>CM076718.1:6598690-6862690 GCA_038501795.1 Pseudopleuronectes americanus
TCCGAGCGGGAAATCTGCCGCCAGAGGAGGCTGCTCGATGCCGTGATGCAGCCCGTAGTCCGGCTGCAAAGAGCAGGTCAGTCCCTAAAGGCCGAGTTATACTCCTGCGACTGCAACCGCGCAAAGTCACGCAGCTGCATCGACGGACTCGTTTTGGTTTATACTTCTCTAACGTGCTGCGCGTGTTGCAACGCAATTCACCGCCAGAACACTGGGCGGAGTAACGTTCTTTTGTCGAAGACAAAACACACAAAGAAGAGACGACTTCTTCTTCGTCGACTCTTTATTTACATTGCCGCTCCGGCTCCTCATATTCTATTTCTGGTGGACAAATCGGCCAGTCAGTGACGGGTTATACAAGCGGTCATACTTTCAGATCTCTTCTGCCAAGTGCTCATCTATTTGTTCCATATTCGTTCTTCTAAATCTTCCGTGATGTCCGCGTATTATGGGGCATGAAACCGGAAACTAGAATCCGGACGGGAAGTAGTAAGCCGACCAATCACAAGCCTTGCAAGCTCCGTGAGGCTCGTATCGTTTTGTCGGATAGTTAGAAAAATTGGCTGACACACGCAAGATGCCAGAGGGCACAAAAGGGGCGTGTTGTGTGTCTTGCGTGCGTGCGTGCAACACGAGTATAACTCGGCCTTAAGGCAGGGGTCGGCAACCCGCGACTCTGGAACCGCATGGGGCTCTTTGGCCCCTCTGCAGTGGCTCCATGTGCAGTGTTGTGCATGTTCCGCATATTTTTCGAGAACGGTGAATTTAACGAATCATTTTAATATGATGAACGTGAGTGAATGTCAAATGCACGTTCATTTTTAAATCATCATCGTATCAAGCCGTCATGAAATACCAGGAGCAAGTAGTCCACCCTTTTGGCATTGGAATAAAGATATGACGAGCAGCAGCTCCCAATCTCACTCCTCGCCTGTTAGTTGCTGGGCAAAATGATCACTTCTTGACCAGCCTTGACTACTATATATCTCGCCCACACATAACATTGTGTTGCTAGTGGTACATTCACTTTTTAAATAAAAAAAAATTCTTGATGTATATTTTTAAGGGGAAATCTTGTACATATATAGAACATTATTCAATTTTTTAGAAAATAACCTTTATTCATAAGTATGCAGTGTCATAACTACATCTGACGTTTATAACAAACAGAACCGTTTAAAAATCGGTTGAAAATTTAGCAAGTTATGGTTATTTCAAAAGTACGTACCACTACAACACAATGTTATGGGTGAGCGAGCTGCCTGTGGCAAGATAGCCGCCACGTACGGACTTTCGACTCAGTTGGCTGAGACATCTAGCCTTTATTTATATATATTATATATATATATATATATATATATATATATGCTTGACACAGCTGACTCCTTGTAAGTCGATGTTGTTGTTCATTGGAGGAAAGAATATTGTGTTCCTGCTCTATCGGCTGTATGTTCTGTTTCTATAAACATTCGGATCCTTGAAACCAAAACAACCAGAACCTGGGGCAGCTTCTTGAACTCTGTGTGATGTTGAATAAATCTAAGGGTGAGTTATGCTTTAATATAAAAGTTTGAGAACAAGTTAAAGTACAGTGTATAGTATGCCACAGATTTATCCAACAACAGTCAGCGACACTTATCAGACCTTTTATCAAGACAGGTGTGAGACTGATCAGCGATGTGACGCACACACATTCTAACTTCAAGATTAACACTACGCAGCAAAGGTTTATTATAAATCAAGTGTGTGAAGGCCATTTATCTGGCCCAAACTGCTCCTGCCCCCACTCTCCTTTTATTCGTTTAGAGTTGACAGAGGCGCAGACATTTCATTAAGACCCCAAGGAACCATTTAAACTTGTGGTCAAATGGGCATAATATGTCTCCGTTAAATAAAGTTTAGTTAAATCAAAGATTGTTTCATAAATCTGATTCAATTTGTGCTCATTAAAAGATAAGAGTGATAAAGGGCTGACATTTTTTTAAATAGTGCATTTTAAATAATGCTTTAATTATTTTCCTGGCACAAAAGGGTGAATGAATAACATCAGAAACAAAATAAACAAATATCGGAATCGGCCAGATTGTTTTAAATATTGGTATCGGCATCGGCCAAGAATTTCCATTTCGGTGCACCCCTAATGAGGAGGATTTGATGCTGTTGGGAATGAGTCTGTGCAGAAAACCTGCTGCTGTGTTGCTCATGTCTGAAACAGCAAGTCTGGACACATTTCTCTGAGTTTTACCCACAGGTCTGAAAGCAGCTTAACCAACTAACTAACTTCCCCTCGCCCTGTTCTCCTCTGTTAGTGACCTAATTGGTTTATTTGGCCTCAAAATGAAAACCTTTTTTACCAGAAACCCTTGGTTTTATGCTGCTTCCTTTACGAGCTGCTTACACCCACTGTAAACGACCTCAACATCTCTACTTCCTGAATGGGATTGTTCAAAAATCACAACTGTCGACATTAAATTACAGTTTTTCAAAACACTTCAACTCTGAAATGATAAACATGTTTATTTATGTTTCAGTGTGTCCTGCAGACGTCGAGCAACTGATGGTGAATAAAGAAGAGGTCCCCCCCCGAGCAGCAGTGGAGCCCCCTGGTGGACCAGGAGGACCCAGAATCTCCCCACATTAAGGAGGAACAGGAGGAACCGTGGACCAATCAGGATGGACAGCAGCTTCAAGAACTGGAGGAGGCTGATATCAAGTTCAAATTGACTCCTGTCGTTGTGAAGAGTGAACAAGAGGAAGAGAAACTTAAATCGTCAAATCCTCATCAGAGTGAGATGATGGAGAACAGAGCGGAATGTGGAGGACCAGGACCAGCCAGGAACTCAGGTCCTGATGGACGTTTACAACAAGGTACTGAGGACAAGACAGAAGACAGTGAGGATGATTTGATGGAGACCAGGGAACCTCAGGCTGGTTTAAATACAAGAAAGAACAAACAGCCTCTAAGTGATATGGGATGTAAGACAGAAAAAAAATCGTTTAGTTGCTCTGAGTGTGGTAAAATATTTATCCAAAGGAGCAGTCTAAATACACACATGAGGATTCATACAGGAGAGAAACCGTTTAGTTGCTCTGAGTGTGGTAAAAGATTTAGCCAAAGGGACCATCTAAATATACATATGAGGATTCATACAGGAGAGAAACCGTTTAGTTGCTCTGATTGTGGTAAACGATTTATCCAAAGCAGCAGTCTAACTAAACATATGAGGATTCATACAGGAGAGAAACCGTTTAGTTGCTCTGAGTGTGGTAAAAGATTTAACCAAAGGGACTATCTAAATATACATATGAGGATTCATACGGGAGAGAAACCGTTTAGTTGCTCTGCGTGTGGTAAATGCTTTATCCAAAGGTGCAGTCTAAGTAAACATATGAGGATTCATACAGGAGAGAAACCGTTTAGTTGCTCTGAGTGTGGTAAAAGATTTAACCAAAGGGGCGTTCTAAATAGACATATGAAGAGTCATACAGGAGAGAAAACCGTTTAGTTGATCTGAGTTTCATAAAAGATTTAAAAATCAGTCCTATTGTACGAGACCTGAGAATTCATAAAGGAGAGAAATGATTCAGATGCAACCTTTACAACAAAAGTTTTATCAGGATTTATCTGCACATATTCATATTAAACATATTCATAGTTCACCGTTTTAAATAGACCATTAACAGTTTTTATGTCTCTAGAAAATATAACTCATTGAATATCAAGAAAGATTTGTTTATATCTTGTTTCTCAATTTTTCATAATGTCCTTCATGTCATTTTAAGGTTAAAGTGTGTTCTTTGCACAGTATGAATGTGTGTTCTTAACTAGTTCATATGATTAATTATGTTGTTTTAAAACAATGGTTTCTTGGTTCGTGAGATTCAGTGACAGTGTGTGTTCTCCTTTATGTATGAATGTGTTTCCAAGAATAAAAGTCAAACAAAAAGGTAATGGCGTTGTCGCCCTCCTCTTTGTTTCTCTACGAACGGAGGCTGCACTGGCTCCAGTTGAATTGTCTCATCACGAGACAAATTAATCAGCTTCTCACGGTCAGACATGTTTGTTTACGTTTGAAGTGAAGTCGGCACTGTGCAATTTCAGGTCTGAGTATCTGACATACGAGTCGTCTGGAACACAGCATTACACTCAAACACACGGACAGTGAAGCAGCGACGAGGAGCCCCACGGGACATGAATGGCGTTAAATGTCAAACAGCAGGATGGTTAAATTCAGAAAGATGTGATGTCCCCAATCTATACAATTTAAGATAAATATTTGTATGTGTGTGTGTTTTTACTGGGATGGTTCGGTTCCGTCTGTGTGATACTGGACTCAGTAGATCACAGATGTATATAAAACATCATAGGGCAGTGATTCAAAACAAACATATTTAATCTAATGAGCAATTAGCAGGCAAGGATCAACGTCACGTGACGGACGCAGGAAGTGCATGTGCTCAGGCACGTTCAGTGAGGCTTTGCAGTCCTAGAAGTTGTAATTTTTATGTTTTATGTTTTTGTTTTCATCTCAATTTGAAGTTGATCTGATGTAAGCCCTGATAGTAATAATGAAATTTGACAAACAAAGTGTGAGTTTTGACAGTTTATTACGTTGAAAAAGAAAAGGGTCAAGCACAGATTCAAATTAAAAGATTTTTTTTTAAGACAATAAATCATTAAAGAATATTTTGCATACAAACAAGAAAAGAGTTTAATTTAAGCATATACATATATATATCCATATTTCTGTAACACAGCAATACAATATCCTTTATTGTTTGCGCTGATTTTATAAACAAGCTATAACCTATGAATTTTAATACTGTAGCAGACTTGCTCCAATTTGGTATTGAAATTATTTCTTTAAGTTCCCTCCAATGATGCATTTCTTTCACCTGGAATAACCGAGACCAATAGTCTGCTCCCAAACTTCATTACGTTTGGAGTAAACACTTGAAAAGGTGAAATCATTTAAGTGAGAAACTGACAGATCTGTGCTGAGCGAGGGTCAACCTCCAGCGAGGCAGAAGGAATGTACCAAGGATAAATAAATACTTCATATTAAAACAGAAAAAGAGAAAAGAAAAAAATGTAAAACATTGTCTTCTTTAATCGGAGAAACAGAGTAAGAACATCAAAACTAGGAGTGACAAACCACACAGTACCTTCAACTCATGTATAGCTTTGTTAAAAGTTGGTAATTTGAGGTTTTGGTAAACAGATTGCATCATGGTAAACACTGGCTGACATCCGCCGGCTCAAGACATCACTGCCGCTATTTGAAGGAGGGTAAATTTGGCACTTTTATGCTGATGTCACCAATGTTGATGTTTCTGGGCATTTCGGGGAGGTTCATGTTCTTTACAGCTGATACGGCACGAGCAGGCGCTCCTGCAATGCCAGCCTATACACACACACACAAAAAAACACACAAGGAGGGTTGATAAGATACAAAGCAGTAAATAAATAAAAAAAGAGAAACATGCTGTACACGACAACACATTGAACAGAGAACATTAGACTCACACAATGCTAAACAGAGTACTAGACAAAACCACAGTCACTTGTTGACACAATGCAAAAGCACTGACAGCTACTGGGACGGACATCATGTGCAAATGTACATTCAGATGCCTTCATAGCCTCATACACACATGCAGTATTTGTTTCTAGAATGATTTACGTCACAACCAGAGCCAATTATGAATCAACTGTGAGGACATTCTGTACTGGGCCATCACTATCAGTTCTTTTTTTTTAAACGTACTGAGCAGTACTGTACATTCATCGAATAGACAAAAGGCAGCATTGCTTGAAAAAGTGAACCCACCGGACACTTGAGGATCGATAAGGGTAAAAATGCAAGGAGAGAATTGGTAAAGCAGAAAAAAAATGGAGCTGGATATGAAGGCGGAAATGATGTTTGGATAGATAGGTGTGTACAGAAGGTGTGCGTCAAATTTAATTAACAAAAGAATCAAATTAAACATCATGTAAGCTTTGGCCATGATAATTCAGGTGGTACTGTACCTTCAGTCGGTGGGATTACTTCAGGGAAGACTGTTGCTAACATTGTTCTGTCTAAATACATATTTATGAATAGAGGAACATGAACATGGTGCCATTGACTCTTCTATAGTGCTGCCTATTGATGACATAAGGAGGTCGTAAGCCTAGTTGTGCTAAACTACCATGGTAGATCTATTCTCAGGGACAGAGGAGGCACTTCACTCTAACACAATGAATCTCAATGTGAAGCTGTGTCAAATCAATTTAGGGTTTTAATTTCGGAAAAATCAAATAAAGCTCAGTGAGTGAGCGCTCGACTCAAGGTGTGAGCTGACATTTGAGAATCACTGCGGTTAGAGAACCCCCCACTGAATCTTTAGTAGACGGACCCAAAAATGACCATGAGACTTAAGAGCTACGCATTCTTCGCCCTTTTCTCTCGGGAACACGTTCAAATCACCTCGTGAATCATTTAGTGATGGGACATGCTCCGAGTGCGTCTGGAATGTAGATTTATCCACTCCACTTATTTTCACTGGATTAATTCAATGGACCATTTGTCTAATGGACATTCCTCCCTCTGCCAAGAATCAAGGAGACTCGTGCTGGACAGAAAGACGACCGTGTCCTTAACATGGAGGACTGCTGATCCAGCACATGGGCTAGGTCCTCAGTGGGTCAGAGTCGCAGCGGGGCCACCGGGAGGCCAACTGTGCCGGTCCATTAAAGTGGGGTTTTTAATGAAAGGCTGGATGACTCATATGTACAGAAATAGTAACACCAGCTGCGTGACACACAACAGTGGTTTGACTTTCTGGTCTGTGCTTGTCGGGGAGTCTTTTAAAAAATTTAGCAGCACCCGAGCTCTCGTCTGTGAGACATCAGTGGGAGAGAATCACAGGATAAAAGCTCTGGAGGTTTATTTTTATCGTGGGTTTACGTCACTTTACCTTAGGTGTGGATTAGAGAAAGAGACATAAAAAGGGAAAAGTTTCACAATTTGGGAAAAAGGCTTTGATGCTAGATTTAAGACTTAATATGAATATTGTAAAAATATGCAGCATGAAACAGTAGCTCTGCTTTACTTAAAGTCTTAGCCGAGAAACTTTTATCACCTGTAAAGCTAACTTGATAACACATATTAGACCGTGTTGTTCAATCTCTGCAAAAAGTGTTAACACAATTCCCTGTTTTATGAGCTGTTCAGTGCCAGAACATTTCTAATTAGCTGGGACCAGTAACTGCATGGATTTTCCCCTGGGCCAAGAAATAATCAGACACATAACAACCTGTAAAACAGGAGAATTGTTGTTGAGCTACACAAATAAGAAGAACCCTCTTTATAACTGAGATTTACAGGAGCAGGCTGGTGGATTATGTTGCAGTTTGACAGAGTCACACCAGATGTTTCCAGCTGTTTTAAGTCTTTATGCTAAACTGAGATATCCAGCTGCCAGCTCCAGATGTTCTTATAAAACGCTTGAGAATAAAGCAGAAAAAAGGAGTATCCCAAAATGTTGAACTATTCCTTTAATACATAATTTGTATTAGCTCCACCAAGGAGGGTATTTATGTATCTGTCTGATCATCAGCAGTATTACGGAAAAACGACAGGTCGGTTTCCGATTAGTAGTCAGATCCACTTAAATGACTTCAACATCTCAAGATAGGTTGTACTTTTTCTAAATGTTCCATGTTTTCTAAAAGTATAATTTATGGATCTTGATGAAAGAAATCGGACATATTTAGGGGGCTGATATTTTTGAGGGTGTACATTACTAAAACAGAAGTACCTGTAGCTAGTCCCACCCGTTAGATTTACACACTACACCTCGTGTGAATTCACCAAAGCGATTACATCATGTCACTAGTTAAGAGGAGAAATGGCACATTTTTGGGTCTGCCACGAAAGATCCCTTGCATATGTTAGTGACGTCAGTTTACTGTTACATGGAGCGCCATGTGAAGAGACTATGGGGGGGAGAGTAAACTTCAGTTAAGGTTAAAGCACTGGGTTGTAAATTTAGCAGTACCTGTGTCTACCTGTCCTGCCTGGTAGACTGAAAGATAAACGTCTGTAAAGAGAGAGAAGAATGGAAAGAACTAGACAGGGTCAGGAAAAAAGAGGAATGAGGAATGTTAAAGCAGATTAAAAAGGATTTACAGTTCATCTCCACAGAAAAAAAGTGATAGGACCTATCATGGACCACGTCTGGAAAGTCAATCGTAAGCTTCTCCCAGAATTATTTCTGATGCAAAAAATAAAGATATACGAGTTAAGAAGTATTAGTTTTATGAAAAAACACTGATGCCACTTAATCAGTCGCTGCCAGATTGAAGGAAGAACAGCTCGCTCCTTGTTCCCCAGACACTATAAATGAGCAGTGTCATTCTGAATTAGCATCAGTGTGAAAAACACACTGTGGTCGAGGGTAGGTCCAAGAGGGAAGAGGCAGAGCCGCTCTGATGATTGTAGAACGGTAAAAGACTCTGCCTGCAGAATATCAATCCAGGGGAAAGACTCTGTCTGGTATAAAAACACACAATGCAGCTCAGAGGTTGAGAAAAAGGTGCATGTAGTTCACACTAAAACTTCCAAAATTCAAATATTAGCGCACACAATTATTGTCGACCTAATAATGTAACCCTTCACTCGAAAAACACAACAATTGTGTGACCGTCTGTCATTGCAAAATCTAAAAATGCCTCCCCAGAAACATTGCCTCAGTGTTTAGACATCTCTGCAGCGCATGGCAAGTCATTTAAAGAACAAAACCAGATCATTAGTGCAGTAAGGCTTTAAGAGCGGGGAGGCAAAAAAAAAGAATCGACACACGATACAAAAACAGAAATGATTTCATGGAATTGTCTCTGGCTGTCGGATTAGAAACTTTACTGATGAGTAAATGAGTGTTTATCTGCGGGCAGAAGCTGCATGGAAAGCAAAGCAATGTCTCTTTAGAGCACATTAAGGAAGCAGTAACTTCAACATGGACAGTGTTTAATATCCTCATTCTCCTCTAACATAATGAGCAGGTTGAAAAAAACAACTACTGTAAATTCAAATTTAGAGGATATGAGAGATTCAATGGTCACAGATTTTGGAGATTACATCGCACAATGGTACAGTTAAGTCTAGTAGTGACCAAAGTGATGACTGTGATACTAGTTTTTTTGTTTTTTTTAATTACAGGAGAGATCATGTTGAGCCTCGGTCTGCGTTGAGAGCAGTGCAGCAGCAGGAGAAGAGGCCGGAAAAAAGAAGGAGCACAAACACTCAAGAGGAGGTAGGGAGCATCCACAGGTTCACTGGAGAGTGGCATGCAGGGTGCAGCATACACACATGCCTGCATACTGGATACAATACCTCAGAGAGAATGGAGGTAAAGTCGAGTCAGACACACAGAGGTGAACAGGCGGGGTCACGCTTACCTCAGACTTCTCCATCTTGTTCTGAGCATCCACCTGCATGATGATTTCGTTCATGTTGGTCTCCAGGACCATCCCGCCCATCACCATCTCTGCCAGGATGTTGTGGACCTAAAAAAGGTAATTATATATATATATTTGGTTTTCATTGTGTCTGATGTTAGAACATTTAATAAATAGGTTATGAAAGTCTATATAAAGTATTTAGGTGATTATTCATGTGCAGATTTTGTCTACAATTAAAACCTTATGAAGAAAAATATATACTATTACTGTTAGTTTATTATATTACTATTTATAAGCAGCTCATGCACCATCCACTACTTATGGGAGCCCACTGAGGACCTAAAGAGATCTAAAGATATATTTATATTGATTGTTTTTGTTAACAGCTGTAAATATTTCCTTTATCACAAACAGGGCATTAAATCCTCACATTTGAAGCTTGAGGCCAGGAGATATTTGGCCCTTCTTATTTAAAGAATAATAATTAATCAGCCAGCAAAATAGTTGCGGATTCATTTTGTGTAGATCTTCTAAACTATACATCCTCTAATAATTTCAGCTCTTTGCTGTGGCATGTAGAGTTGTTCTTTAAGAAGCAGCCTATTTGATTTCAATACAAAATCAAAAGTTAAAATAGCATAAACATATATCATCACAGAAAGTGTTTCCTACCTTATCTACATGGAAAATTAAGTCAAGCTCACAGACGTTCTCAAAGCATTTGTCCAACGTCTCCACAAATACCTGAAAACAGAAGCGTTAATGATTGTGTGAGACAGAATTCAAATGGCCTGTGGCACGCATGTAAATATAGTGTGTAAATAGACCCTGTGATTTCAATCGGCTGTTACCTGGATTAAGTCTAAAATTCCTAGTTCACTCTCTGAGGAGTCCACACAGAACACAAAGTACAGTGTGGCATAGTGTCTGTAGATCAGCTTGTAGTCTGATCCTCCGATCAACCTGAGAACAACCGGGAACAAGGAGAAACAAGAAGTAACGTTAGTCCTGATCCAAGCATCACAGTCAAAAACGTCTTGATTTCTATATTTGAATAATTGACACACAAACAATAGGAGTTCAAAAATACACAGTGGACGTTACTCTCTGCGCCTGAGCCTAATCTGACACTCGTTAACACGTCAGTAAAAGTAAAGACAACATATAAAACGGATATTTTATGTGTAAAGATTGGACGCACAATATGCTAACATGAAAAGATAAGGGAGGGAGGCAAGTTAGGTAAGACCTTTAGGAGTGTGTAAGCTTGAGCCACAGGAAATGTTGTAAGCCCTCTTGATCATGTGTAGTCTAGTACTCTGAAGTGGTCTAAATGCTAAATGTACATTGAGGTACAATATTTTCATAACCACTTGGCTTTGTTGTTGCACGGTTTGACGAGTTGAGGTGAAAAAACGAAAGATCGAGTGCAAGCGGTGGAGTTTCCAGATGTAAACCAACACCCAGTCCCTCCTTCATAAATGATAAATGATCTGCAAACACTGTTACTATTGACTGACGTTCACAAAGCCCTCTCAGCTTTAACAGAGCAAAATTAATTCCTGCGAGTTAAAGTCACGGGCGGATCACTTACAGTCCTCCTTCTAGGAAATTGCAGACGTTCTCGTCTCTTTTGGAGACCAGGTGGAAGGTTTCCCTGATGATCTGTTGCTCCGTGTCTTCACTCTGCAGGAGGAACGAGGAGAAACAGGAAATTAGAACAAACACGAGATGGTAAATAACACACTGTTTGTGCACTTAATTGCTTCCAGTGAGCCGCTTCATTCAGTTGGCAGGTTAACTAATGGGTCCTCTCGCCTCTGTGTTCCTCAAACACATGTATTGGCTCTGAAAGGGGACAGGATGAATATACCTAACATTTTCTATTTCTATATTAAAACATACACTGGGGCCCACAGGCAACGCAGCCAATGATTTCATTGGACAAACCAAATCAAGGCAGGCTAATCGCATTGTTTGCGAGTGGATGAGATTGTGTTTAAACCCTCAAACATCCTCAGGCCTGTTTGAGGAACTAAAAGGATTAAAGAGTGGACTCACATTTAAAGATCTCCTGAACAAATAGGGGGTAAAGTCTCCGGCATGAGGTCGATTTAAGAGATTATAATTCAGATGAGACTGTAATGTATTCATAAACATTATGATCTCATTTTGTTTCTCATTTAACCTGGTGGGGAACATGTTTGTGTGCAACTCTAACACTGAGGCTGCTTCCCCACAGGGAGCTAATGTCCTCGCAGGGTCCACAGCAGATCAGCGAGCACAAGGAGAGGAGAGGGAGTCCAGAACCCGGCTGGCTGCGAGGTGGAATCGGTCATGTGACTTGCAGCACGGGACCAGCAGGGTTACTGTACTCACAGTTTAATGATACAGGCGCAGAGAATAAAAGAGCAGAGCAGTAAGAAGATAAGAAACTTTCCCTTTACATTTCCCCAGTTTGATTTGGATAAAGGTCCCTGACCTTGTTCACGCGTCACCTCGCTCTCTCCCATAATGTTGCCCATCTTATGATAACTGTAAACTGTCTATAAAAGGCATAACAGCAGAAACATAATCTTACAAAAGGGGTTTACAAAAGGAGGAGATTTGCTTATAGCTATAGCTCGATCGATATATATGAGCCTTTCACATTTAATTTCTTCATTCAAATTCTGTAGATTTGGTTGTAATTGTGGTTTCTTTTTACTTGTAGGTATTAATAATGAGATTTATGGTTTAATGGTAAGATATCAAGCCTAAATTATATTATGTTGTCATAAGGGTTTGATAACAACAGCTTAGGAATCATTGCCAATTTCTTTTTAACCTTTAGGCTCATTTATTGGTATAGGAAATGTTTTACTGCTCAATATGGACGTCTGAAAAACAAAAATCCATATTGTGATTGGCTTTACTACAAATACAGATTTCACATATTAAATAAGGCAAGGGTTAAAAGTGTAACCTACACATGTGAAACTGCTTTATCTGTAGGTTGTATCACAGAGATCTGCAGCTCTAATTTACTGCATATGGGAGATTGTTTTGCACAAAGGACATTAGTAGCTGCGAAAGAGCCGAACCACAAACTCACACACACACACACTCACAGGCCCTGCTATTATAACATCACCACACAGATGTTCTCCTCCCCGGCTTCTGAGTGGAAATTGATGGTGCATCAATTTTCTGCGGTGCGAGTTTGTGCGTCCATATTTCACCCTCCTCTCGCCGACATGCATAGCTTAGATTGGACAGATGCTTTGGCTTTACGTCTGAAACCGTCTCTCACAACACAACAAACTGCACGACAACACAAGACTCAAACACACATCATGTGAACACCACTCGCTGAGGCTCTGACATAACTTAGATAAACTGAGTGCTGAGTAAGGGATATGTGTGAAATATTACGTCTCGCTGTCAGACGGTAATCTTACACCTCAGCTTTTAAAATAGCAGATGGTGTCTACAAAGTCGACTCATAATCCAGTCAACTCCAGTTTATCCTCCTGAAACCCGTGCATGTTCATCTCTTCTCCAGATTAGAAAAACATGGAGGACGATGCTCACTGAGGCTGCAACTGGGGCTGGTTTAATTATTGATTCATCTGCTGGTTTCTCTCTTGGATACTGGTGCTTGATGAATAAAATGTCAGAAAATACAAAAAATAGCCTTGTTGAGGCTTAAACAAACAAATAGTCCGAAACTCGAAGTAACAAGTGTAACAGGATTTTCGGGTTTTCATTACTTACACGGAAAATCGTATCGAGTAGCAATAGAAAAAAGAACTTACAGCAATTTTGATGAACCAACTTTTTATGCCAATATGGTGAATAATGTTTTCTGTCTCCATGATATGAATAATTAATGTTTGTTTTTTTACTCCCGAGCGAACCCTCAAAGTCTAGGAAGTCAGTACTAGATAGGTAGAGTTTCTTCAAAGGTGTGTACGATTCAAGAAAAAAATTTATATTAAATAATCCTAGTGATGTTTTCACTATTGTGGGTTTCATCTAAAATTGTACATTGTTGTTTTTTCTTAACCCTAGAATGGGCCCTTTAAATTGTCATACTTTATATTTACATACAGGAGCGTGTCCTCTCGACGGAGGCAGCCATGTTTGTTTACAGTAGCCCAAACTGGACAAACTAACGATCTTTTCAGTTTTTATGACAACTGAAGGCGACCACAGGTTTCATGTTTGGAAGGGGAGGTTGAGGCCAGGGGTCTTCAGCTGCAACATGCAAGTTCACCACTAGATGTCACTAAATTCTGCACACTGAAGCTTTAAGTGGCGGTGTTTGATTGTTCGATTGGGGCCCCCCCCAGGTCCCTTAGTGTCTAGGGCCCCTCAAAAGTCCCTTGAAATGCTCCTGCGTGGCTGCAGCACAGAATTAGGACACCTGGCTGCTGTTATGGGAGCCGACCTCCAGATATAAATCCAATTATGAGAACAAGCCAACACAGCATGTCCAGTAAAGAATATAACCCAAGCTGTCATCTCCCCCCTGCACCTCCTCCTCCTTCCTCCTCCTGGTGCAGCAGGTAGTGTCACCGTGGCTCCATGACAATCCAATGAAGTGAAGGAGCAGTGGAGTAGAGGAGGAGGAGGAGGAGGAGGGTTGAAGTGAGCACGAGTCCATCACAAGGGCGTCACTGGAGTCATGTGACACAAACACAGGGTGAACTCACTCGCTCCTCCATCACCTCCTCCTCCTCCACCTCCACCACCACCACAGCTGGACACCGACACTGGAGCCGAACTGAGCCGGACACGGTCGGCTTGCTGCGGGGGAACGCGATCGCCTCGCACACGGTTAATAATTCAGCGGGCTCACGCACAGACATCTCATCCGACACAATGGGACGTGGAGCCCGCGCGTGCCAGCTGCGGGCGACCATAGCTCGTGCTGGTGTTTCCTCGCGGTTGCATAAGAACAAACATGTGGAAAGAAAAAGTAATTCCACATTTCACGGTGGCCCTTTCGATGCGAAACACATCCGGGATATAAAACAACACACAGACACCTGATGTAGAAATGATGAGAACGTCCGGGTACTCACGTAGTGCTCGTAGAATTTGGACATCCGTGGTTTGCCATGGTTGTTGAATATTAAAATGGCTTTAATCATGACTGTGTGGAGGCGGGGGACGCAGCCAGAGAGAGGGGGGGGTCCGTCAGCCCGGCTCGGCCTCGCTCGCACCGGGACTCGGGGCTGTGTGATCCCGTCGCGATGCTACGTCAAACCCGGGTTGGAAGTGGAGCCGCACGCCGCTACTCCTTCATCGTCTCTTTACGGAAATAATCCACGTCAGAGGACCAGTCATGCTCTTCCTCCTCCTCTTCCTCCCCCGGCTCCTGCTACAGAGGCCGACATGGTCCAAACTTCCTCCGTCTGCAAAACGCACACGGGGGAAAACAAAGCTGTTTTCTCTCTTTGATCATCCATCCAGTGGATATTGTTATTATTAAAAATGTTAATATAAACATACATGTAAGTCTACATGTGTAAAGCTCTGTTGTGTTTTATTCATATACTCAAGTATGTAATAAAGCAGTTCCCTTGTCCTGGTCTTTGTCTTATAGTGAGGCCATTTTAAGAATATTAATTTAAATAACCACAAATATCTCACTCATATTTTGTAATTTTCTGAGTAATTTCGATTTCATGAAGGTGAAATACTGTAACAGAGTATATGAGCTGTTTGCATTGGGTAAAATGCCTATTCAATATTTGTTTTAGTATTTCCATTTGTTTATATTGTGTGTTTACATGTAACATGGCACATTTACCCCCTTGTGGCACTAGAACAAGATGATAATTTATCTTATCTTACTATTATTTTTGTTCCTTTTAAACAAGTATACAGAGGAAAGGAATATGACGGTTTAATATGAATTGATTGATTTATATTTCATTTGTTTAAAAAAAAATCTCTTTTTATGAAGCTTTAAAATGTCAAATAATGAATGCTTTGGGCACTGCATATTTATCAATCTATCTATAGATGTATTCATTGACTTATTTATTTATTTTTGCTGTACATTTCTGTGACACTTCATACGGTAACACTGATATTCTTTTTGAAATGTGTGTATGAATTGCAGTTAAAAGACACATTTACTGTTTGCACAATAATAATACAACTTAATTATATATAAATACATATACATCTATATCTAAATAATATCTGACACCTCTTTCCCCGACATTTGAAATGTGTCTGTAGATATCATGTTCACAATCAGCTGATCCTGCGTGATCCTATTCCATAGTATGGTAAAAGTTACGTTATAACTATCTCGTAGACGAAAACAATTTTCCTTTTCCTCAGCCCATTTTTATTTAATTATTGATTCACTCTCCATGTAAATTACTAGTTTCTCTGTCTCCTGTGCTGACTTGATTTGTTTTTGTAGATTTAAGGTTTCAGCCACAAGATGGGGCAACAGCACATGTGGTGTTGATGATGTGGCAGCTCGCAGGAAACTTGGCACTGCTCCTGATGCAAAGAACATTCTCCACTCTTCATTCTGCCAGGAAAAATGAAAGCCTGAAAATCTTCCTGAGTCAGAGAGGATTTGTCTTTGTCACACCGACACACAGCTCCGTCTCTGCTGACCAGTGACACTGACACAACTGAACCTGATCCATTTCTGACAAGTGGGAAAAGTGAGCTTACCCTCCCCGAGCAGCCTCCTGTTGATTCCCCTGTCCCTGACACTGTGCTCACATCCGCATGTCAGCACTCGTATTTCAGAGGAACCTGCTCAACAGTGTGCAAAGAATAACACTTTGCACCTTTTATCCGATCCATATGTGACCTATAACACCCTCAAACTACTGGCTGCCACTCTCTTGTTTTTCTCCACAGTGAGTCCTCTTCTTTGAGGGAAATCGGGGGAGCACGTCTGTGATTGACCTGTATATATATCTGTGAATGTGTTGCACTGCATGACAAAAAGGATTTATGATTACTTTCTGCTCATTGTGACAACTGAGCTGGCTGACAAACAGCTGTGAGGACATCCCAGCAGGAGGAAGTGGGATGGGATGTCTCCAAAATCTCCATGTGTCTGGCTCTGTGTCCGAGTTATGTTCAAAGTACACGTACATGCACTCAGATCCACACATGGACCTGGCAAAATATTATCCCAGTTTGCTTCCTGTTGTTTGTACTGAGCTTTGTTGTTTTTAATACCGTGCTCAACCAGCGTATTGGAGAATGTGTGAAACCACATTACAGATGAAAGTGAGCTTTTAGAATTTAGTCTAATAAACTGTAGAACAATCCTCAGTGATGACTTAACTTAATCTGCAGCATAAAAATAAGAGACCATTGTTTTCCTCTGGACTCACATCTGGGCATGTGCACCTACACACGCTATCACTATGTGCAGCTTTCCTTGTAAGGACTTTGCCTTCCATTCATTGTAAAACAGCTTAAAACAAAACCTTATGCTTAACCTCAACTCGACTCTAACCCTAACCCACTACTGATTTAAACCAGAACCTCGGAGTTGACCTTTTAATCACTAGTACCACGAGGTCTACTGGTCCTGAGAAGGTCAATCCTATATTATAATATATATTTCAATGTAAGTATGTATATCAGACTTAATTGATTTAATTATGTATTTGATAAATTACTACTTTTCCACCACTATACCCACAACACCTCCACATTTATTTGCTTTATGACCCATCATTAGATTATCAATATTTAAGTCAAAGCATCAAAGAATTCTCTCTATTGTTTCTGTCTTTTCTTTTTCAGTTTTGCGTATTGTTTTAAACAGTATTCTGGGTTCTCATGTAGCATATTGTTAGTCCATCTATTCTTCCATGACTTCATGTAACCAATACTGTGGTGATTAAAGTTCTGAAAATAAACCCTAAGAACTTAAGTCTCCAAGAAAAACATTGTTGATACCATTCAATCTTTTTCATCCCTGTTTTTACCACGTTGTTTTTGTTTTGGAGCCTCTGCTGTGCTGACACCTTGGGCTGTGTTGATGACTGTGTTTCTGAGGAGAGGGCCCACAAAGAGAGAGAGAGGCTGCTATTGTTGGTGGAATGCCTCAGAGGGAGAGAGAGAGAGGGGGAGGGAGAGAGAGAGAGATAGAGAGAGAGAGAGTGAGAGAGAGAGAGAGAGAGAGAGAGAGAGAGAGAGAGAGAGAGAGAGAGAGAGAGAGAGAGAGAGAGAGAGAGAGAGAGAGAGCGAACAAGGGAGGCTGCGTTTGTGACAACGTGGTGGAACTGGACTCAGAGAGGATCAGTCCAAGTCCTTAATGTGTGAGCTTCTTAATAAAACATGCAGAATAAAAAACATAACCATAATATCATATCTATAGAAGGAGAGTAGTGAAAGTGCAGCCGCGTGATTATTTTTACACAATCTCCCTATATTTGTATTTCCCATAAAGTAAATCTGATATGGCTATGTGCAGCTGGTGCTCACCTCGTCTCCACAGTGGTACAGTCCATCGCCAGCTCGTCCCAAAATACGGCGCCAGCCTATAAAAAGTCAACGTCAGTGCAAAGTTGGTGAGAGAAACTTGTTTGTTTTAACGGAGGCAAATTAAACCCTGAGGGAGTAAGAAGGTCTGAGAGCCATGGAGCAAACCGAGCTGCTGAAGCCAGAGACGCTGGACGAGCTGATCAAATGTCTGCACGACATCTTCGACAGTGACTACATCAATGTGGAGGAGGTCCAGGGTGTGATGGAATCTTATGAGAGCAAACCCCAGGAGTGGATGAAGTATGCAAAGTTTGACCAGTACAGGTAAAAAAAAAGAATACACACAACCAGTACTCTAGTACTGAGATATTACTGGTTTATTCTGCTGATGCATTATGCACTCATGTCTGCCACAGTGGCCCAGTGAGCTGCTGTGAACCAGTCATATTATTGTTATAAACTATACTTTATAATGGCTCCATATTACATTCTATTGCAAATATAAACATCAACAAAAATGTGATGGTTGCTTTATACAGGTGCATGTTTGACTTGAACGAAATTGTGATTATAATACATTAAGGAAAGGTTATTTATAGCGTTTGCAAACTACTTATTTCATGGATAAGAATATCAGCTTTTCTATCTTTCTTATTTACTATATTTTATTTGTTTTGGAAGCACAAAGCCTGAGCTGCATGGAAGTGTGGGAAGTGTAAAGATAAACGTATAATCATTGGGCTCAGGATACAACAAACACACAAAATACAATTTGGGAATAACATATGAGGTAATATCAAAATAATAAGACCTATAAAATTTTGTATTATTTATATGAATGCAGCCTGTTTATTATGTTCTCAGTCTACATTTGGTTTACGCCTGTGTTAGCGGATATAGTAAGATCCTGACAATTTAAATTATACGGCAGCTCTATTCATTGATTCTGTGAAAAGCTCCATGTCGCAGTGTTTTGATGAGTGAGGGTCGATGGAGGGAGGGTGCAGGGGACCGACCAATCAGCACCGAGGACGGACACACACCCGCTGATTACTGCCGGGAGATGGATGCGTGTGCGCGTGCGTGTGTTTGTGCGCTTGTACAGCTATCTTTGTGAGGACCAGGTTGAGCCTATACAACCGACGGAGTGAGGGCATTTTGGCCGGTCCTCACTTTGTGACCCACCCTTTAATGAACTGTTGGGGGGTTAAGAGTAGGTTTTATGGTTAGGATTAGAATGAGGTTTAGATAAGGTTAAGGGTTAGGGTTAGGGGTTTAGTTTGGATGGATAGGGTTAGGGTAATGGGCAAGAGAAGGCAGTATGCCAATGAGTGTCCTCACTAAGATAGAAGTACAAACATGTGTGTGTGTGTGTGTGTGTGTGTGTGTTTTTGGAGCTGCAGCTGTCTCGGAAATATTCAGAATCTCTCAGAGCTGCATGGAAACGTGCAGAGTCTCCTCAGGTTTCTTACTTCCAACTAAGCAGGGACACATTCAGGCTGATATCATGCTGCAGATTATGGGTGTAATAAAACAGACAAAGAGTAGTGGTAGGTCAGTGAACCCCCCCACCCCCCACCCTTCTTTGTTGTCTGTCCCCTGTGAGGTCCAGCTGGGGTTTTACTGCAAGAGACAGATTCTGTCTTCTTTGGCTTCTGTCAAATAAACAATATGACACATTTGCTTATTGTACAACAGGTTGAGTGGATGGAATTTATCATTTAAATAAAAATCAAGCTGTTGCACTTTGGCAAGACGTAACAAAATAAATGAACCTCTTAACACAGGTGCACGCATCAAGGTTTAAGTTTGTCAAAAAATAAAGTGGTCTACAATGGATTTATATCAACTTTACAAAAAACTTCTACAGCTACATTTTCTAGTTCCAGTGAAACCAGTGTCATTTGGGTTTTCCCTGAAACCATGAGCCAGCTCAGCTACACAATGTAACACACAGTGTTTTCCTGCTCCTTTGTAACCGGTTGTACGCTTCTTTTTCTCTTCAGGTACACAAGGAACTTGGTGGACGAGGGAAACGGGAAGTTTAACCTCATGATTCTGTGCTGGGGTGAAGGACACGGCAGGTGAGACGCTTCCACACGGAACACAGAGACTTACATGACAAAAACTAAATTCATATGTATATAATATGTATTATATGCAGTTAATAAGACATTCACATATAATCTTCCTAGTTTTGGTCTCATACAGATATATTTAAACATATTATACATGTATTTTATATTTCAATATTTGTTGATTATGTGAATTTTAATTCTAGTGTGTAAATGATGTGTAATTCATATTTATAGTTAATATGTCCAGTGTCTTTGAGCATTGTTAAAACCCTCATACAAAGGGTAATAATACATTTATTAAACCTGTTGTATTATAGTAGCTTAAATTGACAAACCGATGTATTTGGAGTAAACCCATGTAGATGAATCCATTGAAGCGAAGGTGTTTTGGTAGTTATGAGATTATTTTCTCGGGTCAAGGTTCACTGATGGTTCTTTTCTATACAACAGATACAAGTGATTTTCTTAGGGCCATTATTTTATTAGTTGTTAAAGATAAGAGGGTCCAATGGTCCTCAGCCTCTTAGAAAGGTTGTGTCAACACCGATTATTTGATGATATCGGTCGTACGTCACCACTTTGTCGGCAAACATCACGGTAATATGGACGATAGACCTGGAAGCGATTCATTCACATTGGATGTGGTTAGATCATTTGTGGATCTGCTGCAGAACAGCACTGCACGGTCTTTATTTTTTATTTATTTAGTTTTCTGGACATTTCCCGGCGTGTTTCGAGCCTCGGAGCGATCTGGACTGGTGCTGGGATTTAGTGCAGCACTGGGGATGTGGTGTACGTAATGGTTTACCAGAGTCTTAAAGAATGTCTTCTTACAGGAGCAGCCTCAATGTGTGACACATGTGTTACAGCTTATTGTTTTTGGAACTGAAACAGCATTACATCATGTTACGTACATTTTATGGATGAACTCAGCCCTGCCAACCGGAGACACAGAGAGTTTCTAAAAACGCAAACTCTTCCAAATACAAAAATCCCTTCGCCACTTATATATACACACGTTATATATATTTTTTAACTTTTCAGAATTCTCTCTGAACTTGTCGTGAAGAGTCCAGACGTTTTCTCACGCTGTGTCCCTCTGTGTCCCTTTTGACGCTTTGCAGCAGCATCCACGACCACACAGACTCCCACTGCTTCATGAAGCTGCTCCAGGGTCAGCTGAAGGAGACGCTGTTCGAGTGGCCCGACTGTAAATCTCAGGGAGACATGGTCCAGAGGTCGCAGAGGACTCTCCAGGAAAACCAGGTTGCTTACATAAACGGTGAGAAACTCAAATTGCTAGCTCTATTTGTGCTCAGGACACACTCACATTGTGTTGCAGCAGCTAAAATGCTGTGTTCTGTGCAGTAGAACAAACATCCTTCACATGTTCTGTTCCTCACTAGATATGCTGCTGTGACTTATCTCCGTGTGTAATGTGTTTGAATCGATAGGCCTCACAGTCACCAGCCACTAATATTCAGGTCTCCCTCCCAGAATCTGTGCTTTCACAAAGTCAGCAGAGCCCTGGTGTGATGTTTGTACTGAGTTTCACAGCATTCCAGTGTCTAAATGTATGTTGCTTGTTCCTGTGTGCGTCTGTGTGTGTCTGTGTGTGTGTGTGTGTGTGTGTGTGTGTGTCTGTAGACTCCCTTGGCCTGCATCGTGTGGAAAATGTCAGCCACACTGAGAGTGCAGTCAGTTTGCACCTGTACAGCCCCCCTTTCCAGGCGTGCCAGACCTTTGACCAGCGGACAGGCCACAGGAACACTGTCAAGATGACATTCTGGAGCAAATACGGAGAGAGGATTCCTTTTGTAAGGAGCTTTAATTCATTTCTATTGCTTTAAAACATGACATGACATTCACATTTAAATAACCAAGGGGGAAAAAATCTGAATCGAAAACCCAAACTGTGTGTTTCTTCGCCTTTTTTAGTCAAATTCTGTCGGAGGGATTCATGAAATAAATGGAGCCAAATTATCAAAATAAGAAAACTTTTAAAACCAGCACTGCACTCAGACTAATGTATATATATACATACAGAACTGCTCAAACGTACATATTATATATATATATCCCATTACTTGCACACACCCGGCACTTTAGTCTGTCTTTTTCATACCACCCACAGGATAACGACAAACATTTAATTGAACGCACACAACCACCTCCACCCTCTGAAATGTACCTCCTTATGAGCAGGATGTGGGGACTTTTAATTGTGTGCTGCTGCTCACATTAAGTACAGCAGCACCCCTGGAAAAGAGGGATGTTTTATGAGTAAGGTTTTCTATCGGTTTCCATACGCAGCTGCTGTTTCAACAGAAATGTTGCTGTAGTGAGCGAGAAAAGTTACTCAACGAACAAGTGGGAGCTGTTCTTCATGTTCAGGGTGGAGAAAGTATCATCATTTATTAATGGACCTTACAAATTTAAAACTTCCTCTTATTTCTAACTTGAAAAACTTTAATTACACAAGAATGAAAACTACACTGAAAAGGTGAGGATGTGAAACGAGAGCAGTGTTGGACCTCTGCCTGCTTCAGCCAACAACAGCGGCCTTATCTGAAATCTACCAGTTGTATAAGCATACCTTGACCACGCTCTCAATTTGTGCGTTACATTGCAACACAAAGCAGCGGAGATAAGATAGTAGGAGAAAAAAGCACGCGAGTCGGAGTACACAATGACAACGCACAAAGCTTTGAATCGTTGTGGTGGTTCCAGGTTGAGGATTAGGGACAGAAAGTCCAGTTAGCTGCTGTGTTATCCAGGTTTAGCCTTGAGGTGGACCTTGTGTAGCTAATGTGTGATTCACTGACCTGACCCCATCGTCTCACTCTGTCTCACTTTCACTTTCTCCTCCAGGGGACCACAGCCTCCCAAGAGAACAACTAACGGTAACCCGCAGGAGGCTCCCGCATGACGAAGACAGTTGCGTTTTGAAATGACAATGTGAGATGGATCCAAGGGAAGTGAAAAGCAGAACCAACTATGACTAAGCAGCCCGTGTTAAAAATAAAAAAAAATGAAAAAAAGACCCGGAGCGGACCGGTTCAAAAGGACAACCCCGGTAATTAGAATGGCTTTATCGCCGCCCAGTGTGAGCTCGGCAAATACTGATGAGCGCAGGATGAATGCATGAATAGGCTCGGACATGGACTGAATCTGCCTTTTGTTTGCCCGGCCTGAGGAGACCCGTTTCCAATAACAACATTCCTGTCTGCCCATGACCTGTGCACCCACATTTCTCTAAAGTTATGGCCCATAATCGAAGAGTAGAGCGCAAGCATTTAAAAAAACAACAACATAAAAACTGGAAGATATTGCCGTTATAGTGTTTCTCTTAAAAATGTCTCCATGTCAAGGAACACAGGCATCTTGATGGATCACTTTTATATAACTGTGTTTAGTTTGTACCACTCTGAATAGTTTTAACACCTGTTGAGCGTTGTGTTGAAATGTAACCCTGTTTGTACAGTCTGATTCAAGAGAAAGAAAGTGTTTGTTCCATTTGTGTTTTGGATGAAGGAGTGTAAAGCTTCAGAGTTGTGTTGTTTTTAAAAGTGTGGTTGCTTTTGTAATTTATTTACAGAGTACTCTGTCCGTGGAAGGAGTGTTTAAATCAGCAAGCGACCGTGTTTTCTCCTCAATGTGTTCTGACCAAGAGAGATTTTAGAGAGGAACAATTTTTTCTTTTTCTTTTTTTGTAATTGGCCGATCCAATGTGTTTAGATTAAAAGCCTTTTTTTTCTCTCTCAGGATTTTGGCATATTTTGATTGTAGCTGTATTTATGAAGTGTGTAGTTTTTGCAGCATAGCACCTCTCATAGCTCTGTCAAACGCACGCCGGCTTTCTGTGATGCAGTAAATGATGAATCTGGCCATGACTGTAGACCATTAAACACGATTACCCTTTCACAGAACTGCAGTTTGGGCTGTCTTTACTGTTTCATCTTACATTCTTTTATACTTCTTATTGAGTAACATTACTACTGTCCCTACCACCCCAGCTTATACTGCAGGGGGGTGCGGACAGTAGTAACGTTACTCAATAATAAATTTTGAAACTTCACATTGTCCTTACTTGTGTTTTGTGTTTCGTGAAATTAAATACAAATTCTGTTGTGTTCTGTCAAGTTCAACTTGGCCGAATTGAAAGTAAGTTCTTGTTTCTGGTTTAAAACGTAGAAAAACGTCTAAGAGTAATGTTAAGGTAGTTAAGTCCTGTGATTTGTCCGTTTGTGTGTGTGTGTGTGTGTGTGTGTGTGCCTGCGTGCGTGTTCTATATCACTCAGGGATATGTTACGACCTGAGGTAACCGCGATGGCACCAAAAGATCGGCATCATGTAGTTACTGCTACGTGGGGGATGTGTTATCTCCTATCGACTCCTCTATCAAATTAGAAGCTAATGAAAGTAGGCTTGTCCGCCTCTAATGGCGCACCGCTCGTCACATCAGAGGAAATACAGCAATTGATTAACATTGATTAACTCGGTCTTGCCTCAGCCAACAAATAAATAAATGCAGACGATGGAATTTGTGAATTAGTTCAGAAGAAAAATTGATTAGTCATTGGCCTGACCAATAAAAAGATAACTTTAATAATGCACTGATAACAGCGTAGATATGAGAGCCAGACTCAAATTAATGTCTCCTTGGCACGGTAAGATTTGGACGGAAACAGTTTTGTGTTTAAATCAGATTCTCCTATATCCACTCGAACCACAGGGATAAGATGAAGTGGCACAGATGAGTGAGACTGTTGCAAACCTGATGAGAGCGTGTGACGTCAAATGACATGAATATTGCATTCTGCCTACCAATGGCTTCAAGACCTCACAATTTGCATTTTTACTCACTGTACTGTCTTTACGCAGTTTTTACATGTGATCAAATTGAAGATGCACAATGTATTCTGTGTTTTTTCTGAGCTTGGATTCTAAAAGGTGGGTAATTTAGTCCTGCAGGAAAACCGTTTCCATTTAGATCTCAGTTTTCAGCGCTAAAAAAATTAGGCCTTTATCGGGAGATGGACTCAGTCACATCGACTCGTCCAAAATGAATCTCCTCATGCATTCTGCACCAGCCTCGTTTTCACGTTCCCCTTTATTCAGCTAAATAGGCCGTTTCTCTCAGATTTATCTCTATTGACGACAGTTTAGTGAACCAACAAACACACGTTTCCATTTCCCCATCGAGGGACTAATAACAGATTATCTTATCTTATCTTTACAGTCACATATCATCCTTGTTTTCCTTCGCCCAGCGTATTGGGGAGCTGAGCTGGTTGAATACGGTTCCTCAGGGTTTCTCTGAAGCAGGTCAATCATGGGACGGCCTCCAGCCAGAGTTACGTAACAGCAGAGTGACAGCCCCCACTGCCCAAGTGAAGCACCTGTTTTGTAAGAGGCCATGATCAGCATGTGCCAGGCAGGATGCAGCCTCCTGCAGAGCCCTTTATCGATCGTGGTGCTGCCTATCAAGTGATTCATCCTCCAAAAAAAGGAAGGCACAGTGCAGAGTCAGAACACTGCTGGCTGATGATTTATCCACAACAACAACCACAGGATGTTGAGCTTCTTGGCTTGAAACAAAAAAGCCAGATATTATATTATTAGATCGGGATTTCAACTTTCTTTCAGTCTTAAATTATGGTTTATCATCTAAAAATAATATTTATCATTTGACAATCTGAGACATGAAATGAGCTTTGGCTGCAGAGGCCAAAAGCAAACGTTATTTGTTGTGTCATCACAATTATGTTACACATTTTATATGTTATTCTGTATATGGGCCATTGGTTATGGAGCCCTGATTTATATAAGAAGTTGATGAAGACCAAATATAATTGAATAACTTCATTTTGCACTTGCATTTAACAGGTAATGCTGAACGTCTTAGAGGAAAGAGTTATCAACTTTACTAGATCGTAATATATTGTTCATTTATTGAGTCCTGCATGTAATTGGGGGGGGAAAAAGATGAATGCAACTTCATGAAATAGGTTTAACCCTATTGTATAACATGTTTCCATGACATCCGACATGAAGGCACAAAAACAAACTGCAGCCTTGAACCCTCCCACGTACCACTGAGTCATGAGATGCTGCTCAGGACTAGTCCAGTAAGTATTTATTTGTAGAATCTATATATTAAAAATATACTGTTATTAAAGATAGACTCATAAGGTTTTATTCATGCTGTACTTGAGTTTGAATTCAACTTTTACCTTTCTACCCTACCATATCCATTCCACTGTATTTAATTACATTTTATTTGTATTGTGCCAAATGATCATTTACATTATCTCAAGACACTTGTACTTGTTGTTGTCTTTATCTCTCCCAGTGCACTTGTCTTCAAGATTTGCACTAGGCCCACATTGAGTTGTTATTGGCTTCTTATGGTATATAGGGGGGGAGGAGTCATATATTTTGTTTGCCAATATGTCAAGCACATAAATGTATTCTTCGTGGAAAAAATGTTTAATGCAATATTTGGAATCATTTAATTTTCAGCTTCATTATCAATTACAAAAGGTTTTTTTTCCAGTTTGATTTCCTGTGGGTCATTGCAAGGAGACTGACCCCGAGGAGGAGAGGACGAAGGGTCACTGTGTAGGAGGATGATGATGTCACAGCTGGTGGATCCTTCCCTTTTCTACATTTCCCGCTATCTCATCTCTCATCACCTAAACTCTCATCACCTAAACCTTCCTTTTTTTACATTCTTACCTCTTAAACCCTCCTTGTGTCTTTCTCACAAACTCAGATCTACTTCCAACTCCTTGTCTCTGTTTCTTGGATTTCTCCCTTCCTGCCCATCAGTCATACTTCTATAACATTTATCTGCTCCTTATTTTACCATGTTATGTTAAGACTCTCATACTTTAGGATATATTTCGGTCTTAATTGACATTTGCTGATCTTTTTTACACAGACAAATCTGGACCTAAATAGCTTTGCTATGTTATTGTCTGACTGTTTTGGATTGACAGTTACAGATTGAAATGTGTGGGTCCTAATTGTAATAACCTTGTGCAATTTTTAGTTACTCGACAAATTTAACTGAAATTTAGTGGCGTATATGTTGAAATGTGGGAAGTTTTTAAAGTGTAAAATAATCATCAGCTTTAAGTTAAGTTTACAGAAATACAAATTTAAAGTTATTAAATTAACAATTATAAGTTCTAAAAACTCTGAGTTATCAGAAGTAAGAAGTAAAAGCTGCAACATTGTGAATTTATAAGTCGCATCAAGTTGAAGCTGAGTGAACAGAAAAAACGATTTTAAGCTGTTACAAATTGAAAATATAAGTTACTTCAACTCTGAGTTAAGTTGACAGAAGTTAGTAGTCGATGTGGCTAAGAATTATAAGTCGCATCAAGTTGAAGCTGAGTGAACAGAAAACATTTTTTTTAAGCTATTACAAATTGAAAATATAAGTCACTTCAACTCTGGGTTAAGTTGACAGAAGTTAGGATTCAATGTTGCTGCAATGTAATCATCAACTATGTGTTGAGTTAAGAGAAATAACAATTGAAAGTGGAGCTAACTCAAACACAAAACTTTTAAGTTTGAGTTTAACTGCCTAACTTAAAATGTTGCTGAAGTCTGTTGGAGTTGGAGTTAATCTTTATGAAAAATGAGGAATATTTAGGGGGCGAATACCGTTTATAGCCATTTGGTGCCGATCTAAATAAAAATGCAGATGTGTTGGGCCTTGACTGAGGCCTGAGCTCTACCTCATGCTATTCTGGTTACTTATTTATTCATCGTTTTCACTTGGTGAAAATGTTGTTCTTCCTTAAAGCTTCCTCTTGATGTCATCGCACTCAGCAACACATAATTTGCTTTGTCCTGCGCTTGAAGGAAATTATTAAGATATTTAAGTTTTCCTCTTTCACTTCAGTGATATTTCAGGTGTATAAATCGAAACAAACAAAACACGACACTTAAACAAAACAATAACACAAGTTCTTGGACTATATGCACACAGTCCAGAACAAAATAAAGAGTGTGTGATAAAAGGAAAACAGCAACACGACAGTAAAGATAACAAAAACAAGATAAACCATGTGAGTGTAAGTGATAAAAACAAACACGATTTTCACGAGTGACCTTTTCACCTTTTCACTTTTGAAGTTATATTGAATGTGGTCAGATCTCTTATTAAAAATATACAGTGCTGCAGCCTGTATGATTCACCTGTACATATGTTCTATTATAAAATGTATTCTGTTCTATTTTTCTTCCTGTTTGAAAGTTGAAGGCAAACCCCTGAATGAATGACTTTACAGAATAAATGTCATGAGTGCAGACGTTGAACTTGGCTGGTTTCTCTCTTCCTGGTGAGGAATGCAGTCACAACACTGGTCTACTTGTCTTACTGAAATATTTGGAGGTGCGTCAGTTTTCATGTGGTGTTTGGATTGTTGTACCGGCTTCGTCACTCCAGCTCCACTGGGATCTCTCCTCTTCGCCCAGTGGTCTCCATGTCCGAGGAGCAGTTCGGGTAATGGTGGAGATCGCGAAAGCTTTCCGCATTTTTCACACTGTTTTTCTGACTTTGTTCTGTCTGAGCAGATTCAAAGGGCAAAGTAGAGTCTGTGTCCTGTGACGATAACAACAGGCCTGTGTTGCTGTGGGATCTACGACGGCTTCTTAAGAAGTGGACAAGCTGTGATAATAACGCTTATCGAAACAGACTCAGTACATTGATAGTGAGAGGCTCATCCGTACAGCAAGTAGTGCACAGGCTGTAAACTGAACATACAGTGGCATGACAGACCATTGTTTCACTGCACGAGGGGGATAACAGTCCTGTTCTTCACCTTTAACACCTTGGGCTTATCAATTCATTTTATTACATCTGTACATAACATTTAGATTTAGATTATTGGCTTTTTATGCTTTAATGAATCTAACTTTAATAATAAAGTAAAAATGTATCAAAGCTGCACTGACCATTTCCAATTTCTTTTAAACACAAACCTTTAATGAATGTTTGCCATACACTGTTTTAAATGTTTGTGTTTAACTGTTTTATACACTGGTTGTCTTGTTTTAATTCTTTCTTTCGGTCACACACTTTGTAACTTTGATAATTGAAGTGTAATCTAAAAGAAGGTTATTATTGTCATTATTTACACAATGACATGTAGTGTAAGGTATTCACAATCACACATGGTTATCAATGACCTCAGCTTTGTCTGACTCTGGTTTCTTTCCTACTGCGCACTGGTTTTGGCACGTTAAACACTTTTTAAAGTCAGAGTGAAAGTTAAATTCACTTCACTCTGACCTCATATTTTTCTTTGCTTCTATTGTTCAATTCTGGTAAAGGCTAAAATATTGTGCACATTAGTCACCCATGGAGTCAGTGTGAAGTGGATACCAAATCCGTATTTATTATTTTCTTGAACGTGACATTAGTTCTTTTAAAAATGACAGTTTTCCTTTAAATGAGATAAACGTGATTAATTAATACCATGAGTGGGATGCTGCACACATGCCTCACCTAAAGTAATCAGCTTTGTTTTCACTGTACTGTAACTTTACGATTTACTGACATTAGGTCAAGATTGTTTCACATCATGACACCTTCTGAAATCACCATCGACTGTCACTCTAAGAAAATAAACAGTGTAATCCAAGAGTAACAGGAAGTTAAAGCTTAGTTAGATAAAACAGTTACAACTCAAACACTGCTTAACATGCAGTTTGAATTGAGCAATTTCTGCTCCTTTGAAGAGAGGCGGACTTCTGGCTTTCACGGTGTTTTGCTCTCACTGCTAATGGAAAGTATGCACAGTCCAACAGAACACTTTGTTCCGTTCAACCGCAGAAGAATCTCGCTGTGGTTCGGTTTTTCTCTCTCAACAGAAGCTGCAAAAAACCAGACTGTGCTAAACAGAATCTGGTCCTGTAGAGAAGTTTCTACTTTGAGACTAGACACAGGTTCCTTAGAGTAATTAGACACAATTCTATCCACTGACTTTCTGAATAAAATGGACAGAAGTAACAGTGAGAGAGGGAAACTTTTATCAACATGACTTGACAACAAACGCATGTAAAACCTACATGTTAAACAAGTAAACAGCCATTTTTAGATGATGTGGCAGATGTGGCACAACCCTTGGGTATCATTAGTCAATATTTAGTCAGTAGTTCTTGGCACTGCACTTATAAACAAGTTTCAAGCATGTTCAAACCTCAAAATCCTGGTAAACTGGGAAAGAGCTAATGGAATAATTCACTATAACGATGCATTTATGACACTTCTGTGACCCTGGAGAAACAGAAGATTGAAAATATAATCAGAACCAGTTAATATGTTTGTAATTAAGCATAAGATTGTGTATGAACAAATTTCAAGACTGATATCTATTTAAATACCAATCAAAAACTCTATATCAGCAGTGACACTCAAGAATAGAAAGGTTATGTAAAGCTTAAATACATGACTTTTTTGTTGTAGTTCAAAGTCCCATAAACTGACTGAGGTTTGATGTGTTCACTCATGAAACCTGATGAAAGCTTGTGAATTAAGCTTGAAATCCATAATGTCTCCAATGAAACGTTACTGAATTAGATGTTGAAGTTGTTCATCCACCCTAAGTGCAAAATATCTCTATCCAAAATTTCTAAAATAAGAAAACAAATATATACATTCAAGTTTTTTTTTAACTCATTTTATATTTCGTATTAACCTGGAACTTTCACTCTGCTTTGTCTTGGATGCAGTAAGATGTTGGGTTGACTTCTCCTTCTCTTTTCATAAACATGAATAACCTGAGGGTGAAGATGTAAGAATTTTGGTCTTGTGTTGAGGAGATGGCGACGACGCTTGCTAAGCTTTCTGTGTTCCTCTGGTCAGTAGGATGAATTCACTATGTGCCCTCCTGAACCCCCCAGAGACCGGACCTGCTCCAGACTCCCCCTCCCAAGATAAGCTTTCTCCTCTGACCCCGACAGACCTGTAGTCACTAGCCTTCCCTTTCTACTGATCCTTGAAGCCGCTGATCCCACTGACTCTTCCTTGTCACTTAACATGTCACCGACACTCGATCTGACAGATATTCCACCACGAGACCCATTGCTATGGGAACTGTGACTTTGGGCATCGCTGTATCCATGGAAACCGTTTCCGTGACGTGAGTAGCTCCGGTGAGAGCTGCTATGGCTGTTGCCGTTGCTTTGTTTAGTCTGAAACGTTTCCCGGAATGACTTTTGGCTTCGGAAACTCTGCTCGGAACCTGAGTCATGCTGTGTGTCCGGCCTGGCAAATCGATCTGGTTCCTCTTCTCCGCCTACACAAGGTTCTCCTGCAGGTTTCTTAAAGGTCACATCAAGTAGCCTGTCGTTGCGCAAGGACCCCCGGACAGAGGATGAGGATCTGGGTGTGGTGGTGTCAGCACCAGGATGAGCAGAAACCTAAAAACAGAAACCGGCAGTGCTTTAATCCTGAAATGATATTATAACCCTGGTTCTCTGAGTAGGAGCTTAGTCTTATCAAAAATATAAATCAGGACTAACTTGACCTCGAGGTCAGGTCAGTCCTTTAGAAGTCAAGTAAGTGGTGCTGCTTAATAATTTAACAAACATGTCGTCTCACTTGGTCAAATTTACTCTCTGCTCCTGTTTTTAAAACTTCATTAAACTGAAACACTCTCAGGGAAAACCTTTCCCCAACACTGCTTTACATTTCCTTACCAGAGAGAAGGCATCGGTCTGTGCCTGGACATCCCGTCCAGTCAGTGAGGACGCAGCATCAAAACGTGTTCTGCTAGTGGAGGAGAGCTGAGGTTGTCCCACAGGTTGGAAATCCGACTTGTCGATTCCAGCAATTGAAGCTAGCTGACCGAGCCTATAGAAAAAGAATATAATATTAAATTGAATTCAGAGCCCTAAAGTGGCGGATGCATATCATTCATATACTTAAAATAATCTGATATTTTAAATAATAACAGTTCAAGTCAATAATTTCCCACCGAGGTGTCATATGCAGATTAATTACTTGAAAATAAAAGGATCTGGTGGAAAATAGTAAAAGCACTTAATGGCTTCCATGGCAACAAGCATCCTCGTATGAGGCATATAAACCCCAGGAGGCCCACGGCTCACTTATAAGGTTTTTTCCAGTATTAAGAAACAATGTTCTAGGAATACAAGGATTTTCTGTTCAACCATTAATCAGCAAATTCAATCAAAAACGGAGAAGTAAAAGCAGAAGCTGCAGAGGAAAGTTTGTCAGCGAAATTAACAAAATGTAAGGCTCTAGAACGCAATTAATATTTAACTAAGAAATAATACATACAATGTATTGATTAATAGTGAGTAATGATTGTTATAGCTGTCTCAAAATAATTATATTAAAACCCTTAATATAAATTTAAACTAGCCATTAATAGATTAAATAAAAATAACTCTCAGTGGGGCAAGTACGAAACCCTATTTTGACCTGGAGTGTGCACCAGATATCCCAGTGGAAACCTTACGACTATTTTAAAAGTTGTGTAGTTGAACTTTCTTTAAACCACTGAGGCGCAGTCCCATTCAAACGGTATACTGTGCACCCACCCAGCGTCCCTGAGGAGATCCAGGAAAGCATGGAACTTGTTGAATGAGCTCTCAATACTCTCGAGTACGGCCTCGTCTTCAAGAACACTGACGGCAGGTGGAGCTGATCTGGAGTCAGTGGCTGAAAGCACCTCTGACAGGGAGCGGTTAGCATCACGAAGACGAGCATTCTCCATCTCAAACTGAGGAGAATTGGGACAAAATAATAGGACGTCATCTTTCATTTTCTTACTTACAGAACAAATAAACACACATCAGGGTCAGGGCGTGTCTATCTTTGTAGGAGTGCACTTATGTGCCTACACGTATGTCTATGAAAACCTAGAGCATGTGGTTTTCACAGCACCATTTATGTGTTTTCATTACAGACAATTTTCCCTGCAGGACTAAGTATATGGAAAATAAGCAGCAGCAGGACAAGGAGGGCAGCTGTGAAGGTACACAACACTTGCATGGACTGAAAAGAGCTTTAAACTAAGGGTGTCACTGTGTACACTCTGCTAAGTCAAACTTATTTTTAAAGAAAATCACTACCTCCATGAGCCTCGACTTAGCTCTCAGTCCGGCTCTGCGCTCCTCTGCCAGCCTCAGACGACACTCCTTCAGCTCCATCTACAGGACACACAGAGGAACAGCCACACATACACACTATTTGAGATCCAGTCATTTGCCGTCACCAACAGGACAGAAAGGTTCCTGTTTGGGATCGATGCTGTTGTGACCGACCTGTAAGCGTTCAAACTGTCGGTCAGTGATCCTGTCCTGGAGATTTAAAGCAGATGGTCTCCGCTCCACCTCCACCACAACTCCTTCCTCTTCCTCATCCTCTTCCTCATCCTCCTCTCCATCTGAATCTGAATCTACAGTAACCTTCACCGTAGCTCCAACCTAAATAAAATCATGTAATTCAACAGATATTGTGTGAGTTTAAAACCAGTTTTGCTAACTCACTGTCAGGTTCATCAACAAAACAAGGAAGCTCACCTGGAAGCTTTGTTCTGTCACAGTTCCTCCAGGAGGCAGACCTCTGCAACAGATTCATCCAACACAAGATTAGTCTTTGTTCATTTAGTGATATTACAGAAAGCCCCGGAGAATGCTTTTTCAACATAGGAGGTATAATAGTGAAATAACAATATGTCTAAAAATTATAAATTGGAATACACTTTTTTTTAACCCATAATAAGTGAGTTAACCATCATCTCACCTCTGGCGTCCAGCTCGAGCAGCAGTGCGCCAAGGAAGGAAACTGGAATGGGAATGGGGCTTCGGTGCCTGAGCAGCAGTTGACCTCTTCCCTTCTGATAATCCTTTAGAAGCAGCTGCACCAGGAAGAGAGCGATGTGACAAACTGGATGTTAAAGAACAACAGACCTGTTTATACTAAGAGTAATGACCACAAGCCTCTTGAGGAAGTGTTCACCTAAATCATAGATAAGTGGTAAAAACAAGTCACCAAAAGTGAGACGGATGAATGGAGAAATGAACCTTTAAAGTAAGGTATAACCCCAATAGTATATTTTTTTTATGCATTGAGAGAAACATTTCCAAAATTAATAAAACATACTTATTTATTTTACTGGCTGATTGTGTTGTCACTACCAATATAATAGTTGTGGTTATTTTGTTTGACTAAAACTATATTGTACTTTGTGGAAAATACCATGAAATGCATGTTTGAGGGAATCAAAAAGCGCCTCCACACATACCTATCCTAAACAGAGCTTTTCTTCTCACTGGTTGTCTCTTTGGACCAGTAGCTCTCTGTGGCTCAGTGGTCGCAGGCTTGATCCAACAGTACTAAGGAAAGAGAACAACAATAGAAAGATATACAAGCCATAAAAAACATATCCAATAATAAACTTGGTGCAGATGCAAAGACAACTCATGAACGTAGAATTTGAACATCTGTTGTTAATGAGAGTATAAGTTGCAGACACTGACCTCTAGTGACTGTCCATTAGCATTCGTCAGTACTTTCTCTATTATATTTTTAATAGGGACTTTGTCTGTAAAGGAAAGAAAAACATTTAGCAGATAAAAAAAATGTTTTCCCTAAATATTCTTGTTTTTGTTTTCAGATTCCTCAAAAGTAAAGTAAACACAGTATGATGGAGCAGTTATTGTAATTTAGTATGAAAATACATCACATTCAAAATGTTGAGAATTAGCATGCAAATGGCACGGCTAAATAAAAATGAAACAATGTCCTAGCGTCTCGACGGTACAATGTTTATTACACCCACAACTCAAGAGAACTGTGTGAACCACACAACATATCAGTAATTCATCGCACAGGCCACAGGTCTACCCAGTGTGTCACTTTGATTGAGAGCTTCTTACCAACTAAAGGGTTACTACGGATATCCAGCACACAGAGGGAAGAATTTGTTTTTAAGGCTTGCAGCAGATGATGAGCTCCTTCGTTGGACAGACCACATCTCTGCAGGTCCACGGCTGTTCAGCAAGTCACAGAATAGAAACAGAAAACCTGAGCAAACAACAAACAAAAAAACACATTCTCTCCTCTTTGACTCAGACCAACACCGACTAACCTTTAACCCAGAGGTCCTCGGCCAATTCATGAGCGAGAGCAGCAGCCCCTCGGTCCCCGATCAGAATGTTAAAGTTGAGGGTGACTCGGCGGAGGCCTCCCATTCCCTGGAGATGTGGCTGCCGATACCTCAAAGACTCTGCCCATGCAGTGCCATGCCTCTGCATTCCCTGATGCTGAGAAAAAAACGTTATATATTGTTACCAATATGGACATTTTTAAATACTTGTCTTATTTGAAAAGACATGTATTATTACATGCCACTTCAGTATAAAATGTCAATACCACATTAAAAACGTATTATGCCAGATCAAGCTTTAAAAATGTAATATTACACCTTGATTATGTTGGCCATATGCTCTGCTCCTCTCCAGGTGAGATTGCATCCTGTGAAATCCACCGTCCTGATGCTTAATGAGTACTTAACACTTTGGCAAATCACTGAAACACATGAAGAAACCAGTTACAAAGATAAAATGCTCACAGACAGCGTACAAACCCCAGACAACTGTCTGAATAATGACAGGAAATGATAATGTGAATAGACATACCCTCTAAGCCCTCATCAGATATTGGACAATTGGCAAATGATAGGTTTTCCAAGGAAATAGTTTTTGCCAATCCCTGGAAAAGAATACATATGACGGTTTGAATCGACTTTAACCCAGATCTATTGTTTCCAAACAAAAAGAAATGTTTCATTCTCCAAGATAACAGAAATCCCTGTGGTTTATGAAAATAGATCACTTGATTCTGTGCAAGTCTCTCTAAATAAAATAAAATAAAAACAACAAAATAACTGCAAATAATATCCTCGTTGTTTCACCTTTGTCAATGTGATGAGGTCCCGCTCTCTCAGTGGAAGTCCGTTCAGCTGCAGAGTCTTGAGGTTTGGTGAAACAGTCAGACAGTCTCTGAGCGCTTTGCACAGCTTGAATGTCGAGTCCTTCGAGCGAATGGCCGGGATCTTCCTCTTGAAGTTTGACTTATAGTACCTTCTATCTGAAGATGATGATACGATTAATGTTTAGCAAAATAATTTGGAAGTCATATGAGTTTCTAATTTAACTTACGAATACAGGTTAAAATCCTAGGTTAATAAGTAGATATAAACTAACTTTTCACTTTCAGATGTTGAAACAGGTGTATTTTGGGGCCTTACCTGCAGCTCCAGAACTAGCTTGGTACGTGCTGCTTATTGCAATGTGGTGCAGCTGTTTGTTGATGGAGATTGAGGCGAGAACCGGTGGCCAATCCGTCACTTTGAGCCTGTCTCCATTAAAGTCCAGCGTCCCTTTGTCAAGGTTCATCTTGACAGCGGGGAGAGGGACTAACTCCTGGCTGGCACAGACAAAGTCATAGTACGACAGAAAGTCCTGGGCACCCTGCCGCCGAATCTGAGCACTGTCCTGAACCATCTTTAATCTGGGAAGAGAAAAACAAAGTAATTTAAAAGACTTGTAATGGCTAACAGGGCTGGTAATAATGGAAATACTTATCACAAACATTATATCTCCACCATCTTTAAGTTTTACAGTAAATGGCTGCCTTCACACAATTGATTTCTGCAACATGTGACTTACAGTGTATTTTCAACAGGTACACAAACAGATAAGCCACAACATTAAAACTGCTTTTACTCAGTCTACTGTTTAATTGCTGTGGCTGATCTGTGTATTAGGGAATTAGTCAAGTCGAACTCTTGCACACTTACCATATACAGTAATATGAAATAATTTACAAAGTTCTATTTAGTTATGACCTTCATTCCACATGCATAAGCAGACTTGCAGCAGTATGGATCCCAAAGATAGCTTTTAGTTTAAATCATAACTTCTTTATATTTGGTCGAATCAGTCCACGTGCAACTTGTGCAGCTGTATGAATCCAAACACAACTTTTAGTCCAGTGCTGTCTTTCCTGATTTAGAATATAGAATATAAAAGGATACGTCACAACAATTTAGCATGAATTAAAAGCTGAACTATTTAGTTTGGTTCGTATTCTAATTGTAAACTAAGTTGAAAGGTCTCGCTGCACTTTGGCAGAACAGTGTTTACTGTCGTCGAGCTAGTGGCGTTAGCAAGCTAAACGCCTAGCGACGGTTGGTAGTGATGGAGACAGTTGCTCCGGCAGCGCTTTAAATCCGCATTAAACTACATTTCATCAGACTAAAACATTCTGATTTACCTTTCACATAGAAGCCGAGGCTCTACCTTCGTTGCTCGGGGTCCATTAACCACCGGGACAACTTCCCCGGTGAGTTGTTGTTGTTGTTGACGACGCGAAGCTTCGAAGGATCAAAAGTGGCGCTGTGGAGTCGGAGCGGAGCGTCTTCGTCTCTGCGGGCTCTAAGGCGTCACCCACAGCTCTGCCGCCACCTACCGGACAGGAGGCACACGCGCATTCCCTGACATCAATAAACCACAGGGCCCTTCAGGGATCACAATTATATATACCTTATATAATTTAGTTTGATTTATTGCAAGTTTATTAGAAATGTGTATCATTCAGTATCAACAACATCAAGTCCTCCATCGTGTGGCCCCGCATAGCAGAGGAACATGAGAGCTGACAAGTTTTAGTTTGTTTTGAGTTCATTTGATTTTAAAGTTATTTTTTCTTTAAATTAATAAAATTGCTTTAATGCCAGACATTAACTGACAGGTATTTAAGGCACAACAGAATATTCTGTACACTTCTGTTATTTTTTCTGATCAACAGTCCCAAGCACCCAAATGGGTACGGCTGTTATAGAAAACAAAATTTTGGGATTTATGTCTGAAAAATGTTTTTAACAGTAAAGTAATTATCAAAATTGAAATGTAGTGAACCTATTCAAATAACACCTCAATTGGGTCAAAGGTGTTAAGTTTAGTGAACCATAGCACCTCGTTCAAGTTTCACAGTGAGTGAAATATCTGACTTTGCTTGTGGAACTGAATTTTATTTGCACATTAACACATTTTTTTAATATTCAACATGAACAACTGTAGATGATTCATATTCATAAACACATTAAGAAACCCATACTATTCAGTTTTCAAGCAAATCAACCACAAGTCTTCTAATTGAATCCACAAAACTCTGACACATCTCGCAACTCTTAATACGCGCTATGTCCCATTACGGCTCCCGTAGTTGTTAGCATGTAGCTAGCTGTTGTTAGCTTCCTACTTCAGTTGGTCACAGGAGCTGATTAAAGAGTCGACGACAAAGCAAAGTAAGTTCAGTCAAGTGCTTCAGGTTCCTGGGTTCATACGAGAGACGTCACCGTGTCAGGCTGGTTCATGTTGAGTGTATATTACATCTATAGTTCCGGTTAGCTGAGGAAACACGATGGAGTTTGTCAATGTGTTTTTATGTGAAGCAGAAAAATAAGACAAATCATGTTTTGGGGTAAAGTGAATTCCAGCGTTTGCTCAGTGAAATGTAGATTTGAACCACCGGTAGTTTGTAGCCACTGAATGTGAGGATGAGCCATAATAACACTAAACATCATAAAATAATTTTTATTTTATTTTTATCACATATGAAGATTAGCACTACACACTAACAATCTGCTGTGGAGTCATTGTCTCTGTTTTATTTTAATATTTATATATGATTTAATTTGTTTGTGCTTTCGTATATATTTAAATCCATGTGTTGTATTGTATCTGGCCCCTAGCATCAATTCATAATTATCTGATGACCCCATTTAGTCCATAGAATATCAGATTTAAGTATAAATAGTCTACAATCATTTCTAGGATCCCAACTTCAAAAACAGGAAGATATTCAATTTACAGTGGCACTGCACATCCTGACCTTTGGAAAGCTCTTCACAGAATATTTGGCATTTGTGTTTGATCAATTACAAAATGGGAGAAATGTTAATTAATCTGGTCATTCTCATAAAATGCTTGTTTCAAAGATTTCAAACATGCATGTGTTCATTTTCTTTTGAAATATAAAAAACAAGGTTTCAGGAGATTAGGACTTTTAAACGTGAAATATATGTTCACTCACATTTTAAATCACATTTCATCAAACAAGATCTTAAAAATCTTATTAACCCAACTATCCAAAACACCAGTAATCTTAGAATACAAATTAATAACAGGCCTCTGCAGAGCTACATGAAACAAAATGAAAAGTTTTAAATTACTGATATTTCCTCTGCATACAATCTGCATCCAGTTATTGCGATATTTAATGATTTCTATTTTGGAACTGATGCTTACATGTTCTTAAAATAATGGATCTCCTAATATATGATATACCTGTTTCAGAAATGAGATTGATTATTGCAGTATTGAGAATTCTAAACCTAAATTGTTGATTTTTTTATGTGGACAAAATGAATCAGCCGATTATTTCAGCCGTTGTTAGTAGCAGCCGGAGTCCTGAATGGTTTTAATCAGCCGCTAATGTCATAGATAAGTGAAAGTTACTATTTCTTCATCAGTACATCATGAAGTGACGTCCATGAAATGGCAAATTGAAAATTGTGCGTGAGAGTCCGGGGGTGTCAGTCAGTCAGTCTGTGAAGGTCATTTTGTAATGAGCTCAGACGGTTAAATGGTTGTAAACACGTCATAAGTTGTATTCATTGAGTCCTTCATTCTGCCTTGAACTCTAATCTGACAATCCGTGATGTAAAGAATCTTCTATACTGCTCTAAAATCAGCTCTTCTCTTCGCAGGTCGGACGATGGTTTTGAATCTGTGTCAACCGCACTTTTACACAACAGTTCACTGCAACAAGGTGCGACACATTTCATGGATCTATCTGGATGTAACTTTAACCTTCTGAAGTTGTTTATTTATTAAACAATTACTGAGTATAAAACTGCTGTGCTATTGGGTGACTTGCTACTTATGCTAACATCTGCATATCACAAAAATAATAAGAATCTAAGAATAGCTTTGATTTGTGTCGAGACAAAGGGGAAGATACAAGGTGTTTGGACACAAGGAAGGAGGGGGAGGAGAAATATGTGAAAGTAAAGAAGAGGGACAAAGTGGTGTGTGGGAGACTGATTCACAACTGACCTTGTTGGGTTCTTTTTATTGGACTTAACGCATTTAATCATGGCTTTAATGAAAACGTTTCTTTTGCTCATTCAAGATATAGATTTTCCTCATCTGTCATATTGTTCCCTCTCCTTCTCCGAGAAGTTTAACAGTTTTCTGTTGCACATGATTTATATTGTATTGTATGAGTGTGATGTGCGGCTCTCAGTCACATTTCCACAAGCGCGTGAAACTATTTTTTTTTACAGTCGTTGATGTTGAACATGAAATATCAACAATTTGCCCAAAAATTTACACAAATTAACATCAAGTGTAATTAACATTATAACAAACTAATTGGACAGACGAGAAGTTTGTCATGTTTTACACAATAAAAATCATGTCCACCATTCTGAGCAGGGGAGGTGTGTTTGCTGACATGTTGTCATTATGTGTGTTTACAGGCAAGCAATTCTCTAAATATAAAATATATACTTAAACAATGTTCCATTATTTTTCAACTGCAGCTTTGTGCAGACGGCTATGATGTCTCCAACCTTGTGTCAGCTGACCCCGCCCTCCAGAGGCGGGGCTTCAAGCTGGAGTACTTTCTACGCCCACCCGTGCAGGTAAGAGGAAGCTGTCGCACTGTGGTAGTTCACCTGCTTTGAATTATAAGAGTATGATCACATGTAAGATTACCTGGAGCCTCTCATATGTTTGGGTAAGAATCTGACCTGTGACGGATTCATGTGGCGACTGACTTCCTTTTGATTTGTGCAATGAAATCATTGATAAAGGAATTCGGGAATATTAAAAAGGCATACTTGTCATAACTGATACCAAGCAACGTTCCCGATCATCCTTTCTCACGGAGGGGGGCTACTCATTCTCTTTAGCCGTGTTCAGGAATGAACTCTGGAAAACATCTGGACAATTAGGTCTGGATATTCTCCTGACACTGTATTTAGAATGCAGCAGGAGGGGTTGAAATGTATTTCAGTTCATATCGGAAGACAGCTTTATTGTCAGGAATATTAGTGTAATTACTGCTGTCATCAGTACTATTATTAAATTGTAATCCATTTTTCCTTTGTCTTCTCAGGTAACCCTGAAGTTTGGCTTCCAGGTGGAGCTCTGCAGGGTGGATGTGGAGCTGTGGCCCTGGGGCATGGACCGAGGACAGGCCAGCAAGAGACTGGAGATCAGCACCAGCTCCGATCCGCTACCTTCTCACAAAGTTAATCAAGGACACAAACGGGTTCAGCAGAAGGACAAACTTCACATGGAGATTAAGCACCAAAACAAACTGAACAATAACAACCAAGAGTGTGAGGGTAAATCCTATCCTAATCATAGTAATGGCCTCCCGTGGACTGTTCAGGCCCAACAGTGGGGGGAGGAGGCTGTAGGTGGGAATTCAAACAAGCATCAGACGGCCAAATATCAGGCTCAAGTAAACGCTGACTCCCACCAACCTGAGGCCGAGTTTAAACTGGTGGGTCGATGTGAACTTAGAGACTTAACCAGAGTCTGTTTTTCCCAGTCTAGTTTTCGCCCCCAGCCCCTGTTCCCCTCCCCACCTCCGTCACGACCCGCAAACTGTCGACAGGAGGAGCTGTGGAGCAGGGGTCCGTTTTCGTTGGGCGCCGTGACGCAGCTTCGAGTGACCCTGGCGTTTGGCGGTTCTGCCTCAGCTCTGGGGTTCAAGGCTCTGTCTGTGTGGGGACAACCTGCTCGCTGCTGCCCTCCGCAGGAAGTGGAGAGGATCAAAACGGTCCACGAGGCCAGTGAAAGGCGACGGCCGCAGCCTGGTTTTTTTACCTCCTCGCTCAGACCCACCAGTCAACCACAGCAAGCAGCCACACCTCTGAGGTATATTTGAATTCTTCGGCTTCAAAAGTGCTCTATAAATGTGTTATCTTACAGTTTTGATAACCACCTGTTGTCTTTTCGTCTGACTCCAGCAGTAACTCCATCCCAGAAGAGTTCCTTGATCCTTTAACCCAGGAGGTGATGGAGCTGCCGATGCTGCTGCCCAGCGGCGTGTCAGTGGACCACACCACTCTGGAGGAGTGCCAGAAGAGAGAAGCCACTTGGGGTCGAGCCCCGAATGACCCCTTCACCGGGGTCCCGTTCACCTCCAACTCACAGCCTCTTCCCAACCCCCAGCTGAAGCTACGCATCGACCACTTCATCCTGCAGAGAGGGGGGGTGAGGAGGGATGGGATGTTGGGGAGACAAGAGGAAGGAAAGAATCCACAAGCCTCGAGACTAATATCTTCAAGAGAAGAAGGACAGTCTCACATTGCTCCATTTCTCAGTAAGAGCTCGATAAACAGCACTGTCAGAAGCTCAAAGAGAACTGTTCAGGAAGAAGATGCTGGATTAGGACAATCATCAGATAAAGGAAATCATTCAACTTACTCTCAGCCTCTTGCTACAAAAAATAAATCAGACTGGGATCAAAAAAAGAAACGTTATCTGATTTATGGAAGAGATTCAGTAGAAGAGTTCGATGAGAAGCAGCTACAACCTCAAACAAAAAGACCAAGACCTGATGCACTTTCAGGTGGGTGTGAGGTTTTCTGTTGGCTGAAGATCCTCAAACACGTCTGTATGGTTTTCTCTGTTTTAACTTTTTCCTGCTGACTTGTCCTTTTGTTTCAATGTTTGCTCCGACACCACCTCCACTTCAGTCCCAGCCTGCAGCTCCCATGAGCAGCGTCTGTCCGCCAGCCTGGACGAGGCCCTCTTCTCCGCCCTGCAGGGCCGACCGTCCTTCACCTCCAACTTGTCCCAGCAAAGAAGGGATCCTCGTGACAGTGAAGCACTGAACACCACGCAGCAGAGCCTGGGTTCAGACAATCCCAACATCTGCCCAGGTAGGATTTGTAAAGATAGACTCAGGAACATGTAATGGATTTCACAACTTTTTAAAAACACATCTGCCCCAGAAAGCCACCTGCTGAAAATGTCTGGAGCTAATTTTCCTGAGTTCATGCCAAAAAATAACTCTAGAAATTGAATAATAATAATATAAAAATCTATTCTGCTCGTCTTTGTACTTCAAAATATCCTGCGATTCATATTTTTCATTCAATGTGGAGGAAATAACATCAAAGGCAGCTTGTTTTTATCCATATGTTTCAACTTACACATATTAGAGCAAGTGATCCTTGTTCTAAAGCCACTTCAAAACTAAAAACCAGGCCCTCCCATCTTTTATGAACGAGGTAATTCCACACGATGCCACCAGGGGGCCAGTGCAGAGGTCTCTGAGTAAAGAAATACAGAAGCATTTGGCAAAAACATCAGAACAAAGACGAGTTAGATCTAATGTGAAAACCATATTTCTACTGTTTGCATACTGATCCATCACCACAATGACTTTTCAGAGCGCTGACATTTCTTTAAGTATAACAAAATACTTAACATCTGATTAGCTCTCAAACATATTGATGTATTATTTCATAGAAATCCACAGACTCTTAATGTCCCCTCCCATTTTCCTGCCAGGTGAGAAGACGTGCTCCGCTTGTTCCTGTTCAGTCTCCGTTTACTCCACATCTGCGTCTTCCATCTACCGTCTGACCTGCGGCCATTTGCTGTGCCGCGCCTGCCTGCAGCGGCGATCACACACTCCAAACTCCGTCTCTACAGTAACATCCAATCACGTCCTGTGTCCCACCTGCCAGAGCCGTACCCCACGCGGTGACATCATACGTGTGCACCACTGAAAGCGGGGGAAGCTGGGCCTTAAAAAAGCCTGTGAAGAAACCAGGATTGTTCTCAAGGTGAAGAAAGAATTGTAGAGGTGGTGTTTTCTGACTGTGTTGAACTCGCCGTGAAGGAGAAACATCCCCATGAATACATTGTTTATCGGGTTTGACACTACCACTGTTCCCTTCTTTGACGTACAGTTTATCGCCAGGCACCATTTTCGGTTCGATCGTGTGTTTTTTGTGCCATTTGTCCTAACAACCTTTTCAATTACTTTACACTTCTTTCATTGTTGTGTATCATGTGTTGTGTTACATATCATCCGTCTTCGTACATGAAGTGGAGCGGTGAATTGTGTTGCTTTTCCTTGGACGAGTGGCGTCACAACACCAGATTACACAGACCAAACAAGGTTTTAATGTCCGCAGCTGAAAAAAGAACATCCCTGAAAGCAAAGACCTTTACATTGCGTAAAAAAAATAAAATAAAGAACTATCTTGAGAAAGGACTCCTCCTCCACCTCCTCTCCCTCGCCGCCTTAGCCTCTTCATTGAACACTGAAGTAGTGTTGCAGCCTTGGTCCTGCAGCCTGTGTTCAGGTCCCTGGACGTGTAGATGTGTTGAGGATTCATAAAGAAAAGGCTGAGGGACAGAAGCACAGAGAGCAAGAGGCCAGAAGAATGAACGCGGGGGAAACGAGGCGACTCAAGGCTGAGTGCTCATTGTGCAGAAACAGCCGGGGTCACGCTCGGCGGATCAGCTGACCACCTGATGCCACGTTAGCCCTGTCTTCATCTACGTCGGTGACAGCAAGGACGACTCGGAACGGATCATCTTGTACTTTCTCATATGCTGATATGAATTTGTACAATGGCAAAAGCGGCGGTGTATGGAAATAAATGTTTACACATTGTTTACCTCCTTCGTGACCTCCTGTGTCCTTGACCCCCGAGATTCATTTTCTGTCCCTTCAGCACTCCGCCTGATTCACCTCTGTTGAGTGTATTGTCATGTGCACAAAGGGGTTAAACACGGCAAAGTCAGGGGAGGAAGAGAGAAACAAATTAAAAGTATTCCTTTGGCTTTTTACGATGGCAAACCGCATAATTCAGATATTGGTTTCCCTGACAACATTAAGCTTAACCAAGGTCGTGATCCTGTATCCGCTCAAGAAGAAGAAACTGGAATCGGTTGCTGTGCATGTGAAATTGTCATCAGCCGCTCACAAGTGGACGATAGAGCTCTAAACACTGAATCAGACTCACTACAGCCTCACTGCTCGCCTGCTAGAACAGTCAGTTTCACTTTTAACAGCTTCGTACATGTGAGAAATGTAAAAACTAATCCACTGCTTGTGAACAATGACAGATGGAAATGATTTCATGATTGGTACAGTAATGCATAACAAGTCCACATTGTGTATTTATTCAACGATGGGCCCTGAATGCCGTGGTGGTAATTAAACGACTCCTTCACACCTCGACCTGCTGCCCCCTCATGTTCAGTTTTGCCATTTTATCACTCATTTGTTAATGAGCATCACAACAGCTAATGAGTGAAACGCAACAAGACACCGAACAGAATAATAACCTGAGAATATTTGTGTTTATCTGAAATGCTAATCCTGTTATGCTCATTTGTAGTTTTTAATTTATGCCTGAAGGATTAATTCGTGTGACCCCGAGAGGTTGTCATGATGCTCGCTTCCTGTTCCCTCCGGTCGGTAGTGTTCCTGCCTCACTTGAAGCAGGTTGGAATCCTAGTGGGGCTGCACATTGTTGGCAAGTCCTTTATTGGTTGGCACATACAATAAGTTACTATCCTTTCACAGACATATGTATCAGCATGTATGTTTGCTGATATGTGCCGATTCAGTCGTCCTGAACGTGGTCATTTACGCTGATGAGCGCTTCTCTCCTGTTCCAACTTATATCATATTGCGTATAAAGCTCACACCAAATTCAACACTGCACTTCCTTGGACCTTTAACAATACACAGACGTATTATAAAGATGATCAAATGAACAGTTTAACTCAAGAGATTTCTAGAATTATAAGATATGATATATCCGGGTCAAACTCGGATATATCAACCCTACATTGCATTTTGGAGGGTTCTAAAAGGACATCTTGGGTATAATGGCTCATTTTTTATATATCTGGAGCATCAACCCCCCCTAAAAAAAGCTATACCATCCAGGCTCTAGTGAGTAAGTCTGTCCTACACAGGGGTGAGCAGGGACTTTAGTTTCATAGCTGAACTGTCCCTGATCATCATGAAACCACTTGTACTCGATCAGTTCACTTGTTGCATTCAGTCATTACAGTTACTGGTTTTCCATAAAGTCTAATTGGTGCCATGTTCCTTTCAGAGCCTCCTCACATTATTCACAAGTTATTTGTGCTCTGTGCTGTTTTCTTGTGTACATCAGGATGATGGCACACATCTCATGCAGAGACACATCTGCCCGCGACCTCTGCGCTCGCCGGTGCCCCACGGACGCGCGTGCGTGTGGGGAGAAGAATGGCACTTCACTGACGTCAGTCCCCGGTGTGTGTCGGTGGGCTTTTGTCGGGTCCGTGTCTTATAAGTGAGGAACCCACCGAGGTGTCAGTCAGTCTCACATCCACCCAGGCGGAGGATTCCAGCACCGGTGCGCAGCGCTCATCCAACCAACCAGCAGCCATGCCTCGCTCCATGTTCCCGCTGTGCGTAATGGGATTCCTCGCCCTCTCCTCCGCCTGCTACATCCAGAACTGCCCCCGGGGAGGGAAGCGGGCGCTGCCGGACACTGGCATCAGACAGGTGAGAGGACCACAGTCCGTTCTGCCTGCTGTCCATCCTCTGCTGGGAGGTTTCTGTTTTGTTATTTTCTTAATCCTTGGAGCGGAAATCTCTCAAACTGCACTCGAGTCTGTTTCGATGGTGTATAGAGAAGTTAAAGATTTAAAATGTTGGAAAATCCAAGTTTGTAAAAGGAGAGAAATTCAATGGAGATGGAATTAGATGAATTTGGTTTGGTAGATTGTGCTCAGATGTTGAAACCCTGCTTTTTTATCTCCTAAAAATTAAACTAAACTGCTAAGGACCACACTAAAAGATAGTTAAATTAACAATAAAATAAAAGAACAAATCAAAGTAAATAATATAATAATCACGATAATATTTATACATTTGTCAAAACGAAATACATTGCAAACATGCACATTTTGTGTCTAAATGTCCAGGCTCTCCTAGTAAAAAATAACACTCATTTTGTCAGCTGTGTAAAATTAGAACATTAGAAGATATTTACCTGAAAATGTATAATAAACTTCTGTATTAGAATTTATAAGAGAAATTAAAACTGTGTCTATAATTTGATGCATATTTTCTTTTTTATTCTCTTTCTGGAGAAGAGGATGTGATAAATAGTCACCAAATTGAGATAAACAATGTAGAACAGTATTTAAGAATTATACCAGTGTTGGTTAAATATGAGAGGTAGGACAAAGTATCTTTTATGGTCTGTAGAATAAAAAAAAGTTTTGAAAAAGAGGGTTTACAAGTTGTAAAATGCCAGAATTAATGTCACAATGTAAATAATTGATTGTGTTTTAACAATCTGACTAATACTTATTTATATTTCCCTATTCCCCTCAGTGCATGTCCTGTGGCCCCGGGGACAGGGGCCGCTGCTTTGGCCCCAGTATCTGCTGCGGGGAGGGTCTGGGCTGCCTGCTGGGCTCCCCAGAGACAGCTCACTGTGTGGAGGAGAACTACCTGCTCACCCCCTGCATGGCAGGAGGGAGACCCTGTGGATCTGAGGGGGGGCGCTGTGCGGCATCAGGACTCTGCTGTAACCCAGGTACAGTCTCATCTGAGTGTTTGTCGTGTGTAGTGGAATCTGTAGTGTCAGTTAAGTTTCCTTTTCCTTTTATTTTCCCTTCCTCCGCTTTAATTCCTCCTCCTCCTCCTCCTCCTCCTCCTCCTCCTCCTCCTCCTCCTCCTCCTCCTCCTCCTCCTCCTCCTCCTCAGAGAGCTGTGTGGTCGACTCTGACTGCCTGGTGGAGATCGAGGCCTCAGATCCAGGCCACGGCGCCGCAGGGAGCTCCCCTGCAGAGCTGCTGCTCCGCCTGCTGCATGTGACGGCCAGAGGACAGACCGAGTACTGATCCTGAAGCTGTGGAGGTTCCTCTGCTCCTCAGGGCCTGGAGGTGCAACAGGAACAAATCATCTCTGATCCAATATCATCCCCGAGCCAATAAAACACCAAGTTAAACTTTATTCTCTTAACCCGTCCTGCTCTGTTAATCTAGTATCTGTACAGATGTTTTATGATCACAGACAGAGAACTATCTTCAACCCGTTTACTGATTAGCTTCTTCTATTCAGATCCCTGGGGCGAGGAACTGTGTTTCCATGTTTGTTCCCAGCTTGTAAATGTACATACTGATGCACATACTGTAAACAAAGTATTATCTATATGTTGAGCTCCAGTTCAAATGAGTAAGTTATGGCAGAAAACTGTAAATAAGTCAGAGGCTGGAGTTGAACATTGCTGCAGGCGCCCTCATGTGTAGCAGCTGGATGACGACGCTGAGCAGTTCATTCATGTGTAGTAGAAATGTTATTGATTCTTGGTAATGGGAGAAACAATACAGACTGTATCATCAACATCTGTTGTCTGTTCTTATTGTCCTCGGACACGTGTGTGTGTGTGTGTGAGACTGACAGTGGAAGGAATATATTGTCGTCCATCATAGATAACGTCTTTTGATAAATCAGCCATGATTCTACTAATCTGTTTTAATCAGTTGAAGATTGATTGTCACACAAATTATAGAAAACTAAATATAAAGGTTCTATATGTGTATTTTTACTCTCTCTAAGGAGCAAACGTTAGTATTAGTAGACAGCAGATATCTGGGTCAAGTCTCCCGTCTGCTGCACGGCCTCTAGAGTCCACACGAGTTGAACATCTCTCCACACAAACATTCTCACATTTAACAGTTGTCTTAGGTCCAGACAACATTTTGTAACTGTTATCTTCACCTGGATGCAGATCAATTAAAAAGCCGATAGCCGATGCATTTAGGTTTGTACCGCCTATAGCGCTCCACACTGACTTGCTCACACTGAAGAAACAGAAACTCATTGAAGTCATAGTATAACCTCTGGTCTTACTCAACCACGGCTGAATGTCTCTATGCCAAGCAACCATCACCACCACCACCCGCTCCCAGTAAGAAAGTGTGTTCTGCAAAAAGGGAACTTGCATAAACCACCTTAAATGTTTATACTGATCTTACTAAGTACTAAGGTCTTGGATCTTCTGCTGCTAAAAGGCAGGTTAAAAGGTGGCTGTTGACACATCCAGCACACGCATCAGTCGCTGCACTGATAAACTGTAAAGCCCTTTTCATTCATGTAACACACAGCGTCGTCCGGTGTGTATCAACTTGTCTGATTCCAGTCCTCATTATCCTTTGTGTCGGTGATTGAAAACCTGATGTTTTTGCCAGAACCGATGACGGTTAGTCGGAACTGTTCTTCAGATTCACCTGGGACCAGATCCAGGACCTCCCACATTTTGACAGTTGGCAGTTGCATGTTTTGAATGTGTGTGAATTATCAAAGAACTTCACGTTGAGGTTGTAAATGTTAACGATGTGTTTTTTTTCCTTTCGATTTCAGAATCCACCTTATTTAATTTCTTCATTTTAGCCCCTTATTGCAACCTTCTGCTTGAGCTCCTGTTTATAACCCTGCACATACACATAGCCACACAATAATAACATGTTCAAAATGCAGCCTGTCAGACGTGAGAAGAAACAAAAATATTCATGCTAGAGGATGAACCCTACTGGTTATCCTGACCTGAGCCTAACTACTGGTTGGCCTGCCACCAAATTCTATTCACAGATCTAGTTCCCAGAGAATGTATCCTTCAGACTTGGATGATCTTCTAACTTAACCTCTTGTGCAACAGTTAATTGTTTTTGAATTTTTTTTGCACACATTCATGTTCCCCTCAGGATGAACCGTACTTAACTTTATCAATCCCTTAACTTCTAACACAGCACCACCCTCAAGACCAGATTTTAATTCGTCCATTTCTTTGGTGTATTTCTCTTCACTTCTCTTCTTCTAAAGTCCATCCTACATTAAAACCTTTTAAACTGTAAGTACTTTTGATAAATCCTCCACTGAAGGTCAAGTCAGGTCGTAGTGGTTCATGTTAGAGAACAAAACAAATCCTCCAAACTTAAGTTTCAAACCTGTTGCTCAGACGGGAGAGCGTCCTGTGATCTGCAGGATTTACCCTCAGGCCAAACGTCACTCAGACACCATCAGCTCTGACAGCTCTTCCTGCTACTGCACCAACTTTCCCAGCTCCAAACTAAACAGCCAACACGTCAGTCATCTGTCATTTGTTCTCCCATAAAAACATTCCCCAGGATTAAATTACTTAAATGGGGGATTTCTCAGTAATTGTTATATTGCACAACATGCAGCAGAGGTTTGACAGCCACACGAGAGCTACACGCAGTTACCACAATGGATGAGAAACGTTTTCTTGACTGCTGGGCGACAGCTTCTGCAGTGTGAGGTCGACATATTGTGTTATTATCAGATGCAACACACACGACACATTTATTTTGGCCTTCGTCGATGTCTGCAATGCTTTTCTCTACAAGAATTTGAGAAGAGAGATGCCAGATTTAATTTCCCCCTCAATAATAAATACTTTTATGGCTCTAGGTTTAGGGTCTTCAACTAACTATGCAACTAATTGTAATTCTTTTCTGCAGCACCTGCATCCCTTTGCTCCAGTTGCCCTTTGACCCTGGTTAAGTTTCATATGATCTTTGATGTGTTTTACAGTAAATGGGACTTATTGTAAATCCTGCTTTTCACGAGTCGGGGTGTGGAATCATCTGAGCGCTCCTTCAGTTTCCATCAATCAAATCAGACATACTGTGGAAAGAGGTGTCATAAAACCAGTTGGGGCCTGTTGAGGTGGAGCAGCCCACTCATCCTGTTTCAAAGCTTTGAACAAACAGATTACTGCAGAAAGTGAAAGTAACATTTGCTCTCACAAAGACTTTCACTGTTTTGTTTTTTTTAAACTCAACCACAGCTTTATTACCTCATCACATCATAATTAAAAAACTTGGGTGGTTTTGGTCTCAGCTGCAGTTTGTGTTAAGGTTCGAACATAAGATTGTGCGTGTGTGTGTGTGTGTTGCCAGTATTTAAGCAGCTAGCCCAGATTTCCTCCGCTCATTTGTTCTGCTGTCATGGATCTGAAAGTTGCCTTAGTGGCTGTTTGCCTGTTTGCTTTGGCCATCACCTGCACTGAAGGTAAGGACCCCGCTAACTTTACCAATGCCCGTCTTAAAACCAAGATTTACCTGTTCAGGGGTCCTGGATATGCTTTTCAATTAAAATGTTTATATTTAATTAGTTTCTATATTTAAGTATATTGAGATATTTAGATTTTCTGCAAAAGAAAAGTATGTATTTTCTCATTAAATAATAAAAAATGTACATTATGTTGTATTAATTTATTCTATTTGCTCTATTTACATTTATTAGCTTTTATTGTTATTGATGATGATTGTGATATTTTTAATATTATTATTTTTCATCTCAGAAATAAAGAACACCACTGTAATTGTTTTGGGGAATAGGGGAAATTATTTTGGGAGGTTGGACAGCACTGATAGCATCAAGAAACATGTCAGATTTGTGTTCAATTATTTGTCTGTGTGTTAACACTTATACATATATGTATATAAGATTGTGTTTCCCTTACTGTGGCTCTCAATCTCACATCGTAGCTGCCATTCCAAAATGCTGCATGAAAACAACACAGCATGTGCACATTAATGCTCTGAAGAAGGTGGAGAGGTGGTTTGTCCAGGAGAGCAGCGGCCCCTGTGACATCTCTGCACTGATGTAAGAGCAGAGATTCGCTTCATTCTGATTATTCATTCATTTCAACATTCACACGTTACTGATCTTAGTCAAGATCTTGTCATAAACTACAGAAGAACCAGATGAGCTAATAACCTGAACTGAGACTTTGAGTTACACGAGCCTGCTTTTATATTTTCATTATTAAATTCAACTGAATCTTCCCTGTGGCTCCTCAGAATGCACGTGAAGGGCCGGGTGAAGCCCATATGTGCTCCTCTCAAGGTGAAGAAGGCCCTGGAGAGTCTGCAGAGGAGAAAAGAGAGACACAATCTGAAAGCAGCTGTCTGAGTTTTGGAACGAAAAACCTCATCTCACTCTGGTGTTTTTTCAAGTTCTTACGGTGGTTTATCTTTTTCATCAAATACGCAGGGTGCTCCTATACTGAACTGTTACTGAATTGAATCTGTATATTGTGATAAGAAATACTGACACGTAAACTGGGATGTGGAGGCTGTAAACTGGGATGTGGAGGCTGTAAACTGGGATGTGGGGGCTGATGTTCTGACACATTTGTACAAACACTACAAGTAAAACAACATGTGACACATGTGATGAAACTATGTGAGGGATCTAAAACAAATACTGTGATTTAAACTGGGAAGTGAAAGTAAATCTGCTGATCTGCAATGACTGATCCCACTGAAAGAAAAACTGCTGTAAACAACAAATACTATAAATATGGTTGGAAAGTTTCACTGAGTTCATTTATTTGATTTGTTTTTAACCTGAATTTGAGAACCTGCATTGACTGTAACTGAGGAGCCTTTTTGTTTGCTTGGTAATTTAATTTTGTGTTTTGATCTAACTGTTTTACTCGAATGCATTCTTAATCCCTCTGGACATTTGACTCCTTTATCTGTTTGTGTGTTTTCTGGGCTCATTTACTACATTTCTGTCTATTTACTTCTGCTTTTATTTTGATTAAAAGGTTCCAGTGCATCCTTTACCACTGGAAAACTTAGAGGCATAATCTCTGTTAAAATGACTATGAGTTACAACTCAATACAAAGCAGCAACAATAAAGTGCGAACTGGTGGAGGTGAAGATGAAAAACAAATCCAGATGTTTCCTTGTCCAATGTCAATTCAACACTGCCCTCTAGTGGAAAAAAAACCGACCTCAGAAATACACAGAAACTATAACACTACACTGGTGTTAACATCCAAACAGATATAAATATTTTCACATTATTGATTCAAAACAGATCCGGCAAAATATTTAGATCATCAGCAAACTCAACAAAGTGTGTGTCTGTGTGACTGTTTTCAAGCTGAGCAGACATGTGCAGCACAGATGTTCACTCAACACACAAGAACCTGCAGTGGCATGGGGGACTACAGAGAGAAGTTTGGTTTCTGCTTTTGTTACTTTATTAATATTCCTATTTTAAACAATAAGCTTGTGTGACACGTGTCTCAGCCATTAATGTGGATAGTCAGCTTTTTGGTGTGTGTGTGTGGGGTCCTCTCAGCCCAGGGCCTCAGACGATGGCCTGATTTTCCTACGCTGTTGCCACACAGCCGAGTTAATGTACACACGACCAAAGGTTGAGCACAAAGGTGAGGCAAATATATTTGTGTAGCGCTTTTCAACAGCAAGGCATTTCAAAGGGGCTTCAAAGTAAAGGCACCAAGAGCAATTGCGAAAACCATATAAGACAAAAGAGTAAAGAGGCGTTTATGAATCAATTAAAAAGAGTCACACTGAGAATTTAAACACATAAAGTAATACAAGTTAAAGTTACAATGCAGTGTAAGTACAGGAGCCTCCTTGGTCCCTGTTTTGAGTATTACTACAGGTTTATATATAAGTGCTATTACTACATTTGTAATAAAGGCCTTTTATCTGTAATAAGATATTGCATATAATGTAAAAATATAACTCATACAACATTAAAATACTGAATAATACATTCCAAATAATATCAATATATTAAAATAAAAAACCTGTATTGCAAATGATGCAAAAAACTATCCAAATATGTATTAATCTAATTATAGTAAGGTAATGAACGTGACGGTAAATATATGATATCCAACATTACAGTTCTGCAAAATACATTCCAAATAAATAACCTTTATTTGTCTTATTACCAACTTATTGAGGCTTTATTTTAAACATGCTTTCATTATTGTCACAGTTAAGTACTTTGCTGTATGTTTTTAGATAAAGCTTTTATCTGCCACTAAGAGGAAACTGTAATCGCGCGGGCACCTCCCACGTGAGTACTGTTCCTTTGCGGATGTAAAAGACGTTTACAGGAAACAACTGTATCGCAGCAGATCCACGGATCCCTCCGCCGCAGGAATAAGTGCGCAGATTTTAAACTCTATTTACTCCACAGATTGTCTCCGCGATGCCCGACACAACTCCTCCAGGCTCCGGGGAACACTCCACGCTGCTCCGCTTCTCCTCCGCAATGCTTTACGCGATCAGCTCCTTTCTGATCACGGTGGTGAATAAAACCGTGTTGACCAGCTACAGGTAGGTGGCGCTCTTGCCTTCTCTTTAGTGAATCAGTGAGCGTGTGTGGTGTCCTCCCGTCCTCTCACCCTCTGATCTAATGTGTCTGCAGGTTTCCCTCCTACATGTTTCTGGGAGTAGGTCAGGTAAGTTATCTGGGTGTGTCCTGCTCCCTCTTTGTATGTCACACACACAGACACACACATCTCACCCGTGTGTCACTTTCAGATGGTCACCACTGTTGTTGTCATTTACGCTGCCAAAAAGAGCAAAACAGTCCAGTTCCAGGACTTTGACAAAAGCATTTTCATCAAAGTAAGCATTCAGAAGCACGACTCATCTTCATCATTCATCCATATTCACATGTCGTCTGTTTTCCATTTGCATTATACGCCTTGTTTTATCGTTTCTCTCCAGATCTTCCCTCTTCCTCTGCTCTACGTTGGGAATCAAATCACAGGACTGGCCAGCACCCAGAAACTCAGGTTTAACCAGTTGGTTTTAATTAGGGTACATTCTGATCTTTAAAGTTTCTTATTCTGCAAACTTCTAACAAAACACTGCTGTCTTTCACAGTTTGCCCATGTTCACAGTATTACGGAAATTCACCATATTGATGACAATGATCCTGGAAGTGTATATACTAAGGTAACACTTTCTTATATATATTGCAGTTAAAGCCTTGAAAGACCTGTTTGGATTCTTTCAGGAGAGTAAAGTTAAATAGGAGTTCCCGATGGAGGGAAGGGAAACAGAGCACCAAACATAACAGCAAATAATAAAACACAACAACAAATTACAAACCATTACGACAGATTAAAAATTACAATAAACAATGGGAAAACACAAAACAGATCCTTTATTTGCAATCATCGAGGAGCCTTGGTGATAGGGTTAGGGTTAGGTTAAGGTTATGCATCACCATGAAGTGCTGATAAGTGTCCTTCAGTACTTTGACAGGTCCCATTTTAAGAATCACTGAACGGGCCTATAGGGCTGAAGGTGTCTGGGGGTCCAGGGTCAGTACCTTAACTAACAAGAGACAAAAAAAAACACAAAACAGAGTAAAAAACGACAGAAAAAACAACACAAAACTACCACAAAGACGTCTCTTTATCTGTGTTTTTATGTAGAAAGTGTTTTGCATGTCTCTGCCAAGGGCTCGATTGTCTATCCATCCTCATCCCCCTTGTGCTTTCCAGAAAAACGTTTCCCAGACATCTTGTGTTCAGTGTTGTGACCATAGTGGTTGGTGCCATGATCGCTGCGAGGTACGCATGTTTCAGATGGACTTGTCGCTGAAGAACTGAACTAAGTGCGGACAGAAGCTCATAGCTGCACCTTTCCTTTCTCCTCTAGCTCCGACCTGGCCTTCGATGTGAGGGCCTACACCTTCATCCTGCTCAATGACGTCTTCACCGCCAGCAGCAGTGTGTACACCAAGCAGAAACTTGGCGTGGAGGTAAACCATCGGTAGAAATACAACAGTTAAATGTCAGCGTGGGTGTGATTGATTTCCTTCATTGAGAAAATATGGGATGTCCCAACAGCTTAAAACGCCTTAAGTATATTTGCTTACGCCTCAAGTGTGTTTTTCTTCTCCCGGATATTTTTGTTGTGCTCTGTTATACAAACAGTAAGAATATATTTTTAACAATACCCTATTTGCACTTCATGTATTTTTACATTGATTGCTTTGCAAATTGTTACGCTTAAATGTGGATGATATTGAATTTGTGCTGCATATGCCTGCGTTCATATACAATTAGTTTTGCTATAAAATTAATAATATGTATGGTTCTAGTCCTGAGTGTGGATCATGTAGTTGTGATTAAAGGTGTGGGTGGGCCGCACACATTTTTCAGTTTTCAAATTGGGCCGCGGCATTCTTAAATTTGGGAATGGCTGTCTTAGACAATTAGATGAAACCCACCTTTTTTATGCCTCCCCTATGTGGGGAGGCATCTTGTGTGCCACCTGGTGGCTGTCTATGGTACCTGCATGCAGAGGTGTAGTGGCCTTCAGGGATGCTAGGACGAATCTCAGAGGGCTGCCACACATGTCAAAAAAATCCATAAAGTTTTTACCTACCAAGCATGTGTCTTTATCGGCCCTCAAACCGTCTTGCTGGCCTATCACAATCAAGTTTGTTAAAGTGCATGAACTAACCCTCAGTGATTTTGGTCACTTTATAACTGATGTTTTCCTCTTTTCTTATTTTTCAGGGTCTGGGGAAGTACGGTGTCTTGTTTTACAACGCGCTCCTCCTTGTGATCCCCACTGTCCTGTTCAGTGCCTTGACGGGAGATTTACAGATGGTACATTTACTAACTTATCCAACATATTCTGTCTGGGTGTGTGTTTGTGCTTTGCCTGTCTGACCGGCTTCTATGTTTTGATCCTCAGGCCGTTGCATTTGAGGGCTGGTTCAATGGCACATTTCTTTTTTGTTTCCTCTTGTCCTGCATCATGGGGTATGTGACCTCATTTCAGTGCAAAATGTTCATATTGATATTCATACAGGATCATTCTTACTTACATTATTGCCTCGGTCGACCCAGTTTCCTAAAACTCCCCTCTCTTTTTTTTTACAGGTTTGTGTTGATGTATTCCATAGTCCTGTGCAGCTATTATAACTCTGCACTTACTACCTCAGTTGTTGGCGCAATAAAGGTGAGAACACACTGATGATAAACATGATGATACACATGATAATACACATCAATTTGTCAAAATTGCCTTTTTTTGGTTCAAGAGTTTCATAAATCCACACCTACTTCTAAATCTGCACCAATGGCTGATTACTTTTCTTCTTGCTATCGGGGATTTTTTTTATTTATTCCTACTGTACTTTTTTTAAACTTTAAATTTGTTTCTTTTCCTGTACTTATTTTGACTTTTCCCTGTATTTGTACTTTTTGAAATGTTTTGCTTTAAAACATAAAACTGTATGAAAATGTAAAAAATCTATTGTCACTTTTTATCTGTCCAGAATGTTGCAGTAGCCTATATAGGCATATTTGTGGGTGGAGACTACCTCTTCTCTTGGACTAACTTCATAGGCCTCAGCATTTGGTAAAAAAATACAATTGTTTCATTTTCGTTTTATAATGTCTTTTTTTAATTTATAATAATATGAAACATTTTGCTGAATGTCATTGTTACTTGTTGTTACAATTCTTAACAGAGTAGTTGATGTAACCATTTGTGAAATTGATGTGTACATTACTTAGAACATTTATAGTTCTTGCAGCATTGACACTAAATCCAATCCAGGCTCAGATATATAAGTTAATGAATGTTTTATAAAAGACTCAAAGTCAAATGTTCCTGTTGTTTATGTTATAACAGGCATTTTTTTAGCTAAATATTTTCAAATGTGTCCTGGTGGTATTCGATGGCCCAGAATCTAATTGCCTTTGTCTCTTGTTTGCAGTATGTCAGGTGGACTCGCCTACTCCTTTATCACCTTCAGCACCAAATCGTCTCAAGTAAAAGCAGAAGTGAAAGAGTTGGGGTCGGTCATCACACTCGATCCAACAGGGAAGGGAGCAACCACCTTCTAAATGAAGGATGTTTTAGCATTCACCACTTGGTGGCGTTGTTCTGCTTCATATTGGAGCATTATATTGCTTCCACACTTTTATCAACCTTCGTTATGTAGATTATATTTTCATCATGTTTATTACACATTAATTACTGAGCCAGTTCGGGTGTACTGTGGGTTTGTGAAGAAACTGTCAAATTAGGGGGAAGATCTGGATAAAGGGTGGATTCTGTATTATAATTTTATTTATTTATTTTTTTTAATTTGTCACAAGGCATTTTTGTAAAGTTCTCAGGGAATGATGTACAAAACAGAATTTTAATATTATTTATGGCAGTTTTTTTCAAATGATGCAGATTATCAGACTACTTCCTGTTCAATGTTTTATTTCATTTTATTCTTATTTGTAAAGCACTTTGAAGCATGCCATATAAATAGTATATTATGATTATTTTCTAACTACAATATGAGAGCTAGATGAACACATATAGGACAGTTTGGCCTTGGTGGAGATCATCATGTCACTCAGGGCCACTCAAGTTTTTATATTTTTCTAAGCTACATAAATAAATGTCTCTGGAAACATGACTCCTGTTATCTATTTGATTCCACTACTTAAACACAAATAAACTGACAAGGAGAGCATCGAATTTCTGGGTCAACTTCGGTGAATGTTTATTGAAAACCAACAATTTATAGAACAATGTGGACAGTCAGAGAAATCTGTGTAAAATATCTACCAAGCGAAGCAGGATCACTCTATACATGTCACAAACATGGAAACTTGTCAAGAGGATGTTAGCGGAAACTAAGAGTTCAAAACTTCAAAGCTCTCTGTAAATTGTGCACACTCAATATTCTAACAAACACGTCGTGTATATATTAAAATGCCATAATCTTCTCGAACCACAAAATAGACTACGGGTTAGAAATGCTTCAAAATATACTATGACTGGGTACAATAAATCATTTGGCGTTTTGATTATCAACAATTTACAAATTTGCCTTCCAGTTTCACTGTAACTGCACAAGGGTCATTTTAAAAAATCGGAAGAAAATAAAATAAAAAACTGATTCAAACATCTCAGCTGGTGACAGGTTTCCTCCCAACAACCAGCGGCGGGGCCGTAATGAGAGGCATCATACAGTGTTGAAGGATGTAGTGTTGCATTAGAAGACAAAAAGAAAAAACAGCACTACATGAATCAGTTCATGAAAAAGCAGGCGCCACTTTCCTGGACACATACAACAGATCTAGTCTTCAGTGCATTGCAAGCTTAATCCAAGACTAAGTAAGTGCTTCATCCAAAAGAAATCAGTGCGATCTCCGAATGTACTTGATTGGGTTGTTTTGGTGAAGTTGGAGGATTTCCCTTCATGCATCGAATGATTATAGAGCGTTTTCGAACATATGAACAAAATGTGAGCCATAAAAAGAGAAAATATATATATATACGGTCAAATAAATACCTCATAATTTAAACCTTGAAATGAGATGACATGGGTTCACCAAACACTTCAATGATTCTGAATCATAATTGATCTGCCGCCTTTTAATATAAAAGGCGACTGACATTCATTATTGAAAATCTGCTGTCTGGTTGGAAAACGAGTTTTGGCCACTGCAGGTTTGACACACACACTCCTTGTATCTGCGAGGAAACGGTTGTGAAAATGGAAAAAAGGCTTGTTCGTAAGAATAACACTTTTTGGCGAATACTAATCAGCTCGATCCAGAAAGTAGTAAGTAGGGAGTCGGCTGTAAAACGTAAAAGTTTGAATTGTTGCCTGAGCAGACCTGTGGATTAGGCTTGCAATGATCACCTCTCGTTCACATATAAAAAATTACCACGTCACATGGTCATTACAAAGATGGACAACATGACCACTCCCCAAAAGTGAATCCAGATCTCTCTAAAAGCCCCCTGGTGGCTGACTCCGGTACAGGTCCTAAAGCCATCCTGTTCCATGTTAGCAGATCTAAAAAAAAACAATTTAGACGTCAAGTAGTTTAGTCAAAGATTGTTTGGCCTTTTAGGTAGTTTTTAAATCGTCCTGATGATTGTTCAAGTGCTTTTGGGAGATTCCGCGAGTCGGAAAAAGTGAAGACCTGTCGTCCATCTTTTTCGGGCACGGTTACACATACGCAAAAGTTAACAGATAATATTGCGTGTAAAATTTCACCAAAGCTAAAATGTGGAGCCTTGCTGCGATGTGCCTCAGCACAGGAAACTAACGTTTGATTCACACCTTGTTCTGACAGATTAGAAGTTAACAGGTGGAAGTGGAGGTTCGTCACTGAACCATTCGCTGATATGTGACCGGGCCCTTATTATATATATATATATATATAAATGACTTATTTTGAATCTCCTTTTCTCAGCCACTACTCACCACATTGTTAGAGTAAATGAACCAGTGAGGCTAAAACGATCTGAAGTTCTACTTATGAAACCTGTGAGCACGGCGAGAAGTTGTCAGAATGCAACTTTAACATGATCCTAAGTTTGACCACACCCTGTATTCTTCTGTCCGTCTGAGCTTACTCCATATACACATCATTCATACACACTCTCTTACACTCATAATATACTTATAAAAAAACTCGTTACCATCAAAGTGCAAACAAAACCAATTAAAAAGATAACAGGTTATCTTTCTTTGCCTGTAGAAGACAAGAAGAAAGAAAGACATTCTTCATATAGTCAAATCTACAATTATAGCAGCCTAAAGGAATAAAATGTAAGATGAATAAGGTGCTTTAGCTTGTGCCTTCCTGGTGCTGTGAGGGGGGGTTTACATGATGCTGTGCATAAAACTGATCTCAGGCTAACTCTTCCTCCAAGTCTGGTTTCACCTCTTGATAGAACTAAACTAGTCTTTGATCTGCGTTTATGAACGATTTCTTTTTTTTTAGCTACAGCACGCTTTGCAGGAAGAGGGGTTGGGAATGGGAGGGGGAGGGGGAGACCAGAACCAGGAGGTGGGCGGGGGGGGTGTTCAGGGAGACACGTTGTTGGCCAGCTCGATGAGTGCCAGGGCGCCGTGGAGACGCTCCCGTTGCTCCTGGCGGCGTTGCTTGGCGACTCCACCCTGGCTCCCCTTCTCCTCCTCCATGGCCTCTTCCTCTTCCTCGTTCTCTTCGTCCGACTGGAGGAACTCCATGGGATCCTGCTGCTCCTGGTCCTCCGCCATCCCCTTGCCCTGCGGCTTCACCTTGGTGGTCGTGGGGGCACGCTGCTCGCGGGTGCGCCAGTACCTAGGCAGGACAGAGAACATTAACTTAACATATAAATAACATGCCTTCTGAAACCGTAGCTCAGTTCACCTGTTCACAGTGCATGCAGTCCTGTGTAGTCACTTACTTTGCCAGCCACTCTGCCACAGCCTTGTTATCCACAGACTGGGCCTTCTCCTGACCCTCCTTTGGCTCCTCCCTCTTCAGACGGGAGAACGGATGCTTGGGGCAGTGACGGTTGGCATGAGTGAACCGATTGGCACATCCTGTGGAGAGGGCAGCAGGTGTGAACAAGAGCCATGAGCCATTAAATGATGTAATGCTTGACCTTTTTGCAGTTTACTGCCGTCATAAATACACAGTAATATATTAACATTGTAACAATGGATTGGTTTTTTTTTAAGGGAAAGTTATAACAGTGAATAAGTTGTATTGTTGTTGAGTCAGACAATTCCACTGTTGATTCACTGCTAGTACAGTTAAACTGTGTTTCTCAGGTACTTTCCAAACTCAGTCGGTTTAAATTTTAAACAGTAAAATTCACTGAGTCATGTTTATTATCTGTGGAAAGTACCTCGAAAGTGAAAGACACTTAAAGGTCCACTCTGAGTAAATAATACTGTATTTAGCTTCTCTTTTTTATTTATTTTTACCTTTCTCTGAGCAGACAAAGGGCTTCTCCCCAGTGTGCAGGCGCTGGTGAGTCTTCAGCTGACCACTCTGGACAAACGCCTTCCCACAGTTAGGGTAGTCACAGAGATATGGCCTCTCTCCTGGGGGAGCAAACAGGAGGTTGTTATGGTAACAGCACAGTAATGTCCAGCAGGTCTTTACACATGCACCAACATTTATATGTCAGCACTAAAGCCTTAAAATGTAGGATGATGATATGCCTCTTCCTGCTCAACATACTACTCACATCTGCTTTGACATTTTACTTTTTACATGATACCTTTGTTTGAGATCTACAGCTCCCTCGTGTGTCTCTCTCTCACCTGTGTGTGTCCTCTTATGGGCCTGGAGAGACTTCTCTCTGGGGAACACTCGGTTGCAGATGTTGCAGCGGATGCGGCTGGCGGAGGTCTCGCCCTCGTTGATCAGCTCGCGGACGGTGTCAGCGCGTGGACGACCTCTGCGGATTCCATCCTGAGCACAAAAAATACACACAATGACTTAATTAAACCCCTTTAAAACACTTTGTTCCTATTGGCCAGGACAGCAGTAGACCCAGCACATCATTTGAAAGACTGGTGTTTTTCCACACTTATGACTTAATATAATAAGGTAAATCTACAGTATGAAATAAGCTCAGAGGATGATATGTACTGACACCTAATACTACTTGTATAATTTATATATGTGGGTTTCATTACACATTTGATACAATGTAACACGCCACCAGTCACTGTTTCATTGTAAGGTGTCACGTGTTACACTGTGGCACGTTTGCTCATTCTCATTCATTCACATCCGGTACACTTTTGGCGCGCTGATCGACGTCATGAGCAGCTGCTCCAGAACCCGGAAGGGACTGGGGTTTAAAATCCACCGTGTCACACCCTAATGCGCGGGCGTTTTTTTTAAATGACTCACCATTTCAGCCATATTGGGCAAACAAAAAAATCACTTCAGCAGCTCTAATAGCATCAGCAAAAAAATTTATTCTGTTTTTCCATTATATAAATATAGTGTTTCGGTTTTAGATTGGATTGGAGAGATCCTCACGCTTGCTCTCATGCTCTTTCTCCCCTATCTCTCACTATCTCTCTATGGATCTAATGTAACAATTTTAATGTTGTTAAAAGTTAAAACTGTTGTTAAACTTGTATTACAGTGTTGTCATGCACCTCAAACCACACAATTGTGATCGAACCCATTTAAAGCAGCTCAGTGTGGAGTGATCTGCTGTCACACCCACAGACCGGACATAAAGAGAGGACACCCCGGGCTTCGATCACTTCACAGGAGCTTGTTTACCTTGATCTGCTCCGGTGACGGGGCCGTGTCCCCCTCCCCGGCCGTCCCGGTGCCGGTGGGGGACGAAGCCCCGCTCTGCGACCCGGGGCTCAGAGTCACGTTGTGGGCGTTCTCCCCCCACTTCCACGGGTACACCATGAAGTCGCTGAAGCCGGGGCTGGTGGGCGTCATCGCCTCTGCTTTCCTGGGCTTGATCGGGGTGGTCTTGATGACAGACACCAGCACTCGTTTGGGCGAGTCGTTGCAGAAAACGACCTGCGGCTGCTTGTTCTCGGCCATCGTGTCCAAGTCGCCACGAAGCGAATGAGCGAAGAGTCACCGCGATTTAAAAAAAAGTAGAATAATCACAAAAAAATAAAAGGTCTTGAATATGGCGGCTTCTCAATCCGGGGTGAAAACGTCCTTCATTTCCCAAGAGGAGTCCGAGAGAAGCCGGTGATGTGCAGATGCTCCTCAGCAGATACAGTGAGAATCGATCATGACTGTAAGTTTCCCTCATCTGCTCTGAAATGTGCGCCCGCAGCTGCCTGATCCCGCGTTGCAAAAGCGCGCCTGAGAGCCCCGCCGACCAATCCGCTGCGACGATCCCATCCCACGTGTTCGGAGGCGCGACAACCCACCAATGACAGCGGCTTGGTCTTCCTCCGTGCAGAAAACACCGTGAAACCATCCGCGTGCTTGTGATTGGTCGAGACGTTTTGGTCCAATGAGATTTGAACATTCAACGCGGGCTCTCGCACGCTGACGTGGAGGCCGGCCAATGAGGACACGCGGAGAACGTGTTAACCCGCGGGGGAGCCAATGGGAGCGCAGGGCGGGTGATTTCACAGCGCGGACGAGCAGATGGTCTGTTCCCGCGCTGAGGAGTCTGTTTATGTTATTAGATTTTTTGCTCAATTTAAAGGGAAAGGAAACGGTGGCTCAGAGGCGCCAAAGTTACGTAATCACCACAGGGAGGAACAATGGATGGACTGTGTGACTTCAGACAAGAAACAGAAACCGTGTTGGAAAGATTATACATATATTGAATTAGTGTACAGCCTCAGATATGGTTATTCTATTTAATTTATTCATGAGTCAAGATCAAAGACACTGGAAATAGGTCAGATCAAGAAAAGTGTCTTAGAGTGAATACAAGTTAATTTGACAGTTTTTATAAATTGTTGATAAACATCCAAATGCAATTCACCATTAAGTTTTAAGATCCATGACTTGTGGACATGCGATGAAACAGATTTACTGTGGATGGAACAGGTTAAAGGCCATTTTTTATTAAACCAGCATTCAGTTTCACTATCACAACAGTTTTTGTCTTCTCAGACTAGAGCAGACTCAAGAAATTAAAAAAGTAACGGCATTCAAGAAAGATTAAAGTGATCTATTTATTCATGTGGGTTCCAGGTGGAGGGAATCCAGATACACTCTCAAAGGTGAAACAGTAAAATACTGTTCAAATGTGTTCATCCATGCAGAAGCAAAAGGAGCAACTATAACAAAAACATAATGCCGGAAGGCTGGTGCTATGAGACCAGTGGTAAACAGAGGAAAACATAATAACAAGAATGAGAGTGGAACACATTAGATTAGAAGAGATATAATTATATTAGGTAAAGGATCTCTCTTCTCTGTCATACAGATGACATATTAGGTCAGTGCTTATACAAAACATATTTTTCAGGAAGAGAGGCAGTATCAAGGCAGGGATAGAAATGATCAAGTATTAACATAATCTCAGTCATGGACACTTAGGGAGTAGTAACAGTGTAGTAGTGTTCTTGAGAGGAACTAGATTAATTATTACCGTTTTTATTTGGTTCTACGAGGTAAATGATCCACGCCGCAGGATAATGAGTGCCCTTTGATGTTGGCTGCCGACATTAAAAAAATAACTTAGTGTAATTTTGAAAAACCACTATTCAACCCAATCTTTCCTGTATTGCATGTAGATCCATCTGAGCAGTGAATATTGTGCTTTTCCAAACATTTCTAATGACAGAAAAGTTATATTTCTACACAGGCTGTTATTCAGAACTTCAGAATGTATGAGGTCATCTATTGGCGCTTTCTCGTCCAATGGGAAAAGGAGCCCATGTGAAGAAAGTGTGTAGTCGTAGGGTCCTGTGAGTGGTTCCAGTTTTCCTCTGCGGTGCAACAGAAGCCTTTCTGTTGGTCTTTATGTGACTGCCTCATTGCCTGTGGTCTCTCTCTCTCTCTCTCTCTCTCTCTCTCTCTCTCTCTCTCTTCTCTCTCTCTCTCTCTCTCTCTCTCTCTCTCTCTCTCTCTCTCTCTCTCTCTCTCTCTCTCGCTCACTCACACTAACCTTAAAAGAAACTTTAATAGAGTTTAATTGAATCTTGTTCTGGTTTAATGTGAGTCATCCAGATCAATTTGAACCTCCTCTCCTCATATTTTATAATAAAAAATGTGTTTACCATATTTACAAGTCATGCTGAATATTACTATTTTGGTAAGCAATGCAAACACAGTCCCCCAACTTCCCATTATGTTGACACAGTAGGTTGACACTTTCTATGCTGACCACTAGATGGGGCTAAGTTGAATTGTGAAAAATATATCCTGACTCATCCAGCTAGTGAGAGTGACACAGATCAAATCAGATCTGAGGTATTTTAATGTTAGTTAACACTCAGAATACATATATCTGTGTAAACAATGCAATATATATGCATTCAGGTAATTTTTTTTTAAACATGTTGGATGTGTAACTTAAAGACCATCTCAATTGCATATGTATGTAAATGTACTTTCAATGTATTTCCCACTTTGATTCCATGCTGTGAACTCGACCCTAGACAAATATGAAAAACCAATCCAAGCTGGAGGAAAAAACTATCTAGCTTAATAAAGAAAAAAATGTATGGCTTAGTTAAGTGATGTACATGAGTCATTTTTCCGAACCAAAAGGGCTTTAATTACCTTAAATGTTAGTCACAAGATATAAGTATTCACGTTATATTGCGTGAATATGTTTTTTATCAGCACTTCTTTCATACAATATGTCGTACACATAGCACAGACATATACTGTCAGCAGAGATGGGCAAAAATACTTCAATCTTCAGAGTTTGCCTTTGAGGCTTTGAAGAGTAAATTGGCTTTGAACTATTTCATAACTGTGACCAAATATTACATGGTAATTGTCATGTGACCTGGACTTACACACATGCGGGGCATGAAAAAGTAACACATATAACAACAATTAAATAAAACATATGTAATATTATAATAACAAGTATGTTTGGATCCATCAGATGATCTGAATCCAGATACTGGCCACCAGGGATGCAGCTAATGAATCTGTCCATTTCCTGAATCATCTTGTCTACAAAATGCAAGAAAGAAATAATAACTTTACAGTGAAATTGTGAATAAAAGACGGAAAAGTCAAGATAACATCTTCAAATGTCTTGTTTTGTCTGAACAACAGTTTATTTTCATACACGACAAAGAAAAGCATCAAATCTAAACACAAAAGAAGCTGAAACCTGCAGATATTCTGTTGATCGACTGATCTGTGAATCGTTGCAGCTCAACGATCACAGATCCTTAAAATGAAAGTAATTAATAAAATATATAACTTCTGCTGCACAATCTCCTTATTTTGTGTTTATGATGACAGATTCATAATTTCAGACTTTTCTGTAACTACAACTGAGACAGGAAGGTGTAGCTTCCGATTTCTGAATCATGATTACCGTAAATACGAAATAAAAGATGCAATTTTTCCAAGTCTCCGAGTCACCTCCACACATTTATGTTTATTATAAGATTAAAAAACACTTTAAAACACAGTTTCAAGGTTCTTTACAAGTAAAAAATTGAAATCAAACATTAGGAAACAATAAAAAGCAACTTGACAATGTTACAGCACAAATGTTACAGAAGAGATGAGTAAAAACTAAATGAAATGAAAAGATAATGAAATAAAAATACAATTTCTAAAATTTTTAGGACCTGCAGGTTGGAGGACGTCCACTCTACCCCTCAGCCACAGCCGCCCACAGTTCAGACTGTAGAGAAGATATAAGCCTGATTTCTACTCCTGTCATCATATGCTATAAATCATATGTCAACACAGTTTATATACTTATATATATTAGCTGTTGGAGATCATTTAAAAAATACCTCACACCGGTGAGTCACTTAAATTTCACATTTCCTTCAGACGCCTGCAGCTGCCACCAAACTGAAGATGGCTCGACTCCAACAGAAAACCACACCAGTAAATAAACAACCGTCTCTGTCAGTGGACGTTTCACCAAGGTGTAGCTTAAATCACCTTACACGAAAGCTAGCTAGCCACCAGGTATACATATTCACGTAATACCAATACCACTAATGCCAAATTAGCTCAACCTCTGATGAATAGATTTTAATAAACTAAAAGTTACTGGACTGCAGCAGCCATTCCTGACTCAGCAGAGAGAATGACGCACCTTGATTGGTCGAGGACTTGAAGCAAATCTCCTGCATGAACACTGATTGGTTAACAGCCTGTTGATGAGCAGGGGGCGTGTCTTCGCTTGCCTCCCTCCACACGTGCAAACATTTTAAATAGAGGCCGCCGTGCTTGACGCTCCGCTGGATTCTGGAGTTTTCTCACAGCGACTTGTTCACACACCGAGAGACGAAGAGGAGGCGGCTGGAGTCTGAACTCATGTCTTCCCCTCTCCCCGGAGACACTCTGGCTAAGATGCAGCCGGACGCCTACGGGTGCGTGGTGGCGAACAGGTTCGGGGAACTCCTGGACGACGACGCAGACCCGTTCGACATGATCAGAGCAGTGGAGAAGAAGAAGAAGCAGGAGGATGAGAGGAAGGGCAAGCAGAAGAAACCCGGCCAGAAGGAGTCTCAGAAGGACAGGAGGGTGCCCAGAGCTCCGGGGCTCCAGGAACCAGCTCCAGGTGAGCTCCACACCGCACCACACCCCCGAGTCCTGGCGGTTCTGCCCGCTCCAGGGGCTTAACGACCGGGCACCTGAGCCGGGAGGGGCCGGTGTGCACGTGTCTGGGTGATGGTTCACAGCACATTCAGAGCCATTGGCAAAAGTATGAATATACTCTACAAACACAAAGCTAGTACAGATGGTGGGGTTATATGCAGTTTCCATTTTGCAGAAGAGCTTCAAAATAGTCAGCAGCAGTCTGAATATTTTTCTCTATTTTTAAATCTTTTAAACTTTAATGATCCCAAACTGGAGAATAACGAACTATTCATTATAGTATCAGAACAAAACTGTACAAATATATAAAGAAAAAAACATATCCAACTGTACATGCGGTATGAGCTGGTTTCAGCAGGTCCCATTGGAGGAGGAGAAAGACACTTGAAGATTCAACTTGTTGGAGAATTGTAGATTGTAATGCGTGAACTTTATTACCTCCATCGAAAAGAGATCCAAATAGAAATCCAGAATTTCATGTGGTTTCATTAGGGGCCCATTGGGCCTCAGCATGAGTTTCCACTTTACAAAGTACAGGTCCAGTTGATGATTGGTTCCAGTTCCAACAAAGGAAGTATTTTGACTTTATTTGCTGGACCAGACATATCATAGTCTTAGATTGTTGTATAGTTCATAAACCATTAGAGGGGGGGAGGAAGTGATAAGCCACCACAGTTGACTATCACATTGACTTGACTCTCTGTCCTCAGTCCAAAAGCAGCAGCAGCAGCAGCAGCAGCCGGCTCGTCCTGGACCAGTGGCGGAGACCCGAGAGGACCAAGAGGAGGCTCAGAGGGGCATGAAGAGAGGTGTTGCTGGGGAGCGCAGGGCCAGCCAGGAGGAGAGGCCACAGGAGTATTCCATCGCAAGGTAAGTGTTTCATACGAGAACAGATCTTGCATATCAGTAAGAGACGGTGCAGACGACACACAACCAGTGACAATGTCTTGAGCAATGCTCCACCACGTGCAGGAGCTGAGTTTTGAATCTGGTTGTCCCTCAGGTCTTCCTATTATGCAGACACTGACCTCAGGGGCCGAGGAGGGCCCAGAGGCAGGAGAGGAGCACGAGGTGGAGGATACACAAGGAACCCAGAAAACTTCAACCTGAGGGGCAAGAGAGAATATGATCGACACAATGGAACGTAAGCATTGTTCTGGCTCTCTAGTTAAAAAGCTCACGCGTCCTCACGGTGTATTTATGACTGATCTAACGCTCGTTGCAGAGGAGTATCTCCTGAGGAGAAGAGAGGAGGCAGAGGACCCTGGAACTGGGGCTGTGTTGAAGAGGCCACAAGGTCGGAGAACTTTTAAAACATGGAAATTACAGCTTTTACACTCGAACACAGTACAGACATGTAACTGTTTCTCCGTGTCCCTTTGTAGTGAACTAATGGAAGTGTCATCTGATGCTCCAGTCAAAGCAGAGGATGCCCAAATAACTGTGGATGAAAATCCGAATCTGTGAGTAATGCACATAAACATCTTTTAAATTGACACATCAGTTCAGCTGTTAAATATATATTTTGTACATTTTAAGGTTTGTTAATGAAAAGTACAAGACTTCTTCTGGTTTACTATTTTGTATTTCAGACAAATTTGTTTTTTTTATGATGTTTTCGAAATTAATTCGACCCTCTTTTTGGAATTTAACCCAATTGTTAAAGAGCAATGGAAGAGGAGGATGGCGAGATGGTGGTCCAGGTTGCCATGGAGATGACCCTGGACGAGTGGAAGGCCATGCAGGAGATAAGTCGTCCCAAGGTTGAGTTTAATATCCGCAAAACAGAGAACCAGATTCCCTCCAAAGCCAAAGTCATCCACCAGTCAAAGCACCTGGAGGTGAGGATGTAAAACACTTCATAGAACCCAGCTTCCAAACCAATACTTCAGAAATTACTTTGAATCCCACTGTACATATTGAGTTCAACCAAGTTTCCGACTATGTTGGTGTTTTCCTCCAATCCTCAGAACCTCAAGTCCCCCCCTGTGGAGGAGATGGAGGATGAAGGCAACTTCCTCCGTCGGTCTGTGAATGACATCACCTCTCTTCTGGACATCAACTTTGGGAGTCTTGGCCGGCCCAGCCGTGGGGGGCGAGGAAGAGGAGCTCGAGGTGGCATGACCAATCGACCAGAGAGACCGAAACCCATAATGGAGAAGGTATGCTCTCAACTAATGTGTTGAGATGGAAGGAACAGATAAAACGATAGCCTTTATAGATGTTAAACATGATTGATATTTACTTTTGCTATTTTATATATTAGCAGACTGATTGCTGGTAGATTTAACAGGGAAACCCAGTGTACTTTTCTCACACTGTGTTGGATAATAAACCAGAATAATGTGAACTGTGTGACGATCTTGAGTAGTTAATGTCTTGTTCTCCTGTCAGGAGGATGATCTGGCTCCTAACCCGGACGACCCAGAAGACTTCCCTGCTCTTCCAACAGGAAGATAACTGAACACACTCGTCTCCAATCAACTCCTGTTGGGAGAATTTGTTGCACTTCTTTCTCACTTGCCTGACAACACTGTTTTCAAATCCCTGCTGTTCTTAAGGTTTGGGGTTCTATTGCACTATTGAAGAGTTGGACTCCTGGAGAATAAATAATATGGCAAGTTTATCTAGGACCTGTTTGAAGTACTTAGTTTTTTTTATCCACTACACTGAAATTACTTGAGCGGGGAATGTTAAGAAGTTTAAGTATGTGCTGTCTTCAGTATTCATAAACAATCACTGTCCTCTGCTGGACAAAAAAAGAACAGCCAGAGCCTTGGTGGGTACAATTTATTTAAAATGTCCAATTCTGTGCTTTGGGCAAACTTCTATTGTGGATTATGAGCATGAGTTAGATATAGGCCCCTTTAGGACCATTGACTTTTCATAGCATGATTTAAACATAGTACAAAAATATTTACAAAATACAAACTGAGTATATCAAATGATCACACATTTACAGTATTGAAAAGCTTTGAATACATGATGGGGTTAAAAGACGAGCCAGATATGGAACAATGGTACAAATGTGCACAGTACTGTATTGTGTGAGGCATCCATCTTTAAAAAGCAGAATATCTGCTGTACAGTGCTTATTCAGGAGGAGATCTCTTGAATTCACACATTCACATGCCGGTCTTCTAGATATATTTCAATCTGATGCTTGCTACTGCATGCTTTAAAAGTATAGGAACAACCAGGCAATGATTAAAACTATCAGTTTGTCTCATGATGCTGTTAAAAACCAAAGTGCCTTCAGGCGAAAATAACTTCGAATTAAAAAAACAAATCTATAAATCGCTGACATGTCGGGTTAAGTTTGTTCCAATCTGTTCCTCAAAATTAAGAATCAACAAACTAGTTCTGTTGTATACAAAGGATTTCATGTAAAGTTCATCAGGTTTTGCAGATCCACAGGTTCACCGGAGTAGAGGAGCTCTAGCTTTGGGTATGGAGTGACTAGAGGAAACAAACCAAAGTCAGCATTAGAGGGTGGAGAAGAGTTCATTGATTTAAATTCTACTATTGCACTTAAATCTCACATTTTTACCTCCGCCAAGGTTGTTTCATTGTGTTTGTTTGTTAGCAGGATAACAATCAACTGACACTTTGTGAGGAGGGACGTGACCAATTACATCTTGGAGTTGATAAAACTTGGCGGAGGTTTGCACTCTAAGAGCGCTCTTCTACTTCCCTTCATGCAATCGGCATTTGTGCACATGGATCAAACACATGCCTCATGAAGCACGAGACGTGTGTTTGATCCGTGCTTCATTTTACACAATTCTAAATAAACCATTTACAATACAGAATGTAGCAGAAAGTGAAGTGGAGATAGATACCATAGCCTGGAAAATCGAATTGATTGCAAAGACCTGCAAGTTTTACGTCCTTGGGAGGCAGTGCGTCTGTTGTATGTAAGAAATAGGAAAGAGGAGGAAGAGAAACACTGCAGATTAGTACCAGTGAAGGACGTGGTGACAACAGGCCCAGAGGCAGAAGACACAGTGAGCAGCAGAGTCCAGAGAAGCTCTAGCCAGTGATCCTCTGAAATACATTATTCGCAAAGAACGTGCAAAGAAAGCTACGGAAGGAAGAACAGCAAGACTGAGGCGGGTGGAGTTTATCGACACTCCTGGAGAATATCAGGATATAAAGAGGGTGAAGTTAGTACAACATCAGTACCGTAGCTGGGTTGCACCATCATCTTTAAATAAAAGCAAACCACTAAAGTGTATTTGAAATAAACTGTCTGATGATTTAGATTTTAAATTAGTGACAACCGACCAGATTAATATAAAAATTTGAAAATCCGTAAAATACTGTTATATTTCATTTCTATTTCACTCTTGTCTAAGGATTTTTCTGACAAACTTACTAAAACAATACAAATCCAATGAAAGGAAATGTGTATTTAAGTAATTAATAAGTTAAATCTAATTTTTATCTTCATCAAAAAAAAGCCTGAACTGTACGATCAGTTTGAAAAACGCTCTAAATTAAGTTAGTTTATCCTAACTGGATAAATCATCTAATTAAAGAGAGTTCGTAGCTCGACCACAATTTGATTTGGTCTAAACATTTAGTCACTGTTGATGCATCCCAGCCTAAGTACATTAAGGGGAGAAAGAGAGTGCTGAGCCTCTGGATTTTGTTGAATGTACACAGCATCAATTATCAGTTTTTTTCATTTTAACTATGATCATCCCAGTAAATACTAATTTTTCCGGTTTGATGAAAAAAAGAACATGTTTAAAAATGTGTTTCTGTTTGTGTGCAAATGCCAAAGTGTCCAAATGGCTCAGAGTGGGGTCTGCGGGAGCTTGCCTGCAGGTGGACCTGTGCCATGTTTAAGTTGATGAAAGTGCCTGTGTTGGCTGTGGCACTGGCTGCGTCTCTATGGCTGCCGCATGGCTCACAACACATTGGGTCCCTGTCGCCAGCCACTACATGCAAGTTGCCTAGGGACCTGACCAGTCTGGTGTGGCACAGGGAGCTGGCAGAGAGAGGGGAAGCTGTTAATTTTCTCCACAACGCTCCACAAGTGGCTTATAGCCTCTGGGTTGCTTTTCAACTGTGTCAACTCCACATACTACCAATAATAATATGAAAAAAATCACACAGAACACAATGTATGTATTTATTATTGCGTCAACAAAAGTGTTTATAATAAAGAAATTGATAACATGCATTATTTAAGTACAACTCATGTCTAGCACAGGGTTTAATCATTCTCCCAATATAACAATGTATATAACAACTGTTTAAAACTATGTTAATGTAATTATTGAAAAGTTCTCAAACTACACGTGTCACCTCATAATGAGTTACCAACTGCAGTGATTAAAAAAAGTAGAGCCAGACCAATTTGGATTTTTGGAGGCTGATGCCGAAATTAGGGAGTAAAATTCTGATATCAGCCTAAATATTAATTAAATAACTGATGGATAAACATAAATACAGCCAAGTCTATAGAACTTGAAATAAGAAAATCATTATATTATCCAAACCACATTTTTTAAATATACATTTTAAACATAAAAGCACATATTGTCTGTATGGTTTATTCTGTAAAATTTAATTATTCAGCTAAAATAAACAACTACTGATAAGTCTATATTAAAGGCTAAAATTGTCCAAATCTTCCAGCCTATTGTTATATTTGTTGGGCTCTAAAAAAGCTTTATATATCCATGTATAGTTTTTGTGCTGTTCTCATTATTCCATCAGGGCTGTCACTCTAGTAAATTAATGCTCTGTGTGAAATCCAGCGACTTACCTTCCTCCTACACTGTTGGCTGGCAGGGAGGTTCTGGTTCTCTTCCTGCTGTCTGATTGGTCGGACAGAGCCATGGGGTTGGTCTTACAGCCCTGAACACTGGCCTGTAAGATGGACATGCTGCAGACGAGAGAGCGGAGTGTCAGTATTAATCTCAGCCATGTTTATTTCCTCTCGTCCGTGTGATCATTGACTGCAAACTTTACCTCAGGGACTGCGATGAGGACCTGGTGTGAATCTTATTCTCCTCCTGTCTGTGAAAAAAGAGAAATAACACCACGGTAAAAATGCAATTAAAAAGGAGAGAGAGAGATGAGAAGACAAGTGGAGGGGAAGGAGGGACATTCTGTATGGAGATGAGCGAGAAGGCCTTAAAAATGTATAGATTTAGACTTAGGCACAGATCATTACTGCAGCATTAACAGCCAAGTAGGATTAGTAAAGCCAGGTGAGTAACAGAAAACGCCAGCAGGTGGCACTAAACAATTTAGAGGGCCGAGATTTTTTAAATACTTTATTTTCATCGGCTTAACTATTTGAGGGCTTCTTGATTTTGACTGTGCATTCAACAAAAACAGCAAAGCATGATGTTTAATGAGGAACTATGGTGTAAAATAATCATGTGCTGAATCAATGGTATCAAGGACAAGACAGGAGACTCTTCCAGATTTTTTTAAACAGGCTCAAAATGTATTGCGCTCACACAAAGTATAAAGTAACGAGAGGATGATTTTAAAAAACAACTTTCTGATTTGGGGGTTGGGGATTGAGGAGAGACGCTCACTTACAGCATTCTCAGTTAGAGCTCCAGAACGTGGGGGGCAGGACAGGTTTTTGAGGGGGCAGACGGGCAGTGGAACTCATTGAAATCCTAACCCGTCTATACAGAAATGCAGGATGGAAGAAGGGAAGCCATACACAATCCACCACAGGGCAAGGCTACACAGGGAGGAGAGCAGCATGGCTACCAGCCATCTGAAAGGAGGACAAATCCAATAACAAGAGCAAAATGGAAAAAGGGAGAAAAAAAAAGGAAAGAGAGACAAGAGACGTCCGGGTAGGACACAAAGCCTGTGATGATCTGCTTTTCCACTGGGACTGGATCAGATTAAATACCTTTCACAGAGCCTTGAATCCAGCAGTGCCAGTCAGCACGTTTTTGTTCTTCACTTTCCCTGATGGGTTTGCAGTTTGCCTCATACTAATCTGACCAACGTGGAGATTGTGAAGTAGAACAGTTTAAATAAATCTTCTGAATCTTAGAGGCTGACATTAAATTTTATACAAGAACCAATAAAATATGTTAACAGTGTGCAAGGTGGTTTTACAGCTCAGCTGACATTAAACTTTACTGGCTGTGGGATAGATGACACTGATAGTAAGATCTACAATCACATACAATCCATCGTAAAAAATAAAAAAAATATCTATAAAAAAAATGAACAGACACAAAAGTTAGACACGATCAAAGAAAACAAATTAGCTAAATGATCGGCCCAAATTTACATAAATAGATCTATAATTATTATAATAATATCTCTAATCACTGGAATTTAAAAAGATGCTGGCAGAGAAACTGAAGCAGTAAACAAGGCTCTGGTAGGTTGCTGTTTTTTTTTCTTTTTACACTGATCCAGTCACATTAAGCAGTGGAGAAACAACAGGCCTTTGACAATGAACCCGGTCCGACATTAATTACGTTAGACACAAACACAGATAGAACACAGAAGCATGTCCATGCGTGCATGTCACAGGGTTTCATGCCTACTGCCATGCACGAAAAAGGCAGACAGGGTGAAGAGAAGTTGTCGTGTTTCTCACTGGAATACAACATGCAGCTCAGTGTTACAGAGTAAAACAAACAGTGGAGCCAGATGGTGGAGTTCAGCTGCAGGTTGGATGTTTGTCTAGCAGCACAGACACTGATAATGCATACGGCCTGGAAAGTAAGCAAATCTCCCTTCTGCCTCAACTCCCTCCTGAGGACAGAAAATAACCCAGTTTCATCTCATCACATCCTATGAAGTTCAAATGTGTTCTATTATCCTGTACAGCAGAATGAGGATCAGGAGTTATTTACCTTCCAAGCAATGCAATTTAAAGTTGACAATTTATCTCATAAATACAGCTGAGGAAAAGTTGATACAAAAGTACTATTCACCATTCTCAAAAACATCTACAACTTAGGCTACATCCATACGACTTCTTTCGGTTTTAAAACTAAAGCAATCGCGGTCTACATGAGCGTTTTAGATCCGTTTCAGTAAAACACACATATCATAAAATGCATATCACGTGACCGTTGACATAGCAGTGTGGATGTAGCCTCCTATGAATCAGCAACTTAGCTACTTTACTAAACATGAACTAATACTGTAGCTGCAAATCCTAACGAAGACCTTTACTGGTTTTTGCTCTAGAGAATTGTCAAGTCAGTAGTGCAAGCCATGCACTAAAAACCTTGAATTCAACTAATCCAGATCTCATGTAAATCTGTGATTAGCTGAATCACTGGTACTTTTATTGTTAACAGGTACAGCCGACTCCACATGAGACCTCTAGTGTGACTGAGAGGAAAAGCCTTTCTATCAAAGCAGATCAGCTCAGTGTGTCCATGAGGCAATGACGGGGCGATGTAATGCATCCACTGAATTCATATCCACTTCACACCGTCGTCATCGGAAAGGAAAAAAAACGAAAAAACAGAACAACTTCAAATCAGCCATACTGTAATAACCATACCATTCGCTGCCATAGCAACCGTCTCTACAGGAAGAGGATGTCAGCTAGAAAGGAAGTGATGTGCACTTACCTCCGTTATACAAAACCTCCCATCCTCTCTCTGTTTTTCCTCTCCCCCACTCTCTCTCTGCCTCTCTCTCTCTCTATCTTTTGAACGGCAGGCAACACATCGGCCACGCCGTGCCCATGAGGCTGCAGCAGAATACTACCTGCCTGACATGGGACAACACAAGCCAAAGCCATTGGGATATATTGGCAGAGGCCAGTCAACCATCCTCAGCCGGGCTCACAAACAACCTTCCATGGCTTCATTTATATTAGCACAAATGATGTGGAATAAATAAATCTATAAAGGTTCTTCCTGTTTCGATCACAGTGGGGCATTAGCCCTTTACTGCTAGAACACAGTGTTTCTGAAGCTCTGGCTCGTCACATGTTACAGTTGTACAAATTAAGACCTAATCTCATGTATTTTGGACCTACTCTGTCATATTTATTTTTTTAATGCCTAAAATCCTGCCTGAACTGTTTTGTCTCTGTCTGGGATCTTTGTAATGTGGCTCTTGAGTCACTCTAGTCCACAACAGCTGTATTACACAAATGGCCCATTTACCTTAAGTCCAATGTGACATAATAAACCCAATGACTAGCAAGCTCTACATTGATTTGTCCTCTGTATTTTACCCTCTATCCTCAGAGATATAGTTTTAACCTTTGGACTAAAGAGGAACATTTACTTATGAACAGACGCTCAGTAAAACTAATTTATGGGTTGTATCTGTTACGTTCCACATCTTTTGTGCCTCTATAAATCCAGCCCTCTACAACATTTTTGGAAGGTTGTGTATTTGATAACTCTGATCCAGTCGGTCAAACAACTGTGTCACTTACTCCTTGTCTTCTTATGTGACCTACTTCCTCCTCGACTTCTCGTTCATCCTCATCACTCACTGATTTTAGATGAAAACTGAATAATTTACATTAGACTTGATCTGCATGTGATGGCATGTACCCCAGAGGACACACAAAACAGAGTTATTGAAATATCACAAGGATACTGCTTGGTTCTCCAACTCGTAGATAAATGTTATTTGGATGAAACTGCCATGGTGTGAGAAAGGATCAGCATTAACAGATGACTGGTCATAAACTACAACAACCTACCCTGATTAAGCACGGTCACATCTTGGTCATTATCAAATCCTAATTCTCCCAAATCATAAGTCATAAAATGTTTGAATAACACATATGTAATGATCCGAGGGACTGGGGCCACTCGCAGGCTGCCAGGGTACTTACGTGAATGAGCCTGATGACGACCTGGCCTGCCTCTTGCTCTTCAGTGCTCGCAGTTTATCACCCTGCGTGAGCCCATTCCTCTCCTCCTCATCATTATACTGTAAAAACAAAGTGATAAAGAGACATAACGATTACCCTCATGGTTCATTTGTTTTTTTCATTCATGAAAACAATCCCGGAGCATCATCCTAGAACTCACCAGATCCATTTCTTCTTTCTTGGTTGCCCTGTTTTTGTTGCTGCCGTTGATGGTGATGTCGTCCACTCCGGACAGGATCCTTGTGACAGCCACTTTGCCGTTCTCTCGTTCATTGAGCATCTTCTCTCGGAATACATCTCCCTCTGCCCATAAATTGTTCTGCTTCCTGAGGAAACAACAGTGCAATAAACCAAAGAATTAACCTGCAGTACTTGCTCCAACACCAACGTTTCAATAATTGATTTCTCAGATCAAATCTACTCTTACATTCACACCCTGTTTAACAATGGCACCTTGCCCCAACCAGTGTAACAACATTTTAATTAACTGTGGCAACAGTAGTGCTAATGTTTATGCTTCCAGCTCTGTCAATCAAACCACACCCACACTGTTCTGATGGAGCAGATTAGTTGAATTTACGACTGTTAAACTGTCAAAATTAATAAATCTTACAGAAGTTATATTCTGAATGTTAACTAAGGTTGAACGTCCCTGGATAAGTTGATAGTGTATCACAGGGCTGTGATTCAAAGACAAATAACCATGGAAGACGGGCTACCCACAGAGACCCCATACAGACACAGGGAGAACATGCAAATACCACACAGAGAGGGCATGAGCAAACCAAGGTTCAAGTCAGGAACCTTCTCGCTTTGAGGAGACAGGATGAACCACTGCACTTCCTTCCCCTATTCTAAATCTGTGACATTTTTTAAATCCTGCTTAAGTGGACACCTACTCTTCCACAAAGTTCTGCTGAGGCCCGATAACGGACCCTGGCCGGCAGATCCGTATCCAGGCAATGGCCTCTGCAGCAGTCAGGCCGTAATGTTTCATCATATAGCAGCCAATCAGGGTACCAGTCCTTCCCAGACCCGCTGAAAGTAAAAATAAGGGATAAGGCATCATAACACCACTAATTCAGATTTATAAGTGTAGTACAAGAAGTGTTAATGCAGGATTGAACTTTTACCTTTGCAGTGGACAGCTATCGCTCCTTCTGCGTTCTCACAGATGTTGAGGAACTTCCGGACGATGCTGTCGGTCGGTGTACTCCCGTCCACGAAGAACAGGTCGTGATGTTCAAAGCCTGAATCCGTAAAACGCCTGGCATCGTACATCTTCTTGTTGAGGCGGATGATGGTGGTGATGTTGTGTTTTCTGAAGTAAGGCATGTAGGCCTCAGGAGCATGCAGAGGATACCCTGAGGTAAGAGAGGAAAACATTCTAGTGAGGTTAAGAGGCGTTAAAACAAAGCCAGAAACAAATCTGTGCTGGACTTTTCAATTACCATTTTCTATTTTGCTTTTTGGATGAGGTCCGCTGAATGCAAGGAACTTCCCTGGAATGATCCAGTTCAAGTCTCCATTTTCTGCCCTCTCATAGTGCTCATATTCCTCCACGTCGAAGTTGGAGAAGTCCAGCCAGCCGTACTGCAGAGCCTGACAGGCGGTTGGGAGGGAGATAATTTCATTATGTGCATGACACAGCAAGAAAGACAAAATAAATCGAGTAAATCTAACGCTGACTTACCTTCTGAACGGCACGGAGGCAATCCAGGATGTTCAGGTTGTACATGCAGCTTCCAAATGAAGCGTCTCTGTGAAACAAATTACACTGAAAGTCTTTCTCAGCGGAAATAATCTATTTTCCCCTTTGAATTTGAATGCAGACTGGTGTCTCACGGCTGATGGTCTAAACTGCTTTCCATCTCGTAAAAGGGCACCAGGGCCCTTGAGCCTTCAATATCTTGTAAACTTGAAGTCTTATTTTTTCGGGTTGCACTTAACAATATGGGGAAAATAACATTGCTAATTTGTTCTGAATGTAATATTTTTCAAATTACAACATTTCCAAATAGGACTAGGCATAGGCAATATTTATAAAAAAAATCGTTAAAATTGTACAACTTAGTTTTACTGTAGATTCAAAATCTGTATGTAATAATGGTATGCTTGTTTTTTCCATGGATGCTAAAGTCCAAAGCTAAATTTGCAATTTAAAAATATTTGGCTATTTCATATTTTTGACACAAACCCTGCTCGTCTTTGGAACAGCCTTTAAAAAACTACAAGTGTGACAATGTAAACAAAGTCCTTAGTCACAGTTCCGGCTCATTCCTAGAAGCCTCGAATCAGTTGTTACCTGAATGGTAGGTACGTTGAATTCCTCGCAACCAGCAGACTGTAGGCGTCCTCTGGCATCATGTTTAGATGCATTACCTTCAAACACAAATGTCTAATCAGCAAGTGCGGCTTGAATTAAATGTTGACGTAATGTAATTTCACCGATATGAAACCTGGGTTTATAAACTACTTACTGCATATGCGCCTATTAGATAAGCAGCATTGGCCTGTTTTTTTCTGGTCTCCACATGTATAAAATATGATCTTCTTCCTTGACAGCGTAATAGACTGTGAAAGACATTAATTACAAACAACATTAGCAAACATGTGATTATTTATTAATGTGACAAAAGAGTAAACAAACTTAGAGATAGAGTAGATATTACATGGGTGTGTCAACCTGTATTTTCCATCCTCTGCTATGTAACATTAAATATTGTATTTTGGGGCTGAACAGCTGCAGTGGGAAGACAATCCACACCACTGGATGAAAATGTGACATATGAATAGAAATGTTTTCTCATTTACAGCACTACATGGTGCAGAGAATGTCAGTCAACTGTATTTATAAGCAAAGAAAAAGCTAAGCTGGGCAATCCCCACGAGAGACAATTAAGTTTTAGTACTGCAGAGAGGCTGAATCCTCCGAATCCAAACCTCAGCTGCTTAAATCTGTGCCCAACAGCCTCCAGGACCACATCATGTGCCAAATCCACACAAACTGCCACCACACAGAGGAACAATAGCATAACGGACCACAAGGATTATTCAGCACATGAACTGAACTGTGAAAAGTTGACATGTCCTGCTAATTGGCACGTAAAGCGACTATAAGACCCTGCTTAATTCTGTTTGAACAGCTATAGATCGACCTTGATTGTGCGTCCCTTTCCAGGAAGTGCAATTAGGAGCAGCGATTTACTTTACCTTGAGCTTCTTTGTCAGCTTGCAGCAGAAGCGATAAAACATGGCCAGGTTAAGGGGACCAAAGTCCGCATAGAAGCTGAGGGAGAGAGTGACAAAGGAGAAAAGAAGGAGTGTGTCAGGGAAGCTATTTATGCAACCAGCGACAATCTCAGGACAAGTTTCATTAGACAGAATCAACTACATCAGACTGACACAATAAAAAAAACACTTACAGAGTAAAAGACTATATTTGGAAGCATTTCAGTGTAAGAGTGGGTCAAAGAGAACACAGCACAAAAGGCTGTGAAGACAAGGAGTCTATTTTTCTACCACTGGCAGAAAAAAATGGCTCGGAAAGGTCAGTCATGTCCTCCTGAACAACAGCCCATTGAAGCAGATCAGATCGACACCCCAAGCTCGGAAACTGCCACCGTAGCAATGTGCTTGTATTTTGATAAAAAAAAATATATAGTAAAAAGGACAGTGGCACCTGAAATAGCCGACATTATGAAAATAGATGAGGTGCACATTCACTTCATAAAACATCCATACATGAAATTCCGTTATGGATTTTTGTTCCCCATTCAGAAATAATAAAAAAATCACATAAGTTTGAAGTAGTCATGTGCAAGTTGAAGCAGTGGTGGTGCAGGCCGTATCATTTACACAGCTGCAGTGACACCAGAAGGAATTGCCTGGTTTGTTAAAATGCTGACAGACCCGGGGCACTTCAGGGGCCAATCAGATTTGAGCTGTGGCCAGTGCCCTGCAAGGCCCCACCCCCTGGATCCTCTCGTTGTATTTACATCGTTTTAAACTTACAATTACACAAAATCCATACGTGAAAGTCAGTTATGGACAGATTAGTTTGAAGTAGTCCTGTGCAAGTGGCAGCAGTGGGGGTGCAGATCGGTGTCTCTCAGAGAGCTGCAGTGATAACAGGAGTTGTTTTGGCATCGCCTTTCATTGCAGTGCAGTGGTGGGGGTGTTTGTGTGTGTGTGTGTGTGTGTGTGTGTGTGGGGACCCATGAGAAAACCACTCAACCTCACAATCTGTTGAAAAATGCAAAGTTGGGAATCGAACCCATGCAACTCACTTCTCATACGCCAACTCCTCGTCTATGCAGAAGCAGTGTCTCTCTGCGGTGCTCTTGATCTTCTGATGGAGTATGGCGAAGTACAGTTGATCTGGAGGAGGAAGGAGTCAGATAAAGAGGCACTTACTTGCTTCGGTCATGCACACACACACACACTTCTGTTAGTTACCCCACACACACACACACACACAAATACTACTTCCTCCGTGTGTACAAGTACTTCTGCTGAGTATTTTGCCTCTTACCACTGACGAACTCGACGCATCTCGGCGCAACCTCGTCCGCGGTCATCTTTCCCGCAGATTTAAACATGTCGCTCGGAAGTGAAACGCTGGTTTTAACTCACCGAGACTTGAGCATAGTACGGAAAACTCACGCGGGTAACGTGCGGGACGATCTAGAGAAGTTATTTAAAAAGTTGAACGTAGGAACGGCCGTGGTTCTGGGAGGCGTCGCCGTGAAAGAGGGGAAAGTTGGAGGAAGGAGGAGAAGAAGTGCGCACACTGCTAAAAAATGACCTCCGCTGGACTCCGCCCCCTCGGCTGGTCCGCGGGACGCTATTGGCTGCGGGAGATATGGAGCGAGGCGCGATTGGAGGAGCGTACTGTCGGTCGCGCCCCGTTCTTGTTTAAAGTTCTGCACTCGAGACACGCGATAGGCCGCGGGAACGTTGCCCAAACGGTTGCTAAGACGATCCCCTGGCCAATCAAAGGCGTGATTACCACCCTGGCCCCTCCCTCAGACCTGAGCTTCCTCCAGAAGAAGCAGGAAGACGCCGCAGGAGGGGAAATAATTAACTTTAAACCACAATAATAACCACAATAACAATTATGTTTATGTAATGAATGCACTGATCGACTTATGTGCACATGCATAAGTCAAACACGATTATAAAACATCATGGCTGGTGTAATCCCCTTTAGCTATAACGAAACTATTGCAGAGCACAGATTTTAAAAGCTAAATTGACGGGCACACACACACACGATAGAGGGGGACACAAGATGTCGCCATGGTATGCCAAAACCTGCAAGAAATCCGACTTTCTCGCACCCTCGCTTGTTTGCAACGCAATATTGCGCGTGCACGGTCCGCTACGTGCACCCGTGCACATCTGACAAGTTCGTGCACGGCCGCTTACCTGTAATCTCCATGTACAAGTCGGAGTTCGGCCCCGCCTCTGAGCCGCGGTGAGCGGCGCAGCGCTTCTTCCTCGACTCGCCTCGTCTCCTCTCGCTTTTGCGTTTCATGTTTTTCTCCTCCTCAGAGCCTCCCTTCACATTGTGGTGCAGCCGCAGCCCAGTCCCACCTTCTCCTCCTCCCCTCGCAATGCGGACACTCGTATTGTCCCAGTTTCTTGTCGCTGGGTTATCGTGGCATGGTCCTGGCGCCCTGCAGCTGACGATCTGTGTTTGTGTGTCTGTGTTGTGTTGTCAACCACAGACACAGCAGCCTGCTCCAACCTCTCCGGCGGCGGTGGTGACGTCTGCGCGCTGGGGCAGGTCTCTGCTTTTCTGCAGCCCCTGCATGTGACGTATGAGGATTAGATGTCCTGAGCCCACCCTTCGTTGTTCGATAGCAGCAGCAGCTGTGTGTGGATGTGGTCCTGTGCTGCTCAGTAGATGGGACTTTGCCATCATTTTGCACATTCATGGAAATAAACACACATGTAGCCTGGGTGTGGCAGTTCAACTTTATTTACAGTGTAATAAATACCGAGCAAATGAAGACAGTTGGTATAAAAAGGAAGGGATGCGACAAGGCCTAATATCTAGGTCACCAGTGTGCCAACAGTATTACAAAACACAAGACATCGCACTGCGTGTATGACAACAGTCGTGCACGTGTACCCCTCTTATAAACTCACCCGTGTTACTTATGCAATATAGACCAATCACCCAAAGCCTTTTAATCCCATCCCATAGTTTTCAGTAACAAAATGAGTTCCCTCAGTTCACTTTCTAACATTTCCTAGTTAATCAGAACAAAAGATGTGACTGGAAATTCTGCAAAAAGCCAGTAAGGAGACCTTGAGTTATTTTTATTTTCTCTACTAGAACTACTATTAAAGATAAGACTTGTTTTTATTCCTGAGTGATGGTTGTGGTTTTAAACTTTCTTTATGAGCTGTGCTTCCACAATGCATAAGCACTATAATAGATGTATATTGGACTTTTGTTATTTCGCTATTGATGAAACTTATATTGATTTTATTATTTATATTGTGTTATTGCGCAGAACTTTAACACAACATACACTGTCATGTATTTTAGGTCTTCTTCTGTTGTGTTATCATGTGTGTTTGTGTGGTGTGTGTTTTTATGTCACTTTGTTAAATTTCCACTTTTCCAAGTCTCTCTTGAAAATAGAAAAAGATAATGTATCTCAAATCCCTGGTTAAAGAAATCAATTAAATAAACAGACCTATTCAAAATTGTGACCTCATGACCTCGCAGAGGAATGATAAACACTGTTCTCAGAATCACTGGGACACAAATACCTGTTACTGAGAATGATGCTGCCCAAGCTCTTCTTGTTCAATATGCCAGTGTGCAAAGATGATGTAACTAAACAAGCAGCATGTGTCCCCCTGTGTGATTATAACACAGCATCCACTCGGGCGGCCACCTGACTACACATGGAGGATCTTTGGCTTATCACTGAAGTCCAGAGTCTGTTGAACTCCAGCCAGCTGCAGCAGCCAGGTGATGGGCATGTGGTCCAGGTGGTTCATGTCAAAATGGGAAAAATGGACTTGAGAGCCTGTGGAGAGGAGAGGAGGGGAAAGTGAGAGCTCTGGTGGCCAGACGGTTACAGCACAGGCCACATGAGCAGTGTGCAAAGACCTTTGCTGCAAGTCATGCCCCTTCCCCCTCCAGATTCTCTTCCTGTCTGCCTCTTCTCAAAAGGACAACTGAATAAAAAATAATTGACCGCAGACAGCTATGGCTGGGGCCGTTTTCCAGAGAGAGAACATGTTAAATCATCCTAATTAGTAATGCAAAAGATCTCAATGTGGTATAATGTAAAAATGGTATAGATTTCTGTTTCCTTTGACAATCACAAGATAGAGCTTATGGGTTTTCGACCACCCTAATCAATAATTTGTGTCTAAACCGACCAATAAATGAATGACAAGTGAATATAATAATGAGTAAAGAAGTTATATGTGTCCACCCACAGTTTCCTGAGTAGAATCAGACCCTTTAATACTTGAAAAAAAGGTACTTTGTTGTTTCGATAGTAAACAAACGTATATGTACCTGGTCCTGCAATGATGGCTCCGCCTTGCTGATGTAAGTCACCCTGAAAGTCGAATAAAGGGCTGGTCATGGCTCTCCATATACTCTTCATCTGGCCCAGAAAAACACCAGACTTCACATGGGGACTAGGAGTTGCTGAGGACATAGAAATATACACACACAAGCTATTATTCATGAATCACCACACTGGTGTAAGTTTACACACATGCTGCCTCCAAATATTGTTATATCTTTACCAGTGTTTGTAAATGTCTGCTCTCTCTTCAATCCAAGCTTTTGATAAATGCACCTCTGTGGGTCCACATATATTTCATAAGGATAGCCTGTCAACGAGCAGAATGGCTATGAGAGAGAGAGAGAGACATGCATCACATGTATGAACAGTCAGAGTTCAACATGTATTTTACAGATTTCCATTAAACTATAAAACATCATGATCTGGGGGATGGCTTCAGGAATCTTTCCACTTTCTTTAACATTGTGTGATATTCAATAATTTTGTGGATTTCTTTCGTCGAATAATTCATGGATCCTGATTTAATAAGATCTGGCATGTTCAAGTGACTGATATTTATGAGTGTGTGCAATTTGTTGAAATAAATAGTCTAATCTTAAAAAGTGAGAAAAGTGCAAGTGAAAACTGACAAACAAGAAATCTGTGGGACAATGTGATATTGTTTCTATTGATCCTAAAGAATTACCTCTATATGATGATGAGCAGACTGACCAATCACAATCAGCCTAATGTCAGCCTCCTGCAACAACACACATCAAAGTTTTATTGTTCAGCATCAATCATTTAAACTGATATTTATCTGAGCCGTCACTAGGTAAATCAAGGCAGTTTTATCTAGAAAGCACATTTCATACACATAGATTCAAGTTGCTGCACATACACATTAAGACTTTAACAGAGCAGTTTTGTTCTCTGTCACCTCTTTGACTCCTGAAAGTAGACTAAATAAATTCCCTGCAATATAGACACAAGTTAAAATGCCTGTCTCCCCTCAGTGTCTGACGGAAGCACATTTTTATTTTGTGTTTCTTCCAAAACCAGGTTGAACTCGTAAAATGTGACATAATCAAATGCACAATGTTGCGACCTGATCATGAGACACTTAAATCAATTGAAAATGAAAAGCACAGTTTAAGCTAAATAAAATAAATTAAAAAAAGCAGAATAGAAGAATAAAAGAGATTAGATGAAATAAAAAGGATAAATCTTTATGGAATTTCAAATACATATTAAAAGAGCAAAATTATACAGACAAAATAGATATAAATCCATAAAATAATAAACAATGAATAAAATATAACTAAATATTGCTATGACTTGTGAATAAAGACATTTTCAGTCTGGATCTAAAAGTTGGTTAGCACTGGCTGGGCACTCCCCAGTCATCTTTGAGGTCTCACAGATTGCCCCTTCATGTCTGTTATGTATTCCGGGCCAGCTCCATTAAGAGTTGAAAGTAACATCTCTATTTGCACTTCAGGTTGGACAACATTGGCTGCATTGTATTCATTCTCCAGATCTTACCTCCAGTACATCTCTTGGTATTTTGCTCAAATCGTCCACGTACTCTTTGCAGCTGTAGCACAGGAAATTCTACAAGAACATACACAGCACACATCATGTCAACAGTTTGCAGTTATATTAAATATAACATCACATTTTAGAGCGCTCATCTTGCACCTATATGCAATGTTCAGTTTTCCTGTCTTCACCTATAGACATGATCTCTCCATTCTTCTACGTCCATCTGAGCATTGGTGGTAGTTGTTGGGGGCATCAATCCAGCAACTGTGATCACTTTGAAAATGTATGTCCGTCTATTCATGGTCTTACGGTCCATGGAGTGGAAAATGAACAAGAGTGACATGAAACATCTGAACAAGTTATGAGTTCCATGAGTTCAACAATATTCCATTTCATTATACTTTTTATTGTCTTCAGTAGAAATCAAATCAAACGTCCATAAAAGGTTTCATTAAACTTCTCCAGCCTTTTTTCAGCTCAGGGACCTTTACCGTAAGGTCAAGAATAGAAGAGCATCTATTTTCAAAGTGCGGCTGTTGTTAGCGGGTTTTGACAAACTACTGATCTTACACCTCTTCCATTGAGTCTCAGTTTCAGTTTATTCCGCCTCTCATGGGACATCGTGGTAGTTTATGAACCTCCAGCTCATCAGTAAAGTTAAACCTGACAAAAGAAAGGTTCCCCCTACCCGCAGGAATATTATGACCGCCCTCCTCTCCTGGTATAACTTCTTGAAAGGAGCAGAGACTCCGAGTCGGTCGTAAACTAAACAGTCCTCCACTTCTTCCAGACGGACATCGACACACTGGCTCCATGTTTCCACGTTTCCTTTAGTAACTTGTCGAGTTACTGGTGGAGCTACTTCAGCCATGTTTCAGCTCTGACGCTTCCTGGATTCTCTACTCTATTTCTGGGAGCTGCCAAGCTGCCCGCAGGAGCTGCTACCGTGCTGGAAACACACGCCCATGTGCTTACTGTGTGTGCGTGTGTGTGTGTGTGTGTGTGTGTGTGTGTGTGTGTGTACGTGTGTGTTTGTGTGTGTGTGTGTGTGTGTGTGTGTGTGCGTGTAGGACCTTCTCCAGTGTAAACAGCTGATTTAATAATGAATGGAATTCATCCAATGCAAAGTCCTCATAAGGACAGCTCCGTAAACCCACAAGTGTGTTTATTAATTACAAAATATCTTACATTATGTAAATTTAAATTAAGTAAAAAAACTGATAAATTAAATTAAATTCCTGCGCAATGGGCTTCTGCGCAGGATGTGCGCCCATGAGTTCGGACCCAGCTCCTGTGTCCACTGGTGTCCTGGTTCCACCCATGTCAGCGTAGTGGCGTGGGGCTGGCTCATCCCTGTGGCCCAGGGAGCGCATTTCCGCCACCCCCCATTATGAGATCATGTGTTTTTGTGTGTGTGTGTGTGTGTGGCCGCGGCGCTTCCCGGTGCTGCCGGTGCGTCCCGGGGTTAGAGGATGATGGTGTGACGTTACTGTATTGTTTTACATTTCATGTGTCACTCACGTCATGATAAATCAGTCTTTACGTATTCATCCAAACCTAATAAACTGTCACCTGAGTGTCATTTAATGCTGACACTTTTGTACTTGCAGGAGTTTTTGGAGAACGTTTGTATGTACAATGACTGTGTAGTATTTAGATATTCAACCTGTCATCATATTTGTTTTGCTTTGTAAAGATAGATATTGCTGTATTACCGCATATAACACACAATATATTATAATACTGTGTTTTTTGAACCGCCATCATTAATTAACTGCTTTATTTCTTGCATGGCTCCTCCCACAATGTATTTTCCCACTTGACTGTACTGATTGAACCGGTGTGTCGATAAATACCCCGAATAAACACCTAAAATCTCGAATTACGAATCGCCCTCGTCGGCTCCCTTCGCGCAGCTCCCTGGGTGCGGAAGTATTTTGCTCCGGAGCAGCAGCAGCTGCAGAGCCACCGCTTCGCTGGTTCAGTCGCAGGCTTCCCCCCCCCCTCCCCGCCCGCGTCCGCGCCTCTCCTGCCGGGACCCGTCCGCGCTCACCTCGGCCGTGCAGCGGAGGAGTAGCATGCGAGCCCCGTGCGGAGCGTGGGAGCACCGTGTGAAGTGGTGAGACGTGTTTTCATGTCGGAGCTACCAGCTAACGTAGCTTCCCAGTGATGGAGCAAGCTAGCCTGACAGCCAGGGGAGAGAGAGAGCTGACCCGGGTTAGCAGCCGGACCGTGGCTCTGTGTTCCGGCACTAGCTGAGGTGTTCGTGTGATGTCCGAGCAAATGGGGAGACGTGAACCTGTGGTCACGTACAACACAACGTTCAGGCTGCTGTGTGTGTGTGTGTGTGTGCTACTTGACCACCTGTTCACTGTTTACATCTTTGTGTTTTCATTCGTCAACCAGACGATGCACCGTCGCTGTTGCCTCGATGCTGTACAGCGACACAATAACAGTAGCCGGAACCTTGTGCTGTAACCAAGGTGATCAGATGAGCGTCATAGTGATGTATGGGTCTGATCGTGTAATTCTCATGTGGTGGTTTCCAACACGTCTGTAATATGTTTGTTGATTATCGTCACGAGAGAGTGATACTGACTCACACACAGTAGAGCAAGACAACAAACTGAGATATGATCAACACACATAACAACACTACAACACGCTTCACACTGACAAGGCTTGAGAACTGCTCGACTGTCTAAATGTCCCCAAACCCTGAGGGGCCACAAGTCACAGATTCATGCAGCTCCTCTGGTCTGGATAATGTTGTACACTTTAACTCACTATATCAGTGTACTTGGCAGATGTGTTGTCTCAAGCGCAATAGTTATTTTGTGGAGCGAGTCTTCCGTCTGATTGTGTAACTCAAGACTGATGGCATGATGTTGAGATCAGGACTCTTTAGGTTACTCCTTGTACGTTTTGTCACTGAAGATGATTCTTTGTGATGCTGGTTGTGTATTTGGGGTTGTTGTCATGCTACAGAATGAATTCGGGACCAGTCAGATTTACTAGCCTACAAACTAATCTACACGGGGGGAAACAAAGATGTAACTCGCTTTGCTTCAAGAATAGCAAATGAAAGAGATGAGAAATAATATATAATTTTGTGTGTTTTTGCATCTATTCATTTTATGGATTTTTATTTCAGAGCATATTTTGCCAGACAAACGTTACCTTATTCCTTACTTCAAAAACAGTTGGTGTAAAAAGTTATTTTGCAAACATATAATTTCCAAAATATATGTTTGCAACAATCAAAGTCTTTATGAGTCCTTGTTTACGTGTTTTAACTATAACTTTGCCAGTAAAAGTTTTGCCCAAGTCGTTGCACTGTTACTTGTGTTATGAGCAAGAAGAAGTAAGGTATTGAAAATACTATAGTAACTTTTTATCATTATAAAACTCCAGGTATTGTATGAAATGCCAATGTTAATAGCCAGTCTTGCATTTTTTGACGTTCAAACGGATGAATTTGCTAATGAATTTATGAATCTTTTTGTTCCAGAGTGTTCTTGAATCATCTATATGGGCCATCTTCTCTCGAAAAATGGTTACCGATTGAAGAAGAGGACACGCAAGTTGCATCACAGAAAAAAGAAGAAGAGGAACTGCTTCCTGCAGGGGCCTTGCATGCTGTGCTTCATCGTCCACAGCAACAGCAGCAGTCTCGACGACGACAGCAACCAGTTGGAGGTCGGTGTCAACGGCAGCGGCTGCCATCTCAACAGTGTCACTGGAATCAGCGTCCCTGGTGTGGGTGGAGTTGGCATCGGAGCAGTAGCTGCCTCGAAGCTTGCCGAGCGATACGCAACACTCGCATCTCCTGAGGACTGCTCACAGTTCCTGTTGTTGCCGAGGGAGCTATCTATCTGGGAGGGCCAAGGCAGGAGCCTCCTATCAGCCGTCCCTGCAAAACTGATTCCACCTCCGGCGCTGTTTCGAACTGCTGGGGTGTCTGTGACCGTACCCATACCTGTGCCTGGCTGCACCAGCGACTACACTGAGATGGTAGGGAGCTAGGGAGGTTGTTGTTTCAAAGTCCCTGTTCCGTCAGGGTGTTCGTCCGATCACAAGAGGTCAGCTCTTAGTTCAGGGCTGCACCACGAACGAGTCCTGAGATTTAATCACTCAAACCTCATTCAGAGGTGGACTGGGATGCATTTTGCCACATTTCTTTCTACCTCTCGTTTGTGGCAACACAGACTCAGTTCACTAGGTGAAAACAACATAAATTGTTGTGTGTGAATAGACAAACTCTATGCTGTCCACTTGTGATCAGATTTCTCAAGAAAGATTTTAATACCAGGTCTGAACAGTTTAATTTGTAGTATTTTCTTCGACTAAGAAACCAACTGCAGAGTAGATAATCTGCTTCCTGTTTACATTGGCATTCACATGACTAGTCTACGTGAAAGGTTGTGTGAAATGCATATTCGCTTGTGTGTTGGTTTGGAGAGAGATTATCTCTGATATAGAGCTGGATCTCTCGTCCTTAAAACAAAAACATATTAGTGAGATGTAGCCTTGATGTTCAAGTTGTAATACAGAATTGCAGAAGTTACAAGTGACTTGTTGCACTTTTTCTTTTCATTGAGGCAGAAGTCAGGAGTGTTTTTTTTCTCGCTGTTGCATTATATGGATGATTTGTTCATTTAACTGACTTGACTTCACTGAAGAAAATATGGGTCCTTCTGACGTGTGTGTGTGTGTCTGTTTGTTTTATGTGTGTGTGTCTGGGTGCAGGTGTGTAAGAGGAAGTGCTCAGAGGTGCAGAGGTGCACCCCCTGTAAGCAGCCGCGCTGTGCCTTCGCTGCCCCTGACGGAGGGCTGGAGAATGGAGGAGTGGGGGGAGGCGGAGGAGAGACCTCCTCAAACTCTGAACCTGGCCACTGCCACCTTCCCCTCTGTCCGCTTCCCTCCTCCTCCTCCTCCTCCTCCTCCGCCTCTTCCTCTGCCTCCTCCTCTTCCTCCTCACCTGCTGATGGCTGCTGTGGGTTAGGACTTCGTGCTGATTTGCCGCACAGTTCGGACACGTCCCCAGGCTCCCTGCATCATTATGACGACTGCCAGGGGAGAAGTTCTGACGCTGGAGACCATTTAATTATCAACCACCTGCCTTCCTCCATCCTTCTAAAGGTTAGAGTTCATAAAGAGTTAACTTGCCTTCGTGTTTAAAGATTTCTCTTCCCAAAAAGATGCTAAAATATTAAGCCAAAGCTTTGCTGCGCTCTTTTTTCACAAATGAGCCACAGAATCTGAATTGTTCTTGAATGGCTTGTCTTGTGTGCATATCTTCTTTTGCATCCTCTCAGGTGCTCTCCCACTTGACGGTGAAGGAGCGCTGCCTTTGTGCCTCCCTGGTTTGTAAGTACTGGAGGGACCTCTGCTTGGATTTCCAGTTCTGGAAGCAAATCGACCTCAGTGGCCTACAACAAGTAAGCACACAGGGCAGTGCATGTTTTATCTGGGACTCTATTGACTTTAGGAAGTTTATTAAGTTCATTTGAGTTGTTCACTTTATACATTTTAGAATGTTTGTTAATATTTTTAGCTCTGGCCTAGACATGGAAAGCAGGAGAGGCTACAGTGTCTTACCTACAGAAAGAATAACTTCTGAGATGAAAGCTGAATACTTCTGTACCTTTTCCTTAACCTTCATAGCAAGGAAACGTTTATTTTAGTTTCCTCTGACCTTCATCTCCCCTTATCCGGTTTCCCAGGTGAACGATGATCTGCTGGTGAAAATAGCTTCTCGGAGGCAGAATGTGACAGAGATTAACATCTCAGATTGCAGAGGGGTCCATGACCATGGGGTGTCCTCCCTGGCCTCTCACTGTCCCGGCCTGCAGAAGTACACAGCATATCGCTGCAAGCAGCTGGGTGACATGTCCCTGTCAGCCCTGGCCACACACTGCCCTCTGCTGGTGAAGGTGCACGTGGGCAACCAGGACAAATTAACCGATGATGCACTAAAAAAGGTGAGCGTTATAAACCTGGATGGAGACTATGCTTGTCTGTGAGACACCTGTGTCATATAGTATTTTCTTTGCCAATTGAAAACTGAGGTTAAAATCCAAAAAATGCTTCAGGTGAAGTTTTCCTGTATTTTTATTTCACATATACTCAATGATATTCTCCTGTCTGCCTCCAGCTGGGAGAGCACTGCAGCGAGCTGAAGGACATCCACTTGGGTCAGTGCTACAGTATCACAGATGAGGGCATGGTGGCCTTGGCTCGAGGATGTCAGAAACTGCAGAGACTCTATTTACAAGAGAACAAACAGGTCGGTCCAACACCTCTGCTCATGTATTCAGCGTTGTGCTCTTTCTCCCTGCTTTGCCTCAGGGTCTCTGCTCACCCCAAGGTGTCCGTGTGTCTCTGTGTGGCAATTTGAAAATTCTTCAAGGGTGCCTTCATCTTGTATGGGCTCTCTATAGGAGCTCTTTCCAGCTTTACACTACCATCACCCAGGGGCTATAAGAATATGGCAGAGTGGTGTGGCCCTGTCTTTTGCCTTTTTTAATAGAATAAGAATTCATGTACGATTTCAGCTCAATACCTCCTCCAGCTGTAAGCTTTGAATCTGTGTTTTAGTGCATCAAACAGCATCGTAGTTCTTGGTGCACGTGCTATGTTGTAAACAGCGTGTACAAATTGCAATCCTTGAAGAGTAAAAAGAAAGACAGCTCCTTCACTCAATTTAAAAACTCAGGGTTAGAAAATGTCCACAGATATATTTTTTTTCATTTGTGTACAAAACCTTTAGAGAATATTCATTGAAACAACTGTAACTCTTTAATGTCTGCATGGAAATATGTGGCTCACATTAACACCATGTTTATACACATGTTTGCAGACTAATTCCCTCAATGAGTTTAACAGCTAATCTCATTATCACAGCCGGTTTTTATTTTATACGTCCTCACGGTCATGACCTTAGAAAGCTGAGCTGCCCTTTTCACTTTTTTTCCCTCCCACCAAACTTCTGGCGGGTTCAAACGAATATGACTCAAAACCACAACTAGATGTCACTGTTTTCCACTTTCTGAAAACCGTCTCCCAGCTGCTTTCTTTTTGTAAACCACAGCTTGTTGATGCTAATGCTGAGTTGTGCATTTTTCCACCAAGTCCCGAACCACACATCCTCTTCAACTGTCTTGGTCACTTAGTGGTGGATCCTGATACAGAGCGAGAGCACAAGTTTGGCTCATCTGTCTGTGACCTCCTGTTATTTCGATCTTCCTTTTTCTCACTAACACTTTTGTCTCTTTTCCGCTCCTCACATTTCTTTGCAGTCTGTGAGTAATCATGACCTTGATAAATTAGTCCACTTAAGGTGATAACGATAGCCAAGTTTGTTAAAACCCTATTCATCAACTAAATAGTGTATGAAGTTAGCATTTATCACGAGGTGAGAGATTAATATTGCCGCTGATAACATTTTAACGCAGCAGTATTAATTTTTCCGAGGTGAGATCACAGCAGTTATTTTAGCTCGCTGTCATTAGTGTGGAGAGAAACTGGCCGAGCTTATAGGGGAGTTGTTATGTCTAGGAGCTGTGGTTGCTTGGCCTAAAATCATCATTAAGTTTGCCAGAAAGTGAGTCATGCCAGAAACACTTAAATGCTGTTTCTCAGAGCGCATTTTTTCCTCTCTCTCTCTCATTCACGGCTTGAAAAACTCTGTCCTTCAGCTTCTCAGGAAAAAAGACTTAATTTAGTTGCTTTGAACTAAAGTGGTTATATTTACAATTTGCAAATCACCTTGGCTGAACGTGTTGGCACTGAGGGTTCAAAAATGTGACTTAACACATGTTGTGGATCCGGTTCAGGGGTAGGGTTTATTCACAGTGGTTTTTCAGAATTGTTCATTCCCTGGAAATAATTCATATAGATGTTGTTGAAAAAGATATACTAAGTAAACTGATATCTATGAGTATCTGCATTTCTTTCATCTTGATTGAATTTAAGAGCACTGTTGGGCCTTGGTGGAGGTATATGTCCCTCCAGTTTCTATTTAGATTTTCTACTCATTGAGACCATCAAATGATACAGGGTTGTTGGCTTTCATGGAGTAATTATAAATACTATATCACATGCTGTATATATAATAGGTGATTACACCTCTTGAACTGTGAGTATCTATCTCCTCTGTTATTTCATTACATTAACGTGAAATGCATCCTCTCCTCTCCTCTCCTCTCCTCTCCTCTCCTCTCCTCTCCTCTCCTCTCCTCTCCTCTCCTCTCCTCTCCTCTCCTCTCCTCTCCTCTCCTCTCCTGCAGTAAAGGGATCCTGTGTTTGTCTTGACTAATCAATCACAGATGAGGATGAGCCTTTCACTCACTGTGATCTGCCCCTCTCTTTCTTCTCCTCCTCTGAAATGGAATAATTGAATCGCCGCAGGATGTTTCTGTGTGGTCTTTCACTTTTGCTTTGCCATGTGCACACCCACATACATGTTTTGTGTTTTTCCTAGCCTTCTTCTTGTCGTGGTTGTGGTTTCAGTTCCATGCTGGAGGGACATTTTTCTCTTTGTTAAGTTCATATCCTGATCTGTAGATGGTTAAACAGCTTTTTTTGGAGGGAAGGGAGATCACTTCCTCTAAATAAGCTTGTGTTGCCTTGAGGACATTTTTAAACACTACTAGCACTAATAATATTAGTCGTAAGTCGGCTAATGTTGCTCTGTCGGTATCCCATAAGCCACACAATCATGGTTGTTAGTTCACAGAGGAAAAGTCTGGGAAGGTTTTGGAGCGGTAAAGAGCTGTGGAGATTTGTATGGTGTTCTGCATTGATACAAAATGGGGAAATTCATATTACATTCATTTTCCTTCAATTGTAGAAGAAGGCGTTTCAGAAAACAGATAAATTATTGTCAAAATTATAATCCAGAACCACTGACACGTTTTTCATTGGCTGTTGCCCCAGCTATGTGAGCCTAGGTTCGCTATGAGTTAGCAAAATTATTTGAATATGATTTTTCATTTATGTGAACCCGTATTAACATAACTAAGTCTGATACCTAAAAATGCTAGGAACTATCTTTGAGATAAATTTATCATTGAGAAAAATTTAACCTAACCCTTTTTTTTTGTCCATTCTCCATTCACTAACATGGACGAGGTGGGGATCTTGACCTATACTGCAGCCAGCCAGCATGTGGCGATCAAGATGCTTTTGTTATATTCAGTCTATGATCCATATAAACCAGATTATTTTAACAAATGGTAGGTAAAAGTTCCTGATGCGTTCCCGAAAATGTTCCAAATTCTGACTAGCATTGTGAAATTTTGTTTACAGGCGACAAATTTAAGTTTTCCCTTTCATTGCCTGTTAGCCTGGAGCTAAATCAGCCCAGGGCTATAGTTAACCCTGGGCCGAGAGTGTGTTGCTGGGAGAGGCCGGTGACTGTTGTCTCTGGATCCCACTGCTTTTGACATCTACCCTGCATTCTTTAGTTGTGTTCATTCAGTATTTATGCCACCGTTGGTTATATTAAACCAGTTGCCTTTCAAGTCTTGTTTTCATCTTCTGAAATGTTTTTTTTCCTCATTCTCCCCCTTCATTCATATTCTGTTCTGTTCTCGAAGAGCGAAGGCTCTGAGAATAGCAAATTCCCCTTTTCCTCACCTCACTCCTATTTGCCGTAGGGTGAGGAAAACGCACTCCTGAAAGTATAACTCGGTGTTCTGTCAGTTTCACAGACCAACTGCTGGACGAATTATAAGCTCTTGTCAGCCGTCTTTCCCTCTTAGTAACTTTCTTTTCAGTTAAACACACACTGCGGTCTGCAAACATTTTTGCGAGTGAAGCACTTTTCCTCTCTCTTATAAAAAAAAACTTTATCTGCTCTCCTGTCTTGTTAAAATCAAAGAGTGTGCACTTAATTTTCCTGCAGGGTGATGGAAAGATCCTTCCTCTGGCTCATCTCGAAGACATTATGTCTACCGGCAGAGTCTCTCTCTCTCTCATACACACACATACACACACACACACACATACTCACTCACACACACGCCGAGGCTCTGATTATTTACAGTTTTAATTAGTCCAAAATGTGGAAATGTAAGTGGAACTGGAGAGATGACCTAACATAGATTAGCATGTGCCCTCAATTTAGGTGTAATTACCACTCTGCATGTACAATCAGAACTCCTCTCCCAAGCTTTCACTAAGTTCTCCAGCTCTCTCTCACCGAGGCGTCTGGAACGGAGGGGACGTGACGGTGGCACGAAACCCTGAGAAAAACGAACTGGCAAGGAGAATGGTGGCAGCTGGTCAGTTACGGACGTCTCATCTTCCAATCGGATTGGTCTGTCTAGCTCACGCCCGGTCCAATCAGACGTAATCGCAGATTAAATTGTATATTGACATGAGCAGATTTAATTTGTCGGATTAGAGGGAGAGCAAAGGCAAAGGAAGTGATAATGATAGATGTCAAGTTATTATGGGATAGACCTTTTGACATGACTGATACATGCACACACACATGCACACACACACACACACACACACACACACACACCTACCTATTCAAAACGCAGACACTGTAGCGACACACACACATGGGAGCAACTGAGCTGAATAGCTGCCAGCTGCACTGGAATCTCCTCTGGAAACTTTGTTCACATACTTGACTGTAATTAGAGATAAACAGAACCACACTGACCAGCCACACAAACATACAACTACACACACACACAGTAACACAAACACACACATGCACACACACATGCACACACAATACAACAGTGCATTGTCCATCGTCTTTTCACATCACCCGAATCCCCCCCTGGTCTTTAAGATATTTCAGGATGTTGAATGTCAGTTGTTGCACGATTTATTCAGTATAACTGCTAATGGCAGTGGATTATGTTTGTCAGAGTGAGGGGAAAATCTCTGCTCCACAATTTCCATAATTTCCACCACACTTTCATATATCAGGACTTTTCTTCAGTTGTTTCTCTCTCTTTTTTGTGTTTTGCTCTCAGGGTCTGTCTCTGTGGATTTGAGACGTTGACTTATGTAGATAAGGAAGAAATGGAATTTAATGGATAGCGCTCGCGAGATATTTTCTGTTTATTTGTTAAAATCAAATAATCTGAAGTCATTTTCCTCTCTCCTGCTTTTCTATGTTTAAATCATCATATATCCTTCATAATATTGAAATCCCTTCTTTTCCCGCTTGTCCCAGCTCTTTGTGTTTCACTGTAGTCATTTTCCTCATCTTTCATTTACTTCTCCTTCTAGTTTTGTTAAAAATAACATCTGACACGACGGTCAAGACCTTGTTAAGAGCTGAGCTAAATATTTGATTAACCATTTACTCACTCGACCACTAGAAGTGCTGCAGAGCAAAGTATTTATGATTCGGTTCCTGATTTGTTGCACAGTGGGGTGTGATTTCAATCCACCAACAAAGTCAGTGAAAACTACTAAGTTATTAAACATGGCTGTAAGCAATGCAGAATTTGGCATATTTCAAAAGCTGGCTGTGTTATGAGGAAGGAAATACATCCAATGCCGGGGATAGATGCGGCATTTTGTCTAAAGTAAAAATATAATGTTGTTAATCATATGTGTGAAACGTATCACACATAGTTCAACTGAGCAACTCTTCAACCTCTGATGTAGTCCATGTGATATGGATGAAAGCGCCAGAGCAAGCTGGTTGTTGAGGTTATTCAGTCAACTTAATACTTTTGGTATTTGGAGAAACTGCCAGAAAAAACAAGGTCTTTGAAAGTTATCCTGGACTTTGAGAATTTTACATTAGCACTTTAACACTTGAATGGAATTTTATAATCATTCATTTGATTTTCATCAAAAAAGGATCAGCAGATTATCAAAAACAATCCTAAGTTGTGTTTGTCTCATTAGAAACGGGACAGGAGTTTATTTTGTGTAGTGATAAACTTAATTTTTGCATCAACTCTTGCAAACTTTCGCTCTCACCTTTACCTCTGGTTACATTCTCAGTGTGTAGTCAAAGCCAGCAGCACATTCTTCTCTCCAATATCCTCCTCTTCAGTGCTCTTTTGAAGAGTCTCCGCATCGATCCCTGTCCCCAAAATGTTTCTGTGTGTGTGTCAGGGCTCGTTGCTGATCGGCCTTTGCCTGAAGAGTAATCAGATGCATTAATGAGCACTGCCTTTCGCTTGGACAGCCGGCTGCACTCAGACACAGAAATCGTCAATAAGTTCCCTCCGCCGTCTGTCCCAGAACAAAGCCAGTTTTAAAGTGGAAGAGAAGGAAAGTCTCAGAAGCCACATTTCACCTTGCTACGAGCTTTTCCATTCAACGTCAGTTTACCCTGAGAAAAATAGATTCAGCATGTGGCATTTCTTCCTCGGACTCCATCAATAACATAAGTGAAACTGCTTTTTGAAAAAGAAGACAAAGGCCTTGCCGTTTCATGATGCTGTCTTCGATTCCTTGAGTGGCTCATGGAGATGCTGAGAGCGAACAACACTTGAGAAATGGGACAGCCAGCACCACTGGACTCCCTGTTGCTTAACAGTGACACAATGTCAAACATGACAAGGGTTATGCCGAAGTCAAATCTCTTTGTTTGCCTGAGTTTACATTTTCTCCTGTTTGTTTTGAATGGTATTTTTCAGGATACTTCCTCACACGGTCCAAAGATTAAGTTGGGATAATTAGAGACTGAATTAACCATAGGTGCACGTCAAAGTGAATTGATGTATGTCAGGCAAGTGATGCGCTGGTGACCAGTCCAGGGTGTATGGGATTGGCTCCCACCTCCACTCGACCCTTAAAGCATAAACTGTACAGATAATGGATATTCATGTGCCTTTTTATTATTATTGCCCCCCCTAGTATTCAATGCATGGGTATTACAGCTTTCAGTATGTCTGTCCATCGCTGGCAGAACTTTGACAGGAGGATGTTTTATCTTCTGTCTTTATGACTCTTGTTTTAAAATGAAAATAACCAAATGCATTATATTCCAATTTCAGCTCTAACATTACTGACTAAACAAAGTTATTACTGTCCAAGTCCTAAAAAGTCACATTATCAGTTATCCAAAACAAATCCCTGATAAATACTTTCAGCAATTGTTTAAATTGTGTGGAAGTAAAACAAACCGAGGGAAATGTTAGTTTAATTACAGAATGCTGAAATAAGAAATGTTCAGTTAAATTTATGATGGATGCACTTTTGCACTACATTATTGCATTTGTTCCCTCGTGGTGTTCGACATTATCGCCAAATAGGATTTATTTTCCTTTTTTTGTCCCTCAATGTTTTTTTCAATCACATCAAAAATATTTTCACAGGTATAAATACACAAATAATACAATTTATAATATTAAATATTGTTTTTATCCATCTGAATGGAAATTTATTTTGGGTTGTTACTAATTGCCTCTTGAAGGCTTAATATTGTACCATGTATTGAAATGGAGTGGACAGTACAGTGCCAGTGCTCTTACTTGCTGTTCATGGTTTTCACCTGCAGAGGGTGTCGTAGGATTGACTAAAAGCAAACAAGCATCCAAATGCAGCTGAACGTGTCTCTACTTGGACGTTAAAGATCCCATGGCGTTTATAAAAACCTATGTATAATAATATATATTTGAGTGACACAGATTTTAGTTTCCTCTGTCGTGGTTTATGTTCCTGCGACAGGTTGTACAGAGACACATTCACAGGAAGTCATTTGGACCAGAATTATCTTTTCTAACCAGTTGAAGTTAAGGCTAGAATATTTCCTTGCACAAATATAGCTGTGCAAAATTGCTGCCTGCTGTTTGTACCTCAGGTCCTTTCAATGACGTGTAGTTTATGTTAGAATTTGAATACTTTTGAAACGAAAATAAGCATCTCTCTGCTGTAGCCAGAAACTGTGAATGGCCTTTCGCAGCGTTGATACTACAAAAGCCATAATCTCTCAGCAGCTGTACATGTAGCAGCACATGACGTTATCAAGCATTCGCCCTCAGCTACCAGACGACCAGGAAAAGCACTGAAGAATGTTAATGTTAATGTAACTTCCTTTTCCTTTTCTGTCTCTGTTCTTGGCTTTCGACAGCCTGACACGGGGATAAAGCCGAGATGAAACCACACGTTTTTCTTTTCTTGCTTGAAACCTTTTCTTCCTACCGGGTGGAGAGTGTGAAGGTTTTGCAAAATTTATCCCGCCTTCCAGCTCTTAACATGCTGCTTTTAGATATTTTTTTTTCAAGCTGAAAGTTTGTGGTAAAATGGAATAAATAAATACTTTATACTTTTAAAGTTTAAATGAAACAAGACAATATGAGAGAACAAAGCAGAATGATTAGTCAATTCCTTCCATTAGTCGAGCAAAAGACTATTATTACTGTTATTAATTTCAATCAAACAATGTCAATCTTTCCCTTGTCCGGCTTCTCTAAACTATATTTTGGGCATTTTTTGGTGAATATTTTACAGACAGAACTAGAGTTGCAACAAAGTAACTGATTTGTTGTTTGAAATAAATCAACTGCTTCCATAACCGATCAATGATCAATAGTTTGCTGCTTTTCCCTAATCTTATGCTCTATATTTTGTCATGTTCTTAAATGTGTCACTTACCGATATATTAATCGAGGAAAGAATTTGTATATTAATCAAAATTGACAATAAATACTTTAGCTGCAGCAGCAGTGCACTGAATAATAAACCAACTATTAAAATGATCAATGATTTAATCGAATATGAAAGTGATGTGTCCGTTCCTCTGTTTTCCTTCCAGTTGAGCCATTAATGACCAAACGTGAATTATTAAACCCCTTAAAGTTCAATTACAGCTTCTCTGAATTTGACATTTTTGCTCGTTCATCGCCTCTGGTTGCCAGCAGCGACCTGAAAAGGTTTTGGCAACAAATTACAGGCAGAAACTTTTCCACAGTTTGCTTTTGCCAAAAAAGAAGAAGAATGAATTGGCGCAGATTTCAATTCTCCGAGGGCCAGTGGCGGGCTCTGACCTGGCCTGTGTTTAAATTGCTTAAGAGGCCTTGTGTTTATCCACCTCCAGACAGCAGTGGCTCCTGACACCCAGCCAGGGACGTCACTATGATTCATGGCCCTTTCCGACACCTCGCTCACGCCTATACTCTTCTTAATCTCTTTGCGCTCTCCAGCTCTCTCTCTCTTCCTCTCTCGCTCTTCCTCTCTCTGATGAGTTTTCCTTTTGTTTGAGAAGGGCAGAGATGATGTCATCATTTAAAGTGGGTGCCAGGACGGAGGCTTCTTCTCTCGCCCGGCGGACCGCTCTCTACGTATCATGATGAATGGCCCTCCTCTGGGATTCACTTCTCTCCCGCTCTGTGGAGAAAAGACGCAAGTGTAAAACAGAGGAAGATTGAGAGAGAGAGAGTCTACCTGTCTTCTACCTGTCATCTTTTCACACCCATGGTCCCACTACTCATCCCATCACTCTCCTCCTCTCTCAAACGAGCCATATCCTCTCTCTCTTTTCCCCTCCCCTCCCTCTGTCACCCTCCCCTCCCGCTGCCTCTGTCTCTAATTTGACTTCTTTAGTGATGACTGAGGTGTGCGTCTGCTTGAATGTCTATGTGTTGTGTGTCTGTTTGTGTGCGTGACCCATCCCCTCCTCAACAGTGTCACCCCTCCGCCACATGTCACCCTTCTGCCTCCCATCCTGTAATGCATCGGGGGCCGGTGATGGCAGCAGCGGCTCAATACTCGGGGTAATGAATTTGTTTAATAAGCACGGTGGGTCGATGGGCTTAATGAAGGTGTGACAGAGGATGGGCCTGGAGAATGCCGCTGGAACCAGACTCTAACGAGCCGCTGGGGTTAACGAGGTCACACCGTAATCGGGATTCCCTCACCTGCACAGCTCCTGTCCGTCTCTCGCTCGGTTTTTTAGGCTCTGCTCCATCACTCATGTGAAGCCTCTTGTTTTTCTTATACCTTTTTTGTGCATTTTCTGCCTGCATTGGACAGTAAAGTAGAGGAGTGACATTCAGTTAAGGGTCTGGTTGGCTGGGAACTGGGTGCTTGCTGCTCAAGTGCTATTCTCTGCCTTTTCTCTGTTCTTGCTCAGCACTGAACCTGTTTGTCCCTCTGCTGGTTTGTCTCTGAGATGTTTTTATTCCTCTGCATCTCCTGCTCTCGCCGTCTCTACATTGTTTCCCTCCGTCTTCTCATTGCATTTTTAATTATATCTTTCCATCCACCGCTTGTTTGGCCGCCTGTTGGCCTCGCTGCAGCGGGTCCATCTTTTCAAGGACGACCTGGCTTAGGAATGCAGGCCTGAAAAATGCACTGAAGTAGTCCAAGCCATTTTTCCCCCGTCTTCCTGGAAGTGGGTTTCTAAGAGGCTTGCTGGGCTATTTCTGGTAGCCTTCATTGTAGCGGGTTCTGACGTCAGAAAACCTTTCCGACTTGATGAATGACAGCTGCACCTCACGCTGCTCCACTTTTCTTTTTTTTCTTTTGAGAGAGGGAGAGAGAAAAGTGGACTGATACTTATGAGTAATGCGTCATTTGGTGCAGATTCATATAAAAATCCAGATCTAGTGAATGTAAAAGTGAATTCATACGGAGACTGCAGATCCTGATTGCAGATCTACTTCTGAAACTGTTGTCTACAGTGCTGGCATCTTGTGAACAAATAAAAGTGCAAACCTTATAATAACTTGAATGAAAAATTAAGAATTAGATGGTTCCATCACACACTTGTCTACACAGCATCACCTGCTTGGATTGACATACACCATTAATCCAAACAGAGTAGTATTGTCTGCGGCGGCCTGTTGAAGCAGTACCTGATCCGTACATTCTATTCAACAGTTCCTTTGTTTCTACACCTTCTTTCTAGAATCTGATGAAAAGGCCTGAGCAAAAAGTGTATTTCTCCATCACTTTTTCTAGTCCACCAAAAGGGGATTTCTTTTTCCTAAAATATTCCTCATTCTGCTCACTTTCACCTTCGCTTATATTTTCTTTTACCTCATGTTTTCCCCACTTGTCTCTTCAGGGTTGACGAGTTCTCACGGTAAAAGCTTATGTGATGTGTTTCAGAACATTAAAACCAATCGTATCTATATTGTGAGAATTTCTGATGCACACATTTCCACCCTGCAGCTGTAACAACATTCTCCCACTTATCCAGAGTGTTAATATAATTGAATTCAATACTTTCTAAATTCTACTGCAGGTCTCTCTCTCTCACCCCACACACACACACACACACACACACTCTCAGTTGCCATCAGTCCAACACCCACTCCTGTCTTTGAAAAGCAGCCATTAGTCTCCCGCTTCCTCTCAATCCAGCACCAGTATGTCACCAGTGGAAAAGTGTGACTTCCTGAACCTCACATTTCTTCGCCTTGCGTTGCCAGAGTGCAACACCGTTATGAGATATAGCTTCGAGACAAGCAATCGATTAATGGTGCACTTAGCCGGGCTAATTAACAGCTATGTAGAAGTGGAGAAAGCATCAGGCGGCATCAAGGAGGTTGTTTCCCCATCGCCAAGACCCCAGATAACCTTCGAGGCATAGATCACTTTACAGCATGGTTTACATCACAGGGTCGGCGGGCCCAGCAGCTTCATAGACACCTTTGCTCATTGCTCCTGGTCAACTTTATCACTACGAAGGATAGCGTAGGTCGTAAAGGTGAGCACAAGTTCGATCGACATGGCTGCTGCTGCAATGAAAACACATTTAGTCTTTTCAGGACAAGCTTTAAGCCGTTTTCAGACATGAACTCTGGAGGATTGTACGCACAGTGAATATCAGAACGTGTGGGGCTCCTCTCTTTGGATTCTTTTTGTTTCAGTTGTGTGTCAGTTGTGTGTTAGAAACCTCATCAACATGCCAACTCGCTCGCAGTGATTCCTTCGGAGTTTGTCCTGCTGTTTTCTCACATGGGCTCAATCAGACATTTATACTAGGGGGCTGGCAGGAGAAACTTTTGAGAATATCCGGAGTTTATTAAATGTGTGAATGCAGTTTTAGAAGCTTGCTTTGAGTAACCTGATGACACCTTTTTATGAAGATTGTTTTCCAGGCCTAGTTTATAACAAATTAGTTGTTACTTTCCCTTTGTTTTTGTCTCCTTTCCTCCTGTCATTCAACCTCTTTCTCTCCTATGAGGGCGAAAACAACACGAGCAGCAGCCTTCATTGTCACCTGTCACTCCAAGTCTCAGTCTCCCCCTAAATCCTCCTCTCCCCTCGCTCCACTCCTCATTTCCTGTCTGATCCACCTCTGCTGTAGAATTGGGCTCAGCTAAATTAGCTCTCAATTAAAAGCGAATTTGGTGAAAATGAGGATGCACCAGAGGGTACAGATAAAAGGGAAGGTAGAGCTCAAAGGGCCGCCGGGCTGCCTGACTCTCTGTCTGTCTGTCTGTCTGGTGGTGCGGTGCTTGGCTGCGTTGTGTATTTTGGGGCATGCAAAGTAAATTATGTGTGTGTGTGTGTGTGTGTGTGTTGGAGAGTGAAGACAGCTGATTTGCATTTAGATAAATCCCTGTGGATGTGTGGTTGTCATTGAGATGCAGGGGTCTGTATCCAGTGGCCCCCTGCTAGTGCACCTACTCCCTGCAGGGCTGGTGTGTGTGCGTGAGAGAGAGAGAGCTGTTAGCATGCAGCGCTACCCGGAGCATTTGCCCCGCTTTCCTAGCAAGCCGTGAAGGGAAGAGAAATATGAGCCATTACTGCTAACATGGTGTTCACATGCATTTCTTTCTGTAATATATTTATGACTGACCTTTCAATAACTGCAACGGACGAAAATTATGACTAATGAGAAGTGACTGCACACAACCGGCCAACACCGCACCCCAATTAACTGTTGATACAGTGTGTTAGAGAGTAAAGAACTTCTGAAGGTGTCGCTGTTCAGTTTTCACATCTGTCCTTCATCACGTACAATTAAAAAAGACACTCATGTTCTGAAAAACTGGGCAATGGCTGGTAGGCAGTGTCCAGAGGCCGACAGCTTTCATTAGTTCATCCTGATCATATAAGCGTTTTTCCTGCTGCTATAGCCCGGCTTCAAATTGTCACCAGTAATTTATTTAGTGTAATCTCTGGTGGGAGTTCATGTTTAATGTATTTCCAGCCCCTTAAACTTGTGTGGTGACGCCTGATGCCTGATTCTACACGTGGAGGCTTCTGGTTTTCACTCATCACCGTGAACAACTAACCTAAATTAAAGATGAGTCAAACCCTGAGTCAAACCTCTTGGGGAAGGGCTCAGATGATTGAGTTGGTTTTACGTTTGCAGGAGAACATTGTGAACAGAAATATGATATGTTGGATATATATCGGCCGATATATTTAACCCTTCACAGACAAAACTATTATTTTAGAATAAACCCGATATTTAGAATAGATAAAAAAAGTGCATCTAAGTTGACATATATTTCCTATTTATATGTATGGTTAAACTGTCAAATATCAAGCCTCAGTAACATTTCATGGTCAATAGGGTTTGATAATGACATCTTAAAACCTATATAAATTTATATTTATGGTTCAATATAAAACCATCAGAAATTCTTAACCTAATATTGGTATCGGCACTTCTCCCCAAAAACTCCTTATCAGTCGGCCTCTAATTGTATTGGATCAAATCAGTGCAGACCACTGGTCGGTGTTTGAGTAGACGCCATTTTGGCAAAACGTCATTCCATCAAGCAAGGGAACAATTGCCGATGCCGTGCTTGTGCCAGGTGGTGCGGTTTGGTGCTTCAGGCCTGTCGGTGGATTGGCAGAGGAGGGAGGGGGGGGGACAGGCGGCGGCGGCTTGCTGTTGACTGACAGTCGGGGATGAGTGTGGGCAGATGGCCTGTGGTGGCAGTAAATATGAAGCCTGTGTGACAGGTGAAGGTCAGTGTGGGAGGTGGAGGAGCAGCTGAGCCCGGTGCGAGCGTGATGTGCTCTCTGTGTGTTTGTGTGCTTGTAAAGCAGCGAGCACATGACTGTGAGTCTTGGTTTTCGGGGTCTGTGTTTGTGTGTGTGAGACCTTTTTCCTTTCACATTATTAAAGCTGGTGGCTTCAGCACACACCTTATCTGAAGCCAATACATCATACCTTTGCTCCAGGCTTGCTCTGGTACACCTGAAATAATGTAGAGCCTCAGTCTGTGATTGGTCTACAGACCAAGCTCTGCCCAAACCCTCACAATGTACAAATAACAACAGTTACACGTGGCAATATAAATTCTCAAACACATTCTCAGAAGATATGTCCCAGTGCTGCAACTATCAGTCAATGATTGGATTAGTCAGTCAATATAAAATTAATTGGCAACCATTTAAATGATTGTCCCATCTTCAGACATGGAAGAGGCAGAGTTTAAAACCTGTACTGATTATGACATGATTATCAATTTTTTTCCAGTTTTACAATTTTCAGAAAATGTTCCAAATGCTCCCTCATCTTCCATGAGCCACTTTTTATCCCATCAACTACACCGGTTTTTACAGTGTTGCAGAGCTCCTATCGTTTTTTATACTCTTGGCTTATCTGAACTGTATTGATAGAAATGGTAATCTTGAGATGATAACCCCCCTCTCTGACTGCGTCTGAGGCAAATGGTATTTAGGAAATACTTTGCTCTGCCTCCTCTTCTACTGTACCTCCCTCCATTGATCTCGCTCTCTTCCTCTGTAAATCCCTCTCTCTTTCTTGTGTAATCCATTGTGATGTTCCCATGTCTGCTGGAGTAGTGCCAGAGAAGCATGGGATTACTGCAGGCGACACACACACACACAGACACACACAGACACACACACACACACTCACACACACAGATATACACACATATATATATATATATATATATACACTTTCAAATTTCTCCGTCCTGTGTGTGGGGCGCCACAGGAATGTGCAGAGTGCGTCCCTGTCCCTGTTGACTGTAAAGGGGCGATCTGGACTCAAGGGAACCTTCTGCGTGGCACTGGGTCAGGGAAACAGTCCTTCCTCTTTCTGCAGAGTTGAGGGAAGATTGTTTGAGAATCCTGGTCTTCTTAGTCACTTTCTCACACTCTGGTTTTCGAAGTCTGACGGCAGAAGAAACAAATTGTTGAATGATGTGAACCAGTTTGGAAAAGGAAAGAGCTGGGATAATATTAAAAGCAGAGGAGTGGAAATCAGTCAGCTGAGTGCTCCTCAGTTGGTTTAAATGGTATTTAAGGTGTTTTTGCTTGACAATTTTAGGACAGTTTGAATCATGTGTTTTCACAGTATCTGCATCTGCTATTATTCATTGCCATTACCTAGAAGGTTAGTGGTTCGATCTCCGTCTCTTCCATACTGACTGGTGTGTTATAGAAAAATTGAATTGTATGAATGTGTGTGAATGTAACTTGTACTGTAAAGTGCTCTGAGTGGTTGATAAGAGTAAGACTAAGAAAGCTCTGTATTAATACAGTCCATTTACCGTGGGCTGAATTCGTGGAACACATTTTTCATCGCCTAATCAATCATACCCAGTCTCCACCTCACAGAGCAGACACATGATCTCTCCCCATTTTCAAGAAGCAGGTGTGGCTTGGTCGAGTCCATTGTGACTTGGTTCGTTTTCTGCTCTACTAGCCTGGTTTGGCAGCAGTAGGCGGCCACATGCCTCCTCTGATCCACGTGTAGTTTGGATTCCTTTCACCTGTCAGATAGGAGCTCTTCAGGGCTTCTTTATGTGAAGAGGTTCAGGTTATCCTCTCTTGATGATGCTGGGGCCCATCAGATCCTTAATGCTACTTTCTGAATGGTATAGAAACTGCAAATTTTGAGGGTGAAACATTTAAACTGACACCACAGTTGCCGCATCCAGTTTTGTTTTGTTTTTCAGGCGCTTCTAACTTATTAATCAGAGTTGCAAATATTGAGCTTTTAGTTATTTCTGTACACATAATTATGAATAACAATGTTAATGCAAATGCCGTTTACAGGCTGGAAAATTTGAATATTTCTGACTTAGTAATCAGTCAGTTTAGCATGAAAATGGCATCAGGCTACACTTTTTCATTACACTTTAATTGGTGTGCAAAATAACAGCAGGAGCAAAAAACCTGCAGGACTGGTGACTCTTTCTCTACTGGATGCAGTGAACTAAATAAAGGTTTATTTTAAAGAGCTACTGTCAGAAGTAGTTAGGAAAAAGTACAGTCGATTAAAAGTGGAAAGTTGTGTATTTTAGAAATACGAGACAAACTTCAAAAAGTGTCTCTCTTTTTTCCTCGGTAGTGTTATTATCCAGATCACAAGCGGCGGCCATCTTGCATCGCTCACAAACTTAAGATCTGATCACACTTGAAGGAAGTCATTATTCTATCTAGAGTAACTCACCTTGCTTAATACGGCGCCTCTTCACTGTGTGATTAAAATTCAGTGGGCTAACATTAGTCCATGAATGTAAATGAAAGGTGCCCAGTGGAGATTTCAGTGTAAACAAACCTGATTTATTCTGTTCTCGGTACACTAGTCGTGCTCCTGATTGGAGACCGGAGAAGAAACCGATCCGTGGCTTTACACTGTGATTGATGCTGGTATGTACACTAATCATGGTTTGTATATTATTATGCTATAGTATTATATAGCGTGTGGAGGCTCCGTTTCTACTTTGTCAGCTGACAGTATACGAGGGGACAGGGGTGAGGGTGGTTTGCTGACCGGGAGAATTAGAGTGTTCTTCATTGCTGTATGGGATTCAGCAAGCTCAGGTAGTGCCAGTCATGCTGTGTGTGTGTGTCTGTGTGTGTGTACAGTATCATCCTGCCTCTCTATTTTACTTCTCCTCTCTCCTCTCTATCTTTCTCCCAGTAATAAAGCAGAGTATTTATTTCCCTCTCTCCGGCGCTCAGGTCTCTTAAAGGGAGCCAGGGACCGGGCTGATATTAGACAGTATGTGTGTGTTTGTGCGTACGACTCGACTCGTGTGTACGCGAGCGGTGCCGTGCTCTCGCTCTCGCGCTGCGCTGTCTGCTTGTCTCATCACCCATCCCAAATGTACAGTTGCGTCTTCTTGCGTACTAACACACCGAGATTGAAAGTTGCTGATTCCGAGCCGCGGGGACTCGTAGAGGAGAGGCCTCTGGCGGGGGCTGATTGAGCTGTGCTGAGCTGAGGTAGAAAAGTTACGGTAGCACGCTATTACCTGCCCGCGCTGATTGAGTTTATTAGCAGAGCAGACACGCTGTGGCAAAACCCGGTGTAGCCAAGCAAATAATTTTATGACTGCAGTCCACGGGGGAGTTCAAGGCTAAAGGGTTTGTCTCATTCATGTCAACTAGACTTCAATTTGGGCTCTGGTTGGGTGCTTGTGTGCCAGTTTAAAAAGACATCAAAATATTGTGTGTGTTTTATCACGTGTTTGTATGTACATTGCCAGTCCCCTTTAAGTGCGTATACTTTGGATTCAATCATTCTAACTTACGGTAGCCAAATTATTAACCCCCGGCACTGACGGTGCTGTTGGGCGGCTGCACAGACGTTACATGTATCCTCTGTGTTCCCTGTGTGTGAGCAACGAGCTGCGGTTTGCAGTTCTTTTTTTTCCGTGCGCAGGCAGCAGAGCAGGGATCGGCTCCGAGCGTTGTGCCGGTGAATTAGCTCTTCACGGCTATGGGACTGAACCTGACAGTTGGCACAGTGAAGATGATTTATGACTGGCCAGGAGAGTCAGAGATGGATGAGGAGAAATAACTTTGATCAAAGTTTTCCTCTAACAACAGAAGAAAGCTCCCTCTCGGTATCTGGCTGGGGCTTCACTTTAGTTTCCAGAGGGAAGCAGCACAGTCTGTCGGCTCATAATGTTGCTCTTGTACTTTTACACAGAGTGCAAACAGTCGACATGCGGATACAGAAGTGCACATCACTGTGTACATGTGATTTAGATCTTTGTTTTATCACAGTTCTCTTTATGGGAATATGTTGCATACACATTATCATCATGTTTTCATTTGACAGCAACATGCTGAATGGATTATATGAAGTATAACAGGATTGCATCATCTCCCTCTGTTTTTTGTTAAAGAGGCACAAGTGCATTGTAGAACTCGGCAATATTAATTGAATTCTCTACTATAGCTATTGGAGCCTTTACATATACAGATATAGTGTCCCCATCATATATTTGGTTTTTTTTGTATAACTGGTTATGAATTATATGATATAAATTACCCATGTTCTCCTGAATGGCTTTTCTTGTGTAAGTCATGTTCAATCTTTTACTGGTGGTGACAATATGGATGGATAAGCACTCATCAAAACTGGCAACTAACATCTGCAATAAAGGGGCATCTTTAAACCTGGGGATTTAAGGTGCTGACCATGAACTCGTTCTCCCAGATTTTAGTCAGGCTTAGAATATTTGTTTCATGTCCTTCCTCATTTTCTCCGTCCTCTAATTTCCAGTTGTCTCTTTACACTTAGCTCTGTAATAAAGGCATAAAATAGCCCCAAAATAGCTGGAATAAAACAGGTGGCTTACAAGGCAACTCCCTTACAAACAGGAGAAAAGCAGCTTAGTAATTGGACGCATGCACAGACACACAGATATGTTGGCTTGTGCTGTGGTCTCGTTCAAGGCTTAGATGTTCTGTGGCCAGGACTCCCATGGCTTTCCAGCTCAGTGTGTGTCCATCCCTGCTCATCTGCTGCCTTTCTGCAGGTCACACCCTAATCCTGTGAAGGGGTTTGGGGCCAGTTGCCCCCAGGATGTGGTTTACCGTGCTTGTCTCACAGGGACCAATCAAGACTGACTATCTGCTACAGGGCTCATGTGTCGCAACTGTTCAAAAAATGAAAAAAAGAAAAAAAATCCAACATGATTGCAGGGAAAAACATATAAAATTTACTCAAACAGATTTTGGAACGGGTCATTGTTTCAAATCCTTTTTGGGCAAATACTCTGTTATATCAAAAAAATGTTTGTCTGACGAGCTGTTTGTCTGCCGGTCTGTGTCATGTCGTTCACCCAGCGTTTGTTCACCTTATTTCTATAAATGGGGGATTCATTTTTTTTTAATTGATCTGATTCATTCATTTTCACCCCAAATGCAACTCCCTCTTCCTTAGGGGGAGGTTTAATAACTCAATAAGAACTGAGTGAAATCCAGCCATAGTTTTGACAGATGTTGTTTATACTCTGATCAGATATTTCCTTACTTAAATTACAGTTTATCCAATTGTTATACTTAGTTATGGCAGGCTGTTTTTTGTCTTAATAACACTAAACATGTGCTCTGATCTGGTTTTTGGAAAACAAAAAAAGAAACTCTGAACATAAGGTGACAAATTGTCTTGCTGTTCTCCCTCCCAGGACACTTGTTTGTATCTGTCTCTCCTTCCCCCTCTCTCTCTCTCTCTCTCTCTCTCTCTCTCTGCCACCTCTTGTCTTTCTTCAGGGCTCCCTCGCTCTTCTTCCAGCTCAGACACACCACTAAGCCTGTGAGTGTATGTGAGTTATGTGTTTGATTCTCTGCTCTCTGTGTTTCCTGAGCTCAGCCAGCTCCCCACCCCTAAAAAAAACCCAACCTCCACTGGGTCCCTCTCTCATCTCCCGTCTTCCCCCTGCCATAAGACCCTGGCTGACCTAGCACGTAGGCAAATACTCGCCCGACTCCCACCCATGTCCCCCAAATCCCCTCTATTTCCCCCTCCCCTCGGAGTCTCCTCTCTCAGCAAGGACTTGAATTCTCTGTCCTGCCACCTCTGTTGTCTGGACCTGAAGCACAAGCATGTCCCTTTGTTCTGACTGATAAAAGGAAGAAAGCAGGGTGACGGAGGAGGATTAATTTAAGAGCAGGCCAGACGACACGTCGGCTGGTTGTGTTCGTGTCTTTCCCTTCCCTCCTGTGGTTTCCCTTGCTTTCGTCCTATTATCTTTGGTGAGAGCAGAGGATATTGGGTCGAGATGCATGGTGAACTCTCAGGGCCGTGACACTCCTTTAATCCGCTCTCTGTTCTGTCTTTTGCCCTTTCTGTCTTCCTGCTGTCTCCATCCCTCTCTTCCTCCCTGTCTCCCCCCTTCCTGTCTTTCCTCCTTCTGGCCTTACATCCTCCATCTCCTCTTCCTTGCAGAAATGGCCTCATCCCTTTCACTTTTGTTGGCGAAGGAGCCTCCAACGAGGGGCAAAGAAGAAGTGTTACTCATATTTATGATGCAGATTTTATTGCTCATGTGGCCAGTAAATGTCTCTGCACTTGCATTAATATGGATCCCAGGCAGGTAGACACAATCCATGATGTGCTGCTCTGCTTCCTGTCTTTTTTCTTCCCTTCTTCCATCTTTCTCTTCCTACTGATGGTCTCTAGACTCAAACACCTTGGCTTCTACGACATTTGCGTCCCTTGCCCTCCCTCTGACCAGTTCATTGTCTCCAGGCCCGGGTCATGGTTACTGGTCCATGTCAGCTTTCTTAGTGGGCGTGTTTGATGGCCTTTCTGCTCTTGTGACAGCTCTCTGGGTCCGCGGAGACAAAGGCGAGGAATGGGAAGGGATTAGTCCTTTATTTATGCTTTTTCGCACGCTTGTAAGGAAATTTGCAAACATATAGTTATGATTTAATATGCATGAAGGCATATTCTTTGTTAATTCCCCCTGCTGTTCTTGTGAACCTGGTGAACCTACGTGTGTTACTTGTGTATTCATGTATGTATGTCGGTCAGTATGGGCATGCAACGGGAGCGACCTTTGACCCTGACAGTGAACTTTGCCACCTTGGGCAATAGGAACAGATCTAAAATGTCTCTGATCAGACAGGACAGGAACTTTGGCCAGTGGGTGCATCTCCCTGCATCCTTGGCCTCCTAACCCCATCCATTGTCACCCGGCAGACCCCTGCTCCTCTTTTCATCCCAGCTCACCCCAAGCCTGCTGGACCAATAGGGAATAACTGTAGGAAGGAGAGCGGGAGCAAGTTGGAATAGGAGGCGGGGGCTCGTCTTGTCTGCTCTGTCACTTCATGCTGACACGGTGTGAGCTGGAGTGACGCTGAGCTCCACCATAGTGTCTGGGAGCAGTCTGGCCCATGAAGTCTGACCTCTGTGACCTGTCACCACACCAGTGGGATAGACAAGGGGCGTCTTTTGTTTGTGTTGTGTAAATGTGTGTGAGAGAAAGCAGCAAAGGAAGGTAAAAAAAAATGGGTCTGAGGTCTCAGAGGTGCGACTTGATCTCTTGAAAAGGTGCCGATCAGCAAAGCTTTTCTGTTTAAACAATAAAAGAAAGAATTTTGATGAAATTGCATTAAAATTGCTGGATCAGGTTGTGGTGAATGGGTGTAGAGTTCATAGTTTTGCATGTTGCTGCAATTGGGATCAAGGGCTAAGAGCAAGCTACAGCCCCTGGTGAAAATGTAATGTTGGTGTGCTTTCTGCAAACCAAACTGAGACAAGGATGTGTCTGCAAGTTGCAGCATTGCAATAAATTCGTTTTCTGTGTTGTGTGTATTTATTTCAGAAATGTACAGAAACTTGTGGAGAAATTGGGTATTGACAAATATTTTTGGGTGATTTCTGAAATCCAAAACCTTTTTCCCACAACGTCTACATGTTGGCTGCTGGTGATAAATAAACGTGAACTAAAAATACACTCCAGCAGGTGGACTTTTATGGCTAAAACAAGTGTTTACGCAACTTTGTAATCACTTATAGTCTGAGTCAACACTCGGCAAGCGTAAATCAGCAATTCGTAGCAGCTCTGATTGAAAACCTCATAATAAAGAATTAATAAATTGTAGGTAATATTAATGGCAAATACAAGGACAGCCAGGCTTTCAGCGGGTGCCAAGGGTGGACAACAATTCATGTGCTTCTACACTCGTATTTGCGAGCTTCAGTTATGCCGAAACCCCGCTGCGTTGGCCTCATTAGCGGTTTGCTTTGGCAGAAACGAGTATACGGTTTGAAAGTTTGGATACGGATTAAAATCGTTCGCACCGAGACCCATCTGGAGAGGTTAACGTTGGTGCACCATTTGTATCACGAACACTGAGGGAAATTGGATGAGGCCTATTCATAGGTATAGAGCAAGTGTACGCTTTCAACAGGAGCTATTTTTTAACTTGCGGCTGTCATTTGATGTTTGTTGTCCAATGTCTGATGTCTGTTTCTGATTTGAACAATACCCTTACCGAGGCCTTGGTGCACCTGCCTCCATCTGAAAGCAAAGCGCCATGGGACAAAATCATTTTAAATACAATACCCTTAGGATTGTCATTCAAATAGCACATAAACCGCAGCTTATAGAAAACGATTGTTGAGTGTGTGTCCTTAAATTTCCGTAATTACTGTATCCAACATCTTGTATATATCATTTCTTAGCCCTGAAATGTTTGAATATGCTGACATACTCATAAAGGAATGACATCACCTCGTCCTTGGACAACACTTGGATTATGAAACCGGCTGGACACTGGACACCTCCTACTGTGTCCCTCTGAGGGACATTTACTGGCCTGTGACAACCTTCAGACGCTCTCAAGTCTGCAGTCCAGCCATAACAATGCAATTATACATGCAGCATATACATTCTCGTTGGTGGTATTGTCGTGTTCCTAACCTTCCTCAGACGCCATTGTAGCCCTCACACCTTTGTCAGACTTTCATTGTCAAACAGTGCTTTTTTTTGGTGCAAGCTTGAAATTTGGGGACACAATAACACTGACACTCAATCGGCTTTCCCCAACTGAAGCTATTTTCCCTCCACTGAATTTGGAGTTAAAAGGCTGCTTCGATGTGTGACAAAATGTAAATGGTTTGCAGGGAAGAATCACAAATCCCGAGTCCCACAAGAAACATTCTTGTTCAGCATCAAAAAGACCTGGCACATTTTAAAGTTAAGTAGTGGAGGAACAGGGAGACTGACTCAGTTTTTGGTCCTCCTTTCTTCTCTCTGCCTCCCAACCCACACAATAGCCGCAGTTTCTGTCTGGAGAAAGCATGGACATTCTACTGCTCCATCCATTTCCCCAAAATACAAGCCTAGTTAGACCAGTACACTTACTGTTGTGTGTATAATGATGTGTCCTGCATCGGCACAAGGTAAGATAAATGGAATATCTCCTCTTTACTTGTTTATGTAAGTCCCTCAGATGAAGTAGTGACATTGGGAGTTCCAATTACCTGTGCAATATCAATGTGGTGCTTAGAACAGAGACTTGACTCCACTTACAGCTGATAGCCGTGTCTCTAAGGGTCTTTACCCTAGCTCCTAATATGTAGTGCCATATAATAGATGAGTTCAGATTCTTGGAAACTTGGTTCACATGCTGCTGGAGCTGGAAACAGCGCAGTGTGGCAGTTTACAGATGACGGTTGCTGTTGCGTTAGCTGTCCACGATCTGCTCTGTTACTACATAGCATTGGTGTGCTACTCTTTATTAGCTCCAACAAGGAGGTTATGTTTTCGCCCCTGTCCATTGGTTGGTTGGTTTGTTGGTTTATTGGTAGGATGTTTTTTTTTCAGAAGAGTTATGCAAAAAATACCTAATTGATTTCCACGGAACTTTGTGAAAGGGTGAGACATGGGTCAAGAAAAAGACCCATCAAACATTGGCATGGAGTGGTTTCCAAAACAATGCGACATACGGCTATTTTTGACATGTTCACCAATTTCCCAGGAAATAAAACATGGATCCTTAAACCCATCAGACACATTTATGGGACTGATTTCTATGAGTGTGTGCATGGGTGCGGCTTGATTAACTGAAAGTGGTTTGTTGGAGATATGAGCTTTAGTTGAACTGTAAATTGGGACTGTAAGCTACCGATAAAAGCAAATATATGTCTGCAGTAAGGAACAGCTAAACAGAGTCACATTGAAACATTTGAAACCCACATAATATTAGAATGTGGAGTGACACTGTTAGTCACGGTTTGGGTCGGTTTTGGACACAAATATCAGAATGCTTGTTGGGGTTTGGTTTGGCCGATAGGGACAGAAAAATGCAGCCCATGATGAACTCTAATTCTGATTTCCATCTCTATGTAAATTTCATGAACTATTCAGCAATTTTTTTACCAAGGAGAATCTAACTTTGTTTTCTTGACATTTTCCTGTAATCTGGACTTGTTCTGATAACTGTAATGCACAGGAAACAAAGACATTTTCTTTATGGTTCTCCTTCCTCTCACCTTTTACTTACGCTAGCGTACCATTCTGCAGAAGTGTACTCTCATCTACCGTTGAGACTGTTGGTGTAGCCATCAAGTCATGTTCTACCATCAGAGGGACTCATTTACTGCCATTCTTTTTTGTACATTATGAAAACAATTTAAATGGCTTGTACCAGGTAATCCATTGCACTAAATACGAATCCTTAATTTGTTTTGGTTTTCTAAGTTGTTGCCCAGGACGGGTGTTTTCTTGTCAGTGTGGGTGGATTTTATATAATTCAATGCTAGATTTCATCACTTCACACCCACTAGACGAATTTGAAGTATGTGCCAGGACGTAATCGCTGGTTAACATGTATTTAAAGCCTATTTGGGACATCTTTTGTAGCAGTCTGCTGTTTATTTCCAGCTCTGATTGACACATTAAAGGTTGTAATTCAATTGCATTTCAAACAAACATTTAAAAAGATCTAATTACTCGGGCCTGTCACTGCTAAAAAATAAGAGCTAATGGGGATTTCACTCATCAATTTTAAAAGCAGCCACGTAGCTTAATCACAAAACGTGGAATTGATGTTGCTTCATTCGTGGTGTCTCCTTTGCTTCGTTCAGGTGAAATCAGATTTCTTATGCTAATCAGTTAATATTACTTCAGGCTTTTGCACTTTTCAAAACCAACTCAACTTGCACCAGTGGTTTACTCCTCACATTGTTTGGTATTATGATTATCTCTTCACGACAGACTGGGAGTCGCTTAGGCAAGGGGACATGCAATGGATCGGTGTGATAGCAGATTTTACAACTTCCCCTTCGCAGATTACAGGGCTCAGCCTGTTGCACTTAAACATCCTTTATATGAAATTCGCTAACTAATGAAGTTTCACTTTCTTTAAAAATGCAAGGAAGTCATTTTTTCTTTACATTTTCCTAGGAAATCACTCATTGCCCCACAGGACCCCATAGATGCCCAATTTTTTCCACTAAGTTTCACAAATTATTCTTTTAGAAATCAATGAAAACACCCATACTGCATCCTTCTACCAAGTTTCATGGTAAAATGTCCATACGTTTTTGTGTAATCCTTCTTAACAGAGACAGGAACATAACCTCCTTGGCAGAGGTAAAAATCTGTCATATTTAGCTGACTGGTCTGAGTGGGTGCAATTTGGTGCAGCTTGATTGAATTGAAGGGGACTGTTGGGCCTTGGCGGAGATATGCACTCCACTGGGTGCCATTGTACTTCAACTTTTTTTTGCAAAGCAGTGCCAGGCGGTAACAATATGCATCACAGCATGATTGGGGGCAATTTAAACCAGGCAAAGATGTTAATACATTGACTGTAAGTTGAAACAGCCATTCAATCGTATGTCTCTGGTTCTGTAGCTTACATATGTTTCTCTAACTCTTTTTAACTGCTGCATCAAATACTACAGGGCTCACAGCATGTTTGTTATAGAGACGCTAGATCAGGTTAATTGCAGCGGTGTTTATTTTAAGTTATGCTCATTTGCACAAGAATACATGCTGTTGCAGGTTCATGCAAGTTAGACCTGCAGTTGTCTAATAATTTTGAGTGTAGGTTTGGGAATGCGTACTTGTTTACTGTGTTGTGTACTCGAGCAGCGGTGTAGCACAATCTTCAGCGTCTGAGTACTCAGTCAGAATGGACAACTGGCCCCGTGCATCCGCCAGACCAATTAGGCAGCAAAGCAAGACTAATGACTATGGTTAACTTGGCCTCTGAAGAATGGAGCTGTCCCCGTTGGACTGCCTCGTTACGTGATTGAGTAGGGGGTGTGTGTGTTTGTTTGTGTCGGCGTGTGTTTGTTAATGTGAAATGGGGTCTAAATGATGACAAGCAGATGTGTGCGATGGGCGCTTTCACCCATAACTAGGCCTTGCATCGTCCTGGGCTTACAACACAACGCAAAACAACACAACACAAAACCACACATCACAACACCTCTGTGCCGCCCTGCAGGGCCACACCTGGCTACACCGTGGGGGCTGCTGGAGAGATGGAAAATTCATTTCAGTGATTCCCTCCCTTTTTAACAAGCTAATTAAGTGGTGTGTGTTGCATCCTGAGGCCATATTGAAATGACTTGTTCAGTAATGCCTCTAATAGACAGAGGAAGAGAGGGAGCTCAGGAGGGAGGGAACCGGAGAGACATGTGAGGGACGAGGGAACGGCGAATGGACAAATTAGACAGAGCTGAAACCGTTGTGTGTAACAAGCTCCCCACTTTATGCTGGAAAGATAGACAGCACTGAGAGGGCACTTAAGCAGACACGCTGGAAAGGGTGGGAAACTTGAGGCACCACCAGGGGGCGACATGTGCAGGAAATCCAGGAAATGTCTTTACTCTCCTCTCTTCATGCTTTTCTCTCTCTTCTTATTCTTTTTAGTTTAGTTTGGCATATGCCACTTACACGTGTAAATGTTCTCTCTCTTTTGTAAACAGGTGAAATCCGTAACAGTTGTATTACCATTTGTCAAAGCTATTTAAGGTTCATGAAAACCAGACTCTGCTTCGGAGTCGACCACAGAGTGAAAATATGTCTGAGTGCAGTTTTTGGGACTGAAACAGAACGTTCTGCTGTTGTTCATTTCTTCAGAGCTAAAGAAACGCTCGCTGATGTAAGATGGGAACACTCATTCAGGATTTATTTTTCTCTTACGTTTGTAGATTTGTGTACATTTTATTTGTTCGTGTGAAATTGGTCTAGACTTACACAAACAGAGTATCTTATCAGCCACGGACTCTCGTAAGCCAGTGACACATTTCTTTTTAATTGCAGCTCATTATCTGGCAAGTCTTAAAAAGGCAGGATGTGAAGTAAAATATCAAACCTCAAATGTCTCAGAATTAGTTATGGAGGCACTTTAAACTGTAGATAAATGCAATATAATCATATAACAATATTAACTATATAATATAATAATCTATTTACATTGATAAGAGTGACAATTTGTATATCAGCAGGGTAAACAAAACATTATTAAAGAATAGTTGAAATATTATAATAGAAATAGTTTTCTGAAGGGATTCAGTTTTTTAATGACAAATTTTTCCTGTAGCTAATGTTGTAGGCCAGTATCCACTATTAATTTCAAAAGCACAAAATAATTTGCAGGTTGGGTAGGCTTCTAAAAGTTTAATTAGATAATCAAGTTGGACTTGCTTTTATTTCTATTATTTTATAATATTTATTCTGGTCTTTGGTATTGGCATTTCTATTTTTAATCAATGTACAAATATTTGTATGTGGACTTTTTAAGCGTTCATTGTCTCACTAGTATTAGCAAAAGGAAAAAAGGAGGATGGAAAAAAAAACATGGTAACATAATTTGATAATACCAGTATAAAAGATAAATGCTCTATTTCTTATGACCTTCATGCTTTTGTGAACTAGACGAGCCAGAGCCTTTGTGTTGTGTTTTTTCTTCATGTCATCTGACTCTGACGTCCCACAGGGTTTCTCTTTTCTCACTTGAGGTACAGCAGGGGTTCTGCGGCCACTTTTTCTGTCCCAAAAATGTTGAAAGGACATGCTCAAAATAAAGCATTATTGACAAATGTAATGCACTGCACGTCAGTCAAATATGGATGTGATTATCTGAATAATCTGTGAAAAACAAAAGATATTTTTTGTGGTTAGAAAAAGACCAAATGCATTGTTCTTAGTTTAAGATTCTCAAAACCGTTTTTCCCCTAAAAATGAAAATTAGTTCTGTTATTCTGGAATGAGAATTGTTTCAATCTAATTTTGTTTTTACTTTCTCCAGCTGGCTCATTGCATCCGTGTGTTGCCTAAGACATGTTGGGTTGGCGTGATTGACAAGTTGTGTTACTGACCTCAAAAAACCAGACTCATTTTCTTTCTGCTGGAGAAAACATATTACTGCACCAAAGTGCATATCATTAAAGTATCAGTAATGAGATACCTTCACGTTCAGATTCAGTATGAGCACTTGGGAGAAGGACCATCACTGATCCTGATGTAGCTTGTTTTTGACATGTGCTTGTTGGATGCTTGTTTGGTTTAATGAGACACTCGCAGGCTGACCGGCGGCTCATTCACCAATATCTTCATGTGGTTTTTCTTAAATTTACTCTTGAGAAGATCGTAAGTCTACATCAGATTCATGACGTGTTCTCAAACCGCAAAGTGGTTTTCACCTACTAACAACTTTTAAGAAATCCCCGCTGTGGGAACGTACTAATCTAAAAAGGAAACTTTAGAGCTCTTTCTTGTTTTTCCAAGAAGTAGAAATTGATTTAGTTCATTGTAAAACTGTGGTGGGAAAAATTTGATAGCGATGTGACTAATGAGAAACACTGTTGTGTGCACACACAGAAATAGAGAGAGGTCGTAGCTTGGAGCTACTGACTCAAAATGAAGAAAGTAAGTTTATAGCTCTGAAGTGGAAGAACTGCTGCAGGAAGTGAACAGCCACAGACACACGAGAGACACTGACCAGTAGAGCGGTCAAGGCTTGCCTATGGTCATATGAGCTGGACCAGTGCATTGGGGCATTTTCGCTTGACATTTCAGAATCAGAGCTCAAGCTGGTTTTACAGAATCAACGGAATTGTGTATACCACCTTTCATGACCATACTGTGAAAAAAAAGGACAAAAGATAATAAACTCAAACAAATGTCGATATATAATTGTCAGAAGTAATCAGTTCTGTGTGATCTCTCTACCCACACCTTCTCCGGTGTGTCCACACATATCCAGTGTCTTTTTAAGATGCAAGTTGTGTGCTCAATGGTAGAATGAGTGCTGTGCTGATTCAAGGACACCTTTAGGTTGGTGAGTGGTCTCATTAACCTGGAGGCCCAGGCATATCCTCGACCTCCTTATAAAACAAATCATTACAGGAACAGAGGTCCGCCGTTGCTGGAATTTGTAATTGAGATGCATTTCAATGAGCCATGCATCCACAGCAGCCCCTTGTTTAAGGGCTTTACTCACAGCACTGTTTGATAAAACAATGTGTGAAGTGTGTGTACCTGTAGACGTCCACATTCAGAAGGTTCTGAGAGTCTTAAATGGTGTTTTGCTTGTGGTTGGAATTTAGGACCACATCTTGAAAGGGCACCTTAATGGTCCCGATGGTGTTGACCAACAATAGAATTCTATCTTGAGGCGGATCTGTTTTACTGCTGCATAGGGGAATTTAGTTTATTGTGTGCCCAGTTGATTTATTCCATCCATAACCATTCTTCCACGCGCAGGTGATGGATGCTTGTGATATGCCCACCCTAACTGCTGGCTCCCTCTGAAATGTCCCAGTGGCTGAGAAGCCCCAAGTGGAGTGTGCCTTCCTGTGTAGTGGTAAATAGTTTGACCATCTAGTGTGGCTCAACATATATCATATTGCAATACTGTATGAGGATGGCTGTTGGTCGCCCAAGGGACACTCTCTGCAGATAGATCTATGGTGCTAGAAGATGCGTTCCCTCCTCAGGGTATAATCGGCAACTTCTCGAACCAGCAGTAATTATGGCCCTTGGAGTATTGGGTTCAATAATAGGCCAAATTTTTGGTGTAAAAAATCCATAATTATTGGACAGTAGTAACTAAAATGTTATAACTGATAAACTATTATAATTTATATGTTATAATATTATAAAACTGCCCTGTGTGGCTGTCGGTGTCTAGATTCTGTTCTTACCTATGAACAAAACCCAAATCAGAATTAATGGTAAATGTCAGAATCTTCATGAAGCCTGTGTGTGTTGGTTTTAAGAAGAAATGTATTGTGAGTGCATTGTTGCGTTTTGAGTGTGTTTGGTTGTAAACCCCAGCTCTGGCAGGATCTTGATTGCTCGCTGCTGCCTGGTTGAATGAAAGGTGCCGCCGACAGAGGCAGACGTGGCGCGCTAACGTGGTGAGTGAAACTGTCAGGTACCTGCTGTTTACATTTAGGCAAATCAGCCGGAGCTCTAATTTCTCCAGGGAGTCCCAAATTGGATTGGCCGACTTGTTGCCCTGACCCCTCGCTGATATTTCCTCTCAGTTTTAAAAGAAGAGAGAGGAAAATATGCACAGGAAAGATGGGGAACTTCAATAGAATTTAAATTTGTTCTATTAATTTATGTAGATGTGCAGAGCAGCTGTTTGAATTGGAGTGGTAAATTGCATACTCAAGCATCACCATGTAGGCTGTATGTAAATGCAGGTGTGTACTAATTGAAATTCAATATCCTTGTCGTCAGCATGGGTTGCCGTCCATTTTTTACCCTTCTTTTCTTTTTCCTCCTCCTCCTCCTCCTCTTTTCCTCTCCTACCACACTTGTTTGCCCTCCAACCTTACCTAAGTGGGTCTTTAATTTAAACGTAAGCACATTAACTTTTTTTCAAACCCCTGGTGAGATAAAGTACCTCTCGCCAACAAATGAATAAACGGCGAAATAAATAATGCTCTTTCTCGCTCGCTCACTCCCTCACACACACAGAGACACCAACAAACACTGGGGAGATCGATAAACAGTGGTATTGAGGCATCTCTTGAGGTCTCTGTCTGCCTCAGTGTGATGGTTGATTTATTTGTTCTTTGCAAGAGGCGGTAACTCAGTGCTTACCTCCAGGCCAGCTTGGGTCTACACAGCTGGGCAATGTACTTAGTGTCACTCCTCAACCCCGTTGGTTCGGGCTTCTACCAAGCCATTTTATGGTAGTGCAATATTTTGTTTTCACTTTTTCTCGCTTTGAAAAAATTTATTTGCACTTCAAGGTAAAGGCCATTCCAGGCATTGTATGCGAGGGAAATGCATCAAGGTGCATTTTGTGCGTGGACTGCAGCGACAATGTTTTCTGTTAATATTCAGAAAGGGTAAGGTGAAGAGTCGGGCTCCTGTCTAATTGCTGCTCAGAGATGTAGAAAAGTGGTGGGAAAGAGGAAGACGGAGTGGAGAGAGGGACTGAGAGGAGGGCTAACCTTCCCTCAGGGCTCTCTCAGGGGCTGGAGCTGTGTGTCACTCTCCTCTGCTCCTCTGCTCCCCTTTGCTTTGCCCTTTTTTCTCCTGCTTTTGCCCTAAGACAGGAAGCCAGGAAGCGGCTCCCACCGTTGAGACAGAAGCCACCGCGAAAAAAACCCTCTTTGAATTCTTTGAGCTTTTCTTCTCTTCATCTTGCCTCCCTTGTTTATCCCCAATAAGATAAATGACTGGGGGCCACACATTAGTGGACAGTCGTGTTTGTTTTGCTTTTCCGTAGGTTCAAATTGATATATTCTTCCATTGTTGCAAACTTTTAATATAGATTTACCTTGTCCGGAAGTGTTGTGACTGATTGTGTTTAAAGAAAGGTGATCCACAACTGGAAGTTTATGCACTTTAACTTTGTTTTGCTACTAATAAGTTTTAGGCTACCAAACTGTTAGCCTGGTTGTGTTTGGCTCGGGCATCGTTTGGCTTGAATTTCCTGCCTACTGTGAGCACACAGAGTGGCAGCTGGTGTCCACATTGCTCAGCGGGGGTGCCATACAGCGAAGAAGCATCAACAAGCTTGACTTGCTCTCAGTCAAATTGCTCCAATTCAAAACACATTGTCGTTCTAATAGTGTCTGTGTAAGCCTTTTGCACAATAATATTGTTTTGACCAAGCTTTTTAACCGTAGCTACCATTGGTCTTTGCTTTACGTCAGAGCAAACACGACTTTCCCTCAAGAAAAACAACAGCATCGGTGGTTTTAGAAAATGCTCAATAAGGAATTATGTTTATCCTTAATTGACTAAATCCCTCTGTTGATGTGGGAATTATGATTCCTGTCTGTTAAGGGAGGAGGTCGGGTTGAATAGAAGGGTCAGCAAAACATTGGACTAAGAAAACCTCTTTGAGTTGGCAGGGATGTGTCTAAATCATGAACACGATGATACCACATAAAAAAAGTTATTTGTGCCAACACAAAACAACCATTATATTTATAATATGGTAATTGGTCATACTTTGGAAGGCACTGACAAGTGACGCCGTCCTGTTGATATGGGACTCTGTGTCAGAGAGAGTAAATGTCTCGGGTAACTATGCCGTCCTGTAGAGTTGTTATAAACAGCAAAGTTATATTTTTGTGTACTTGTGGGCGTAATCATTTATCAGACTGGGAATCAACTTTCAGCACTTTCGAACATTTCAGCCAGGGAGAGTAAGAGCGTTTCTCATCTGAGGGTCTGGACCGAGGCCAGACCCAAGTTCCATGTCTCTGTTACATTGTAAACAATCAATCCGGTTAGTTTTGGTTTCATATTCCAAGTTACGGGCGGACCAATGAATTGTGTTTACCACCTGTCACATTTGTCTTCCTCTACTTGATGTTGATTGATTTGCTGATGGGCATGCATTAACATATTGTCAATTCTGCTGATAGCTGCTTTCCCATTTGAATGGAGAAAATCAATGAACTGGTTCATTTAGTTAATTTTGTTTCCGCTGTACATTTCATTATTACATTATATCGTCAGAAGTAAAGAGTGAAACCAATCCTGAGAGTAAAAAAGTGATTTCAAGTTGCAAATTAACTGAACCATGGTTCAGCTTGATCCGGATGGAGACCTTGTCTTTTGTTCGGACTAACTTTTGGTCCTTTGGTCCTGTTATTTTGGTTTCGACCAAACTGAAAAGTCATCTTGTTTCATTTCGATGTGAATCAATTTATCATTGTGGCTTTAAAGCCCATTGGAGTTGATTGTTTACGCTCTTCAGGAAAAAAAAGATTGACCATTTTGTCCCGAAAAGCCCCTTTGGTAATGTGGAGTTTATTTTATAGACGAGGATTTGACTTTTTTAGTGTCTTCTAAATTAGAGGCCTGGTTTTTGCGCCAATTTAATATTCTGTTTAGATGCTCAATTAGATTTGTAATTGCTCCTCAGGCATGATTGCGTTTATATTGGCTAAGTTCATTAATACTGTGGGACCCGGGTCTGTGGCCAGCAACGCAGTAAAAATGAAATTAAACCCTCAACATGGGGCTCAAGCTGGGTTGGAACGGTATCAGCACAGCACAGCAATGACAGATTCAAGGCTGTAGCTCCATTCAGCAGGTAACAATTAGATACAGACTGAAACAGTTTTACTATCATATAATAACTGCTTATTGTGTGATGCTTGCATATGGCTCAGCTTATTTTGGATTGATGGGTCGGAGCCTGTAGGGTTTCGTGAAAAGTAGTTTATTATGAGTTTCAAAGGTAATAGAAAAGCTGCAATGACAAGTAGAAGACAGACGGATGTTTAAAAAGGTAATACGGCGCTCTGCCTTAAGAGGTTTATGTTGTTCTTTTCCTTTCCATTCATTTCCTCTTTGCTTTTCATCCATCTGTCACTTACTTTATTTGTGTCTTTCACTGTTGCTTCCTGCTGCACAGTATGTTATTATAGAGATGACTGCTATCTCTTGGGGTTTATACTCACCAGTCCAGAGAGGCCAGTCAGAGAGTGCAAGAGGAGACCCAGATGTCTGTATCATTTTGTCATGCAGTCCTTAAGGGTGATAGAAAAAACACCTGCATCTGGTGCTCTCTCACTTTCTTCTCCCTCAGAACCTCTCCCCTCCTCCGGCTGCATGTCCTCCCTCAGTGTATGGAAGCCCAGGTGGTTCAGTCTCACCACCGCTGTGCTAATGCACTTCAGCTCTCAGAAGGCCTGGTGAGAGCACAAAGGTTTTGTTCGCTTCCACTGCCTGCCGGATCCAAACAGAAATAAGATTAAATGGGCGAGCTTGCTGGTTTCAGTCTCACCACCTGAGTGGAATAATGGAGACGTTCGGTTTGAAAATCTCAAACCATTAAACCCAGGCGTGTGATTAGTCTTAGGTTTGTTTGGACCCCAAGAACCTTTTCATTAAACCTTTTAACGCACGTCTTAATAAAATGATGTTCTGCTTCAGTTCTTTTTTCTTTTCTTTTTTTAAATCATTTGCTAAATTTGAACTGATTACATTTCGGCAAATCTAATCGGTCCAAACGAGCCGTGGTGTGTGAGTGAAGCGCTGGTGTTTTACTTAAATCTCCCTGAGAGGGTCTGAGCAACAATAGAGAACCTTTTCATCAATTATATTTGGTATTCTGCCAAACATTCATCAGTTCAGCATTGTATTCATCCTGTCAACATTTTGTTTTCCTGAAATGGCATTTTACCAGACAATGACCTGCTAAATTGCATTGAAGGTTTTTTTAATGTAGAGTGAATGTTAGAGCTCTTTATCATGCCAAACCTTTGATGGCTGCGGAAAATCTCTTTAATAACATGGGCTTCTCTGGCCCCGCTAGATGATTACAGAGGAAGCATAAACAAATAAATTGTCGCATTGAATAATTCTTTGAAATTTTTCAGAGAGCTCTCTTCATCTGTTTGGCTGCCAACTGTCGTGCCATGCCAGATAGCTTTGGCTCTCGCCTCTTTTCCAGAAGGGACAAACCGTATTGATGAAGCCTCAGCCTACTTTGAATGTGCGTTTCTTGCACTGTGTGTGTGTGTGTGTGTACGTGGAGAGGCAAGTGGCCTCTTGAACTTCTAGTCTTCTAAGCTCTTTAAGCTATTGCATCAAAAACACATTTATTTCACGCTTGCATTGCTAAGGGCACTGTGTGCAAGAAGTGAAAATGTCATTTCAAAGATCAGCCTGATTGTTCTAATATTGTTGATTAGGTTTGCATCCTGCCAAGCTCCGAGAAATGATTGTGGAATTATGTTTTGTACATCTGTGGTGGATGAGGTCATTTAAACCAAATGTTCTGCTATTGATGTTATTACTTGCGGCTGAGGCTTCTATAATAGGCCTAGTTTTGTCATTATGTCTTTAACAACATATAAAGCCCATGCGTCTGCTGCAGCCTGCAGAAGGTGTATGGTAATGTTGTTTGCAGCAGTGCCTACTGTGGTTAGTTTCTCCTTGTTGTACATCAGCCTTCAGCCCCGATTACTCTTCAACAGTGTCTTCATGAAGTTAAGTAGCTGCAATGGGAGCAGCATTGCTCACACACTTGCCTGTGAACCTCCTCTCTACCTGAAGGATTACAATATTTTACCACCAGGGGACAAATCAGAGTTCTATCATTCCTGGCACACATCAGAATATCCTGCTCGAGAAGTGTCAATATAATTTAGCATTAACGTTTGCATCACTCGAGGAGATTGCTCTCTATGCTACAGATATTAACATCAGGCAGACAAAGTGGCAGCCGTGAGAGGCATCGTTAAGAGGATGAAGGTTTTAATACATTGACACAATCAAGTCGAGAATTATTGGTCTTCCTGATAAAGAGGTGACATAAAGCTGCAAAGTTTATTGTTTAAATAATTACCGTCCTGTGGTTAAAATAACAATCGGTGGCATTTTTGATAAGTTGCAAAGGAAAATGGCTGTGAAATCCCATCAGTCCTTCAGCTGAAATTGATTTGATAATGGCAAGTGTTGCTCTTGTTGTCAGTGACATGCTTGTCTGATAATGGGTCTTCCAATCCACGATTAAAATGACCAATTGGGTTATTAATCTGATAAGTAGGGGCCAGATCTCAATTATCGAATTCTATTTAAATTGAGGGAAATAAAAACACATACAATTATTTAATTTTCATCTTTTAATGGAACAAATTGATAAAAAAGATCCAATAAGTGAGTCTAAAGGATACAGATTTGATAAAAAACGATTGACATTTGTGTCAGGAAGTTGTTGGTGTAGGGGTCTCAGTAGCTGCTTGGCACTTGGACTGGCGCTTCATCTTAATCCTATTGAAACCTTCAGTGTCACTGTTGTTTGTTCCATGAAGTCCTGCAAGAGCAAAGCAAACACTTTAAATTACAGTTGGCCTTTTCAAAGAGACCTGATACTCTATGTGCTGCAGGTATGGCTCAGTATGAGAGAGCAGTGGGAAGTCGAGCAGACACACTTGGCTTTGAATAAATCAAGTGGCCCTGTTATAATTATGGGAAAATCCTAACTTGAAACCTGCAAAATGCCAAACAGAGCAGAGCTGGGAGGAATGCCTGGCTTAATGTCTTTCAGTGCCAGCTTGTTTTCATAAAATACTTGGTCTCCAACGTAGCCCCTGAAGTACTGGCAGCATGAAAAATAGCTTGTTTCGGAATAGTGGATTGGTTTCTGCCAGAATTGTTGGGTATGAATTATTGTATTATAACTGTGTAGGCTTACAGTTTAAATAGTATTGTAAACACGGCCCCTAAGCCCAGAAAATACCTTATCGAGCCCATTCATTGAAGTATTTCCCAAAGAACGAGACAAACGCAACTCGGCAAAGCCTTTCCCTCCTGATGCGTCGCCTCATTGTCTCTCTATTTCTGACTGTGCTCGGAGAAACGTGGTTTTCCAGCTCTCAACGTGCAGTCGACTTCCACATTGTTGCTCTTGTTGAATGTCATGTGCAGCTCTCTTAACACCAGCAATTATTGTATGAGCCTTTTTTCCCCTCCCCACATGGCTTTGATTGATTGAGGCCTGTTTGACTCCCAGGGATCTTTACATGGAGGGCTGTTTGAAATAAATAGCCTTTTGGACACGTTAATTGGCAGAAGCAGAGAACCATGCTTTCATTTTGCTTTTGTTAAGGAGCTTTTTATTTTCAGGAGAGGGGGGATATTATATTTCCTGCAGGAGACCTTGACACAGAGCTAAATGAACTTTCCTCTTCTGTGACCCAGCTCTGGGTCTGTCTCATTAACTCCTCTCTCTCTCTCTTTTCAGCTCTCATAAAAGCTACAATGCACGTGCACACATGCATGCTTTCAGGCACCTATTTCTTCCAATCATTTGAGATTAGATATTGACTTTCGTTCTCAGGAATGTAATATTCTTTGTCAAACTACTTCATCGGCTTTGTTAACCGCCAGGTATTTCCATTTTTTTTCATCTTTACGTGTCAAAAAGTGAGTGAACATTTTTAGATTTTGATGATGTTTTTGATAATTAAAAGGAATTACATTAAAACATACATGTCAAGGTCTTTCGCAGATAGTTCTGCTATGGCAAGAATGTCTCAGACTACAGTATCCAGTCTATTAAGGATTTTATTGAGTTGAAGGATGATATATATCTTTCAATACAGTTTACACACCTGAAAGTCTGGGGCATGACTCGGTTAGTTTTGGTTTTATATTGTCATTTAGAGTTTTGACTAAAGAATTTTTATTGAGAAACTTAAATCCTGTCGTCATCACCAATGTGGGTTGTGTCTCCCTATACTTGACATTAATTGATGCTGTTGGCGGTGGCATCAGAAGGAACTTGAAGGAGGTGGTGACAAACAATCTAAAAGTTCAAGTTAAAAATAGGCTGAAGGTTGAAAAGGAAAACATCTCAATTACACCAGATTTTATGAGTTAAAGGAGATTTCATCTTATTAAGGTAAATAAACAATTCCACATTTCAGCCTTGTGTGTTTCTCTCAGGCACATGTGGGCTACAGCATATGTGGGGGTGACCTGTGAAGTTTTGGCGCTTCCTTTATGTTTTAGGTGGCCTCCACTCATCTCATGAAACAAGCTGTGTTCTATTACCCACACTTGTGGTCTTTTTGCACTTTCTTGAATGTCCACACCCCGCTGAGAGTCCCAATTAAAAAAAAATTCCTATTTTCAGTATATTTAACCCAGACGTTACGCACCCTTAAGGCTCAATTATACCTCACATGGTCTCAGCGGCCTCCACTGTATTTTAGCTGTCTGTGCTACGACTTTGGGGTTTGTGTATTTATAGTTATACATCATTTCCGGGATCATCTCCTCGACCTTTTGTGATGACGTGTTATCGTGGGACTTGTGTGGTCTCTGCGGTTTCTTCTGCAAAGATTCCATTTGGGTCCGTTGCACAGAAGCCGACCGCGATTGTTCATGGATACTCTGTGAAGCTTTGCTTTCTTAATAAGACTCTCAGGCCCTATATCATCATAATATTAGCTTTACCTTATTCCCACTTCAGAGCAATGTGCAGAATCAGTAAGGCACCCCTAACCTGGTTTGACAATAAATTTAAATACGAGTAACTCTATTCATGAAACTTAAATCCATTTTGATCTCTGGAGCTTGAATGAAATGTGAGAGCATCATCAACCAGAGGTTCATTCATACCTTCTCACTGTTCGAATCAAATGGATACAAAACAAATGGATTGATGGATCAATACTCCTCATTAAACCCAAGAGGCAGTTTGGCTTCGTCAACACTGATGCATATGAATTTACAGAACAATATGTAGATAAACAGTGAAAATAACCAAATTGTCTTAAAATATAAAACACTTAAAGTCTGTTAAATAAAAATAAATAACTATGTTTTAGGAGATATTTTGTGCTGATGATTCACATCTTGATTTTGACCATTTAAAGACATAGATATCATAGCATTACAAATATTGTGTTGTTAATGGTGTTCCAATAGGATGAATTTAACTGTTTAAAATGTAAAAACACCACTGGGCTCCTAACCCCAAAACCTTGATAAATATAACAATTAACAGTCTATCAAAAAAAATCTATTTGCTGTATTGAGTTCACCCTTTGTCTAACATTCTTGTTTTTATTTTGATTAATCCTAAATGTGTTGATGGAACATTCCATCGCATCACAATTATTCTCGTAAACAAAAGGAAACACAGACCTTGGCTTTTACAAAAGAGGGAATGTGTGTCTTTGGTGTTTAGGTTTTAAGGTTATAAAACAAACAAGAACTTATGTCTTTGTTAAAATACAATGGTTGTTGTCTTTATTTATTTTTTAAGTCTTGGCCTTTGGTCGGACAGAAAAAATATGAGAGTGAAACAGCGAAAATTCAGCTGCTCGTCTAATGTGATTCTTAGAGCTGCGGCCATTTTCTGTCCTCTCTTCCTCCACTTTCATAGTTGTTCCCACTCTTCTTCATCCGCCGGAGAGTAATTGATTTGGGAATGGAGTTTTGCATGGGGGAATAAAGGGAGGACCACGTCGTCTGGTCTCATATTTTTAATCTTGACTCCATTTCTCGTCCTTTTCATGTCTATAATTTGGTTGATGTTGGGGAAAAAAAACATCCAAATCCATCGAGGCATCTTTCTTTGCTCTTCTTGGGACTGAAATTGTGTCCATCTCTCCGCATATTTGTCTTTGTTCTTGCTTATTTTCAGAGTAAAAGTAAAGCAGGGGCCCATAGGTTCAGGAAGGTTGCACAGGGGAAGGTATCTCCGATCAACTTTTCTGTCTTTTAAAATAATACTACTTTACCATTCTCCCTCTTTCTTTAAATAATGGGAAAAATCTAAATGTGAGCTTAGTGTCATGAGCACCATTTTCTGCCTTCTGCATCACCTCGCTCTTCCTTCTCCTTCAAACTTTCATCATCCCTTCCTCCTCCGCCGGAGTCTGTTCACCTGCACCCACATTAATGTTCTTAACGTTATGAAGAAAGTTTTACGAGTGAGAGAAAGGGCTGTGCTCAGTTGCCACGTTAAATTTTAATGTCACCTGTGGACACGTATACACCAAGTTGTCTCAATATTTAATACAGCAATCAAAAGGTTTATGTAGGGCTTCTGAGAACATTTACAGCAAAGGAATAGTCATTGTTTCTTGTATATTTAGTTTTATGCCCTTATCTTGCCTTCTATTAGTTTGTTCTTTTTTTCTTTCTGGTATTTTTAGAGATAATGGTCGATCATTTCTTGTGCTTCAACTGGATTTAACACTTTCAATAGCCTCTTTTTCATACATGTGTTCTATAAAGTGGTTTTTTAGCTACCTGTGTTCCTGTAGAAGCACACACTCAACCACTCTCCCGTCTTTATGCTAAAATTGTCTGGACACTAGACTGCAGCCCACCACCCACCACCACACACACATACACACACACCTTCAAAAATACCTTTCTATTTGCCCACTCCCCTCAAAATGGGCGGAAAATGGAGGAGCCGGTGCCAAATAGGCCGTTTGCCAAATCACCGAAAAACCCCCAAATGGTCTCCATTAAAGTTTCCCGGGGTCTTGGTGGAGTGAGGCCACGGTGTGTGGAGGTCATTTTTAAAAGCCCTGTGGAAATGCCCCCCTCCCAGCCAATTCAGGCCATCACTGTGTGTGTTTGTTCTTGTGTGTGTAAGTGACTGAGTTCAGGCTTTATTAGGCTTCAGTGGTGTTTGGACAGCCGGAAGAGCAGTACTAATAGGACAGAATGATGCAGAAATGGACAGAAAGCCCCCTTGGAGTTCTTGAAGCTCATTTTCTCTCCCCCTCACTTTTGCCCTCTCACTCTGTTTCAATCACTCAGTCGTCCCCCTCTCCTCTCCTCCCCTCCCTCTCCCCCTCTTTCCGCTCTTCTCCTCATCAGCTTCGCTCTGCTTTCTCAGCCTCGGCTGTCACACGGTCCCAGTGTTGCTCCACTAATTTCTCACATCCCTTTTATTCCTGCTATTCGGCCTTCTCCCAAAACCACTTTGAGTCAGCGGGGGGAGGCTTTTAGCCTCTGATTACTCCTACACGGTAATTTCTCCTTGTTTTGCTCCTCTTTCAGTTTCTTTTGCAAGTCTTTCTCTTTATCTTTCAGCTTCTTCTTTTTTCTGGCTGTCTTACTTCTCTCTCTCTCTCTCACAACTTTCCCACCTCTGATCTTTCTTTCTTTGTTTCCCCAACTTTTCTTGGTCACGTTTTCTATTTTTTTGTTAATCTCCCAAGTTTAAAAATGACAAAGAAATATTCCTCATTGGCTACGCAGGAGACAACTTCACACACCCAATAACACACTGTAGGACCGAAATGTCCACTACTCAGTTTAATGCGTAGTATTTAGTTTTAAACGTGGTGGACGACACGTGGCTCCAGCGCCGTGGGATGTAGGATAATTTAAACTCTGGTGGAAGTTAAGTCCATTTCCCAGAGTGACCAGACTCCCTCATGAAATCCCTATATATTTTCATTTTTTTTTGGGGTAACCTGTAGCTAGAGGGACGTCAGTGTTGTCCTACATTTCACCTATATTTTCAAGGTAAAACCGTAAAACGTGTCACTAAACAGGTATAAATAGGCTGTTTATTGTCATGATTAGATTATAATGATGATATGCCAGATGCCGCCAGTCACCCATGATATTCTCTGTAAATACAGCAATATGCCGGTGTCCTACTTTCCTGTGCAGACTGGTGCGATCAGTGCTCCCAAAAAAAGCTGGATGTGACTTGTCCCCTCGATTCGCTCTCTCCGGCTGCTGTTCGGTGACTTCCTCTCCGTCAGGTTGTAGAACACATCCCTCTGTGGATTTGAAAAGGAGGAAACTTTTCATTGTGGTATAAAAGTAGTGGACCTGTGTGACCCTGTAAGATGATATTTCCTGCAGATCCAGAGAGAGATTAACTAAAACACACCAAAGACAAATGAATCCAGGGCAGCACTTACACATGGTGTTACACTCACTCTGCTGTGTGGCCCTTTTGACAATCTCTCCAATGTGTGCTCACCTCGTCAAATGAGGCTCTGCAGCAGTTTTGCACTTTGGTCTTTGTAAAAGCTTTCACGTTGAATTCCTGCATATGGAAATGTGAGTCACATAGGATGTTTATAATTGATAAGTGGTGTAAAATAGCTAACATTCATAAACACATAACACAGTTGTGAATAGATTTATATTTTGAAGATCTATACCGGGTATCCTGTAATGGTTTTTGGGTGGGGGGAGCTGCAGGCAATTCCAGCTGACATTGGGTGAGAGTCTACATCCTGGTTGGGTCGCTGTTGACTGTGAGAGGAAGCCAGAGCACTCGGAGAAAACTTGCGCAGACATGGGGAGAACATGGGTGAACTGAGATTCAAACCGATAACCTTCTTGGTGTGTGGCCCCACTGTGCCGTCCTTTTAGAATCCAGCATCGGTCAAATCATATACAGTCACAGTTTGAAAGTAATTCATTCATGTTTCTTATTACTGTGAGCTCTGTGGACATCTAGAAACTGAGTAAACACGACATGTCGCTACTACTTTGACACAGAATTGCTTTTAGCTGAGATTTTGTCAATATCTTTCCACCGTATATTAAAATTTCCATCCTATTCACCTAATACGTTGTTTTTCAAGCAACTGTGATGATTGCAAATTAGGATTTATGTTTGTGTGTTGGTTGATATTCATTAAATGTTCTGAATGGTCTTGGACGTCCTCCTCTCACCTCCTGCTCTGAACTGGGATCTTTATCTCCAGGTAACTTTTTTACTTTTTATCCAGGGGTTGATCTTCAGATGGTCACATATTTCCCTCTTGGTCCGGTGACTTTTCTTTATTCTCTTTGTCTTTGACTTTTAGTCTTTGTCCTTTCTCTCTCTCTCTCTCTCTCTCTCTCTCTCTCTCTCTCTCTCTCTCTCTCTCTCTCTCTCTCTCTCATCTCTCTCTCTCTCTCTCTCTCTCTCTCTCTCTCTCTCTCTCTCTCTCTCTCTCTCTCTCTCTCTCTCTCTCTCCCCTCCTCTTCACTCTTTGTCTTTTGGCCTGTTTCTCTCTGTTTTGTCATTGTCTCTTCTTTCTCTCCCTCTCATCCGTCTCTCTTTATCTTCTCTCACCCGACTGTTTCTCTCTCTGTTCTCAATAACAATATAGTGCACTTCAATTTGCTCTACTGGCTATAAAGACGGATGAAAACGTGAGTGAGGGATTGGCTTGGTTGGTGCGTCCTCTGCCGCACAACCCTCACCCCTCCCCTGACACATATCCCCCCCAGCCCCCCCACCTTGCACACTGTTACCTGGCAATCTGCTCAACAGAGATGTGATTGTTGGAGCAACCCGAGCAGAAGTAACACTAAAAGGCTTTTAATCTGTATGAAATCCTCCCTTTCTCATTGGAGCTTCTTTTTGTAAAAGAAAATTGAACATCCATTATCAGGGAACGGTGTGTGGAGAGATTTTAGGTGAGGATGCTGTGCGAAGTGTGTGCATTTTTACGTGTGTGTCTGTCTGTGTGTGTGTGTGTGTGTGTGTGTGTGTGTGTCACAGAGGCATTTTGAGTTATGCTTTGCTCACAGCGATGTCTGTAATTAGCAGTAAAAACCCCAGTGATATGGCCGGGGCTGCTTTTCAAGGTTATTCATTCGGTCGGCTAAACTCAAGGAGTCTTTCTGCCCCAATAATTCTCATGTTCGGGAGTCTGTTCGCTGTATGATGATTGAAAGTGTCTGTTCATTATTAATTTAATATTCATTGCATATAAAATTTAATAATCTATTCTTCTAATGGGTTTTCCTTATGCATTTTGATGCTGTATCCTTGTTGCTGACCTGTGACCTTCCTCCATATTCCCGCTCTCAAATCACCTCCACCAGCGAGCTCTGTTTCATTCATCAAATATTAATCCGATTGAAGATATTAATAATTGATAATTACAATTCAGAATCAACCATCCGACAATCACCATGAAATAATAATTTTTTCCATTTGCTCACGGCACATTGATAATTCATATTTTCTCCATACTTCACTCCCTCCTCTCATTTCCCTCCTTGTCCTCTTTTTTTAAATATTTTTTTCTCTCTGATCAGCTCAACACCTGGTGAGGGACCAAGGCTGTGTCACTGTCTCTCCTGTTACCATGGTGATTAGGAGGTTAGGAGCCCCACAAGGGCCCTTAATAAGGAGGAAACTGGGTGTGAAATTAAGGTTGTAGTACATATAAAGCATCTGTTTTTTTTTAAAGCAAGACAGCGGAGATGGTGATTTAATGTAAATGAAAGGAAAAATACAAACAGCAGGTGGTTTGTACAGTAGTAGCCTTCAGGTCAATTAAATTTGGATTTGAATGTTGTTCTTATTTTTATAACTAACTGTACGTACAGGTTTTCTTCCAACAAAGTGAATTTACATTTTATTCCATTTCTCCCAGCCGTATCCCCAAAGCACCTACAGACAATGGGCCACTGATACGCTTTGACGACTCCTCATCATTTCTCATTAGCGATCGGAAGGAATTAGCGTCGGCAGTGTTCCGTGTTTTGGGTCAAAGATTTTAATCCCTGTGGAGGTTTATTGCAACAACACTCGTCAGGACACTGGCGTACGTTTGCGTCCCACTGGACACATTACTGGCAGCCTGAACGTAAACATTAATATCGGTGTCCTGCTCTCCATGTTCCCCTTGAGGTGAAAAACTACCACAGAACCGTTTTCTTTCTCCAATTGAACGTTTTATATGCCAATTCTAAAGTCTGTTTTCTCATCTCTGCATTCGCTCTCTCCTCTATTGTTGGCAAATACACAATTTTCCTTCTCTTAATATAGTCTTTACTGTTTCTGACATTATCAGTTTAAGCTTAATTCACATCTTATTATGTAAATTAAACTGGATAATGCAGAAATGCCAATTTAATTTACACCAATACTTATACATATATATATGTTTTACCACCTTTTAGTGGATTTTGACATGAATGCTTCAATCATGATGGAAAACAAGCCGTCCTGTTCTGCTTGTCATGTAACTAATGTCAACAGTGTAATTACTTTTAAAACACATAATTAAATAAGACTTGATAACTTAACAAAGACTCATTCATTTTCACTTTGATGAAGATGGAAATAGAATACATTTAAACAGTAATTTGTATCAGTTTTAACTGAAATTCCTTTATTTTGACTTACTGTAGAGGTTCTAGACACATGTTATACGTATTTGACCAAAATTCAATAAATATATAAATTTGGATCGATAATGGCCGCATAAACAAGGAAATTGAGCTGATAGATATAGTTCTTGAATAGATTGGCAAGTTAGTAAAATGTCCTGCTCGAACAACTGTACATCTTTTATCATAAAATATAATGGATCCTTATAAAAAATAACTCTTTTAACGGAGTCATGTATAAACTTGTTTAAACTTCATATCAATGTTGGAAGGTTCCCAGTTTGAATCTCGGTTTGGCTGGCATGTGAGTGTAGTTCAAATGTTCTCCTCTCCTTCTCTGTGTACTCTGACTTCCTCGCACAGTTCAAGGACATGCTCACTCAGGTCGGGTTTAGTAGGGGAGGTGTAGTTGTGAATGTGTGCGTAAACAGCTGTTTGTATCTGCAGCGCCTGCGATGTGTTCAATGTGTCTTAGCAGCTGATGGATAGTTTGACACAAACAAATCGATGAGAGCTATTTGTTAACATAGAGGAAAAAGCTTATCTGAAGTTAAACCTGCCAGCGAGTGCAGCTGCTGTCGGAGTTACCCATGTACAGCCCACTGCCTCTGGATGTTGCACGTCAGTGACGGCCTTAATGGTGGTGGACAGGTATGGGATTGTGAATCAGTGGCCACCGGAGGAGGAAGCTGACCCCGGCTGTCTTACAGCTCATCACTGGGTGCTCCGATTCATTTTCTCAATTCCTAGATGTCTGTCTTTCCCTGAGGGCACTACCCAGCATGCCCCGTCTCTTTGGCTCACAAAAAGGATTGCCTCTGTAAAACAGTCGATGTGGGAGACGGGGGAGAAGAAGTCCACATGTGGGAGACTGTTTGATGTCTTCACAACTCTGTTTCAGCCTGTGTGGACTAAGCCTTCGACTCATGCAAACGACCAGCCTGGGCTTTGTCTTTGTGTGGGTGGCACTGTGGTGCAGTGGTCCGCGCTGTGGCCTTGGTTCTGGGTTTGAATTATTCTAGTCGATTGTGGTCTTTCTGTGTGGGGTTTGAATGTTCTCCTCTCACCTGCGTGGGTTTGCACCGTGTACTGTTGCCTCCTCACAAAGTCCGGAGACATACAGCACGAGTTAATTGGTGACTCGGATTTGTCCGTATGTTTGAACATGAGCTTGTGTGGTCGTGTTGATCTCTGTGATGGACTGTCCACCTGTCCAGGGTGCGCCTCTGTCAGCCAGCTGGGGTCGGCTCTAGCCCCCCTGCAGCCCTCAAAGACTAAGTGGTGTAGATAATGGATTGATAGATGTTTTTTGTGTGATTCTGCTGCTGTGGTTTGCGGATCTTCACAGCAAAACAGGCCAGAGAATGTTGGGTGGTATCATAGTCTTAACCTCACTGCATTAATCATAACCTGCTTATATTCCAAACCTGCTGGGCCCCAAATGCCGTCTCTTTGGTTTGATGGGGCTGTGTGTGTGTGTGTGTGTGTGTGTGTGTGTGTGTGTGGTGTGCACGTGTGCACGCAGGCATATGACGATACCACGAACAGCAGGGAATGCTTGTTAATAATACATTTACACTTTTCTATCTGTGCCCTCTTACTCTTCTTGTCTTCCTTTATGGCCTTGACTGCTTCCCTGTCTTTTTGAACCGCCCCAAACTGCTCTCCTCTGTTTTGCCTGGAAGTGGCTGCATCAGTTGATGGTCAGAGAAATGCAGTCGCACAGCTTGACTCCTCACAGGTCTGTCTTTTGATTCAGCATGATTATTTTTCCCACTGATCTCCCGGCGTTTTCTTCTGTCATCATTTAGTCTACAACATGTCAGAAAACTTGAAAAGGGAACCTTAGAGCAAGGTCGTAGTCATAGAGTGAGCATGGGGGGGGGACCAATGACTCATTATTAACACTAGAGATACATTTTTATGTATTTTGTTATTGTTTAAAGCCATGTTTAATAATGTGATGTAAGTCTAACGTGTGCTCATAATATCAACATGATTGTGTATTTTATATAGCTTTATATATTCATTTTTTATATTTTTAAACCTACCATCACATAATTATGTCAAACTTTATAAAATATACATGAATATCTTTACATTAGCATCTATACATTAGACTTAAGACAGCAAACACACTAGGGCCCGCACTGTTTAATATTTTAGTGTATTATATTTTCTATTGCTATAGATCTATGAAGACAAGTACGGTTATTTTACACAGAAGTTACAAAGTTGCTCTTAAAATCAAAATATTGCAGATCTTATGATCTAGTGCTGATGGCCACGGGCGCCCCATCGTGTGCGTGTTTGTTTATGTGATACTGTATTTATGTGTGCGTCTGATACTGTGCGTCTCTGAGTACCCTGCTAATGCACCAAGGACTCGCCCTGCCTCTCTTCCTCCCGCCGCATCGCAGAGATTGCCTAAGATAGCACATCTCCGTGTCAACCCCCGCTGAGCTGACTCTGCAGCAGGCCGTCCCATAATATCAGATTTTTATGCATCCCTATAATGTTGCCTGTAAATGTGCCACTCTTTTATCCACCCCTCTGCTTTCTTTTGTCATTAGCAGGACCTTGCAGGGGCAGGTTGGTGTAGGGGTGTAGCTCTTTATTTTTGCCCTCCTGCTCATCTCCCACATGTGCTCTCACACCGAGAGACGCACACGAGGCGTATAACTGCTGATGTGAGCGATGCTGCTGTTCTCTCAACATGATGCCGTGGATACGCTGCTTGTGACTGTGTAGAAGAAAGTAGCTAAAATAAATATTGAACTGTTATTCCTCAGTCAAAGTTAAAGATGAGTAAGTCAAATGGATAACAACAGTCACTTATATTCATAACTTCAGGATGACGTCACACAGCATTCATTAGTCTTTCCTGTATTTCTTCAGCCCTGGTCCACCAGACTCGGACCATATGAAAAGATGATAAAGCTGTTTCAGCCCATGTTTTGTCCATATGCACATTTTTAAGAGGAGATCGTGACCATGCTGCTCGGAGGACTTGTCTGCGTGGGATGGTTTTGATCACACAGAGGACAGATCTTTGCCTCTCTGAAATATCCAATGTGGTTGGAATTAGCAGTGCGACATCTGTACGGACGCCTAGCAACAATGAATGGATCACAAACAAAAACTGGTGAAAAAGAGCAATTTTCTCCATCAGTCTTGTTGGATGCTTAGTTTAATTTAAGGGACTTGTGCCTTCAGACTCACATTAAACTCCAGATCTTTTCCTGACATGTTCCCCTGATGGAAATGTACGAAGAAGCCAACTCGGTTATAACGAGATTCGAGTATTGGCCGGTGTTGATGCCGTAAACAAAAACACATGACGCTTTACCCAGGCGCCATCTCTGGCCTGATCGTTCCAGATATATTCCTGATGTTTTGAAAGCATCTGACCAGGCCCATCTCCTGCTGCGTTCTTCATATGCGATTCTTAAACAAAGTCAATTTAAAAAACAAAATTTTAAATGGCCTTAAGAACATCAGTGGACGCTTGTGTCAACACTGTTTTATGCTTCTTCTCACATTCTCATTTTGTTGTCTGTTAATTCCTTCAGTTCTTTCTTTCTGTGTGTGTGTGTGTCAGTGTTTGTGTGTGTGTGTGCGTTCCGAAACAGAGCGCTGTCCCTGCTGGAGATGTCTTGCTTTTCATTTCTTAAATTCAAATCAAAGCCCCGGGGAGCCAAACTGGTATATCCGCACTGGGCTCCCAACAACATGTGAGAGCACTGTTTTGTTTCTCAGCTCACTCACATGCCAATACATTTGGTGGAGTGATTCACTTTGGGTTGGAGTGTGTGTGGGTGTGTTTGTGTGTGTGTGGGTGGTGGCTCATACATGTGGGTGAGATGGATTTATAATCTGTACTCGATATGTTTTGTCTCTGGGAAATCTGCACACGTGAGCCAGAGGATTCTCTCAAACGTGGGGTTAAGCTCTCTCTACGCAGTGAAGTATCTGAAGAGCTTGTCCCTGTTGAGGTGGGAAGCGAAGGGCCTCTTTCTTATGTCGTGTGCTACTGTCTAGACGACTCCCCCCCCTCCTGCACTGTCCCTCTCACTGCTTTTCTTTCTCCATTTTCTTTATTTTTTCTGTTTTCATTTCAGACTCTTGTGCTTTCCTCTATCCTTCTCTCACACTGCACCCCATAGCACCCAGGGGAACAATGGTTCTCTAACAACCTTTGCAGAAACCCTGTGGACCCGATGACTGTGCAATATAAATCAGAAAACCACACGAAATGTCAGTTTTCCCAGTTTTTTTTTGTTGAACTGGCCACGCACAGGTTTGCTGATACCCCAGGCCTTGTTATAGGCACATTCATTATGCAAGCCATGCTGCATATGACCTAGCTCCTGTAGAATCAGCGTTGACGTGGGTAATCTGAAAGTGAATAAAGGTTTAACAGTGACCCCTTAGCCATCTGTGATACTGCCCAGCTAATGAGCCTACCACTGACTCTCTCTGTCTCTGTGTCGGTCAGTCTCAGTCAGTCTCACACATACATGCACAAACACACACTGGACCGCTATAGCTATTAGCCATGTTAATGGGTCAGGTCCTTGTTAAACTCCTGGACATTAATTGTCCAGTTGAGCAGTAATGGGAAAGATAATGGTCGACTTGTCTGCAGCTTATTATGTCGGAGAAATGAAGCACTTGGCTTTGGAGCTTTCAGCAGGAGCACATACATCGGAGCAGGGTCGTCCACTAACCAAAGGGTCGGTGGTTCGAGGTCCGGCTCTTCCGGTCTGCGAACTGAAGTGTCCTTGGGCGAAAAGCTGAACCCCAATTTCCCCCCTGACTGCTGTGCTGGCAATGTCTGAATGATGCTGACCGGAGCCTGCAGGGCTGGGTTCAGACAAGAATTTAGGAATCGGGTCACGTCGGCTGAGCTATCTACTTGCCTTTAATCTGGGAAAAGAGTTTTGGATAAAACGGCAGTTTTGGACATAAAAAAAGGAATGCCTGTCGGGTATGGGTCGGGCTTGGTTAATTTTCTTATGAGCTTGGGTGCGTTTGTGAATGTGACGTTTGATTAAATGTGCTTTAAGTGATAAAGTGGTAAGACTAGAACAGTATCCATACAGTCTACTTACCATCTCCCTACCTTTTGTTTTGTATTTAAATGTGTTGTTTTTATTCCCCTTGCTTTTTCCTCCCCTCACTTGTGTTCTGAATCTGTTTCTCTGTAACTCTTCCAAGCCAACACGCCAGAAATCCATTTCCATCTAGTCGATAATTTCAGGGTTTCCTGCAGTGTTTTATAGCAGGGGCAGGAGGGGGGAAGCAGAGAGAGCTGCACGTTGGCAGGAACGAGTCTTTACAAGTTGTGAAAAGTGGAGACAAACAGTGCAAAAAAACATACAAAAGCAGGCTTACTCGCAGTACAGCAGTCTCAGGAGTCAATGTGTGCAAACGATTTTGTGGCTGCATGTCACTGTGTGTAAGAGTAGTTGATTTTTTGGTGAGTTAGTCCTTAAACAGATGTAAAGAGAATACAGGTTGTAGACAGGATTTCTTTACATTGTGCTTCTGTGGAGGATAGGTAGTTAGAAGCTGCTTCCCTTATAAAATGTATGGAAAAAAGCCTCTCTGTCCTCCCTGGCTCTTTATATTTGAATCATACCTCCGTCTCTCTGACAGCAGATATCTGTCCCTGTCACTGCTCATACCATCACTGGGAGTAATGCCTTGTGAAGGAGCTCTGCACAGGCCGATAACATGTAACAGCTTTGTAATTCCCCTGCCCGGGGCCCTGTCACCTACCTGGCCATTATCTGCATAACAGAACACCCAGGATGCTCTTGTGTGTGCGGATGTGGGGTGCACCTGCAGAGTGTTTAGGATGTGTCAACTGTCTCCACACCGCTTCCACAGCTCTCATCATTAAGCCAGAGCAGGCTGAGGCGGCATGCCCGGTGGCCATGAGGGCAGAGCAGGCCACTACCCTCAGGCCAGCCCTGGGTCTTTCTTCCCTACCATGACATTGACAAGGTGGAGGGAATGAAGTAGGGACTCTCACTGTGGATGTAGTGCTGGGGACGGTTCAAATCAGGTCACGGTGCCTACAAGCCTGACATATTGTGTCCGTCCTTTCCGACAGAAGACAAAAACAAAATCAGCCGTAATGACCTTCTTCATTACAAATCGTTGGCAGATGAGTTTGACTAAGAAAGATTACACTTTTAATGTTGGCTTTATTAAAATTAACTAATAATTAAATGTCTGGTAAATGAATGAAGGAAGCTCATGACGTGAACTAATGACTAAAAGCTAAAGTTGGTGTTTAGGAATGTTTAGGACTCACTGGTTTGATGTGTGTGAGTCCAGGAAAAGTTTTTTTTTCCTTTTTCTTTAGTCTCTTTCAATTTTCCTCCTGCCGCTGCTGCAGCTGTCCGGCTGTGCCTGACCTCTCTCTTTAATCATCCTGTTAATCTGGAGGCTGTCCATTGTGACCGAGAGGCTCCACAAAGCCGGTTGCACCTGTGTCCAACATTCATGATCATTCAGGGGGAGGGGTCACGGCTCTCGGATTGTGTGACAATAAGCCAGTTTAGTCCAGATCCTCACGCAGCCGGAGCTGTGGTTTCCTTTTCAAAGCACACTGGGATGTGAACACTGCAGATGAGGATGACTTTTGTTCATGGTAAAAATTAAGAGAGAGATGATGAGTCGATAGCTCACTGGAAAAACATAAAACAACAAGAAGATCAGAGAAGTGATCTGAACAGTGTGTTGGACTGTGTTCGGACAAAAGCAGCCGTTTGAAAACCGTTTCTTAGAGAGTGAGAGAGAGAGACTGATGTCTGGAATCAATATGTCCCCTCCTACACATATTTTCAATTAAATGTTTTCTGGCCTCTTCTCACGGCACAAATGACCAACATATTAAATAAGCACGTTATGCTCTGCTTTATGCTGTAGCCAGTAGTGCGTCAATGGGAAATTTATATAGCCTTTCTCAATCTGAATATGTGATTCAAGGAAACCCTTTTAAACGGCAAAGCTTCTGCTTGAAAAAACTTACTTCTTTTAATTGGAAAGAGTTAGTAAAGTTTCAAACTTTAAAATTCCGAAGTTGGAGCAGCACTGTTTATAGGCAAAGTGATGTGGTAGCTCGATACCGAGGAAAACAGTATTGAAATAAATTAAGGTAAATAAGTGGAAGTAAATAAAGCAGTTTCTTGGTTGGGTTGATTTTTTGTATATATAAGATTTGCGATCCACAAATGGCTTGTGGTCATTTACAAGATACTTTTATACGATTGGTCGCCAGTTTGAGAAACCCTTTAGCACCAAGTGTTTCTTTGGCTCATTATGTCATGATTAGTCAGACGTGGGACACAGCAAGGCCGTGCTGAGATTAAAGATTAAAATGAGATTAAAAATGCAACATGGGAGGGCTCAGGTTTTTTTTTCCCTATTATCTGCCTAGTTGCATTTTTCACATCACAAACTCTCTCACATTCACACACTTAGGGCTTCACGGTATTTGCTGAATAGCTTATTTAGCAAGGATTAACATCAAAGATCCACCAACAAGATCAATGTCATCTCCAACAGACTCCAAAGGTTCTGAAAACCGCTGTTTTTCCCTGAGAGAGAAAGAGCGTTGAAGTTGTTTGTTGCCGGGCTGTGATTCTCTCAGCCGCTGCCAGCTCCCGTTCCATATCTCACACTGTCGATAAGAGGAAGAGGCGGCAGCTCCCTCCATAGACTGCTGAACAGCACAATCCAATATGAGCCACAGCTGTAACGGCAGGCATCGATGGTTGCGTCACAGCAGCGGCCTGTCATTCTGATCCAGGTCTGTGGTCAAATTGGCCTCTTTAAGCCCCATTTTTCATCATTAGCATGAGACATTAAACTAAGTAAAGCTCAGAGTGGTCCTGAAAAGTGACCTGAAAAGTCAATTTCAAGTCCACCCTGATAGATTGTCCCGCTCAGTTACCAGGGGAACCGAAAAGGGTTAAGAGGTTCAGAGCTGTGCAGACTGGTGGTCTACCTCTTTAAAAAGAGGTAGACCACCAGAGAGACACTAAACCAGGTCCTATTGCTGTGGAAAAACACGTTTCCATCTCTAAACAAATTACAGATGTGCAATAAGCTGGAAAGATGTTATTTTCATCAAAAAGGATTGACATGCACAATTAACAACATGAATAAAAATTATAAAATAGTTATGACGTTTTATTGTCATTCCTCCGTACAGATGAAAGCCTAGGCCAGAGATTTATGTTTTCAGCCGGTCCATCCAGTCTATTATCATGAATGAAATATCTCAGGAACACCTTAAGGGAATTTGTCCAATTTTGACACAAGTTGGACTCAAGGATGAACAGATTCCGCTGCTCAAAGGTTCTTACAAATCAGTTTTTTTCAAAACTCAGGAATGAATATGTTAATTCTGACAAAATACCCCAAATGCCTTTCATCAAATTCCATCAAAATCCTCACTACATATTATAAAAGTCTGGACATGCAAGGATGCAAACTGCATCTTCACTGGTTGGTAGGGAATTGGCTGCTGTGGCTCAGGAGGAAGAGCGGGCCGTCCACTTATCGAAAGGTCGTGGTTCGATATTTAAGTGTCCTTGGACAAGACACTTTACCCCAGGATGCCTCCAGTGGCTGACGCTCTTGACATTTTCTCTGTAATGTAAAAAACACAAATCCCGCATCTTCAAAAGTCAGTCCAGCTCTTAATAGTTTTTGTGTAAGCCAGTGCTTCTGTGTGAGTCTGTACAACACAAGCTGAAGGGCGAGTTAGAAAATTGATGGCTTTGCTCGGCAGAGTGAATGGTTTTTTAAGTAGAATTTCCAATAATGCATTTTCTCTGGTCTTCCCTGAAAGAGGGGTAAAGAGAATAACGAGTTGTATGTTTTTGTTATGAAATGGTGTATTGAGTCCAACCTGTGTGTGCTTCTTTGCAAGGCTGAAGTTTCACTCTACTATACACACCTAACTTTCTGTTTCATTGTTACATGGACCAAACAGCAGCGACAGTGGAGCGCATTGTCATCACTCACCAGCCCAGGGCCTCTCACTATGTAGCATGGAGCCATGGACCTAATACGGCGCGTTGACATTGAGGATGAGCCCTTCAGCGAATAAACGCTTGGGAACACAGTGAGATTTGAAAGCTCCAGAGAGAGAGAGAGGTGTTGGAGGGCTTTGACAATGCGCTGTAATGACAGACACCACTTTGCATTTAAAGAAGTAAAATGATGTGTCTCTCAGCTTCCTCAACAGTAGCTTCTGATTTCCGCCCGACACGCGGCAAAGAGCTATTGATATATCGCTTTGGAAAAGAACACGCTGGGATTTGAAGCCTCAGCAGAATGGGTAGAGGGTTTTGACAATGTGGTGTAATGACTGTGCATTTATAGGAGTAAAGTATGTCTTTTAGCTTCCGCCTGAAGGGCTTTTGATTTCCATCTGACACGCAACAAAGCACTATTGATCCTTGGGGAGGGGGGGGAAAGGGGCTACGGACAAATCCTCTTCATCATCCTGTGGAAACTGCGATGAAGGGCTCTCAAGAAGGCAACACTCACCGCTCCCACCCCACACAAACACACACATGTACAATTACCCATGCACACAACCACTTCATGAGGCAGTGTGTGAAACTATTAAGGCTTAAGCCACGGAATGAATGACAGGTAATTTTCAGTGAAGCGTGCAGCGTGCAGACGAGTGAGCTGATCAATCACTTTGGCGATGACCCATGCAGATTCCTGTTCTCCCTGGCATAACCAAGGCTGCTGACATCGATAGAGCAAGACAAGATGGCTTGACAAGTGCATGTGAGGGAAGAGAGAGAGGCGTGCGCTGTGCATATCACAGATAGCACATTAATCGATTTCCGATAACATTGCATAAAACGCTTTCTTTGTTCAGGCTGTGGAATTATTGCGGCCAAATAGCTACCATTTACTGTTTTTTTTTGTGACTTATGTGAAAAGCACGGGGCGAGCGTTTCATGGATTTCTTTTTTCCAAGTGTTTCTGAGATGGCCACAGCTGGAGAAAAGTGGACGTATTGCTCCTGGGAGTTTCATTTTTCAAACATTGTCATCTTTCAGAGCCAGCTTCGATTTATGAAAAATATACAGTGTGCTTTTCAGACCATTTTATGGCCCTTTTTGTCTCAGTGTACAGTGGAGAGATCTAAAAAGCTGCTGGCGAGGCGGTAGTTGGTGAAGGTGGATGACCACACTCCTATCAGGCAGACTAGAAGTCATTATTTTTGCCTAGTTCACGTTTAAACAAGAGCAGCAAGTAACAACTATGTATTTTTCATAACCCATCAATGTTCTTATTAACATTTTGATTGAATGTGTCTATAGAATGAACTAAAATAGTGAAATACCTTATTGAAAGAGTATTATTACATTTACCGCTGTATGAAAACAGAGAAAAGCCACAATTCATCACATATGAGAAGCAGAGACCACCAACTACTTGGCAGGTTCGTCTCATGACATAACAATAGGCTGAGTATGAAAATCATTGTTGATCAGGTGACTTGAAGAGTAAGAGACAAATGGTTTGTACTTTAAACCATGTTGGACTGCATCAGTGTCTCCAGATGAAGATATGAATCAGGCAAGAAGAAAAGCAATAATGTTTTTATATTTACAGTGTCGGTCATCCATTAAAGAAAATTAGATTCAGGGCTCTGATTAGTGTTTATTTTTTTTTCATTAATAAATCATCACTATGTCAGAAATAGCAAAAATGTTGTTTACTGTTGATATATCTAGAGCTTGATACCATAAAATGTTTGTCGGACCAAATACAGAAATTGCAAATTTTAGGTGTTTTTGCTTTAAAGCGTTCAAGGACTTTCTGTTGAGAGAAGTACTTGCTTGAAAACAATTTCTCTTTGTACAAAACCACCACTTTTGTTATTCATTTTTTCGTACTAAATCCCACTTACTTGCCCCCAGTGTATGTTTAGTAATAGTGTGAGAGCGTGGCTTTCTGCTTCCTTTGTTTGACACGCTTGCCTTCTGACCAGGCTGCCCTTTCACCAGCTCAAAAGAATGAATAGGTCAAATGTTATGAAAGGCAAGAAAGATGGTCGGAGAATGGCACATGCCAAGTGCCATGGCATTGTGGGTAGTAGCACAAGCACAAGCCGACACCACTGCCCCTCCTTCAGTTGTGAGGGCGTGAGTGAGCATCCAAGAGCAGCCTGTCCTGTCTTCACCTCGACCAGAAACAAAAATGTCTTCTGAATTAAACCATCACTAACAGAAGGGTGTTATCATGTCCACCATTTGCACTTATAAGATTGTAATCTTTAGACATGAAGATATATACAAATAGATATAGTGTTTTTTATAAAATCTCGAGTCCTTTTCAGAAGTTCAATAAATAAGAATGATTTCTTGAGAACAGTATTCCATTTTCTCTGATGACTTGATGGAGACATAAGAACCTCTGTTAAGCTTCAGTGGATTTCCTGCGACTGGAAGCGAAGTGACTTCTTATGCAAAGTCGCTGGATGGCATGAAGATGGATCGTTAATAGAATGTGTTGCAGTGTACTCAGTAATCATTATTAATCTGTGTGTCGGCGGATTCTTTCTCGGGCTCGGCCCAGTGTTCATAAAGCTTGGTTAATTAGCCTGATTGATTAGTCGGTGGTGATTCAGAGCTCTCATCGCGGCCCCTCATCCCGTCAGGCCCCCTAATAAGATCAGATTGCTCTCATATTCATGTACCACCCCTCACACACACACACAGACACACACACACACACACTCACACTTGTAAGCACACGGCTTGTTTGGCCTGTCACACCACCGCTCCATCTTTCTCTCTGCCTGTCTGTCACATCCATATTTAGACAGGATTTAGAGGCATGAAAGAAGCAGTCAAGCTTGCCAAAGCATTACTCTGAAGACTGGAGGCAACATTATGTTAACATAAAAAGATTGCAAATCTCCCATTCCCCTTCATCCTCTTCTTTTCCTCGTCTTCCTCTCCCCCCCTTGTCTCTCACTGTGATCCGTCCCGTGTTACTGTCTCATCACATCTCATAAATATGACGAGTCCCTCTGTTTAGCCAAGGAAAACATCACAGGAGACCAGGAACTTTACATCTTTCTAGACTCAGCTGTGTATTTGGTCTGGTAGTGTGCTACCATGTGTCTGTCTGAATGTTTTCATGTCTGTATGAAAGAGGCATGTTAATATCTTTGTTTCTCTGCAGGCCTGAATGTGCCCCAGCTTTGCTGAAGCCTCAGTTGCAGATCAATACACATGCACTGTGCTCCAAGCGAGCCGCCCTGCACTTATCTCACAGTGCCTGCTCATCAGCCCAGAGACAGCACAGTAAAGAGACTCTCCCTTGCTGTAGTAAAACTTTACGACTTTCCGTGTTGCTTTTGTCTCCAGGCATTGGATATTACAGAGGATAATAAGTATTCATTTAGATTTTTGCCAGATCACCAGTCCTCCGCATCAATACAGCCCATCTGAGCTCTTTAAAGGGAGACAATGTTCGGTCTGTGTGTGTGTGAGAGTGTGCATGAGTTTATGAGTGTGCATGCTTTTATGTGTTTGCAACTACGTTTGTGTGATTGTGAGTTTACTCTGAGGCTGTGATGAACTCACTGTAGTATCGCCCCTAAGAGAGTGTTCATGGAGAAAATGATTACCTCGGAAAGTACAGAACTTTGATGAAAATTGTCCCACCTCAATTTCCACCTCGCAGGCAAGCAGTTGGCGTCCTTGTTTATGGGTAATATTGGAAATCTCTAAAATTAAAATACAGCGGATTCAGTAACAGCGAGCTTTCATCATGAAATCCGATGGCCTTTTATTGAGTCATTCTGCTGAGTAAAGGGGTCTTCGTAACTGTGAAGTAGAAGTGTATAGACTTTTGCTTTATTCTGGTATAAAACAGACTTTTTAAAGTTTTGTACCCTTGTTTACTCCAAAACCCAGATATTCAGCATCTTCATCAGGCCTTATATCTGCTTTGAGGGGCCCTGCTGGTTTGATAGGCTCTGAACGCTGTGGCTGATAAAGTACGAGCAGTTTCATCGACCTCCACCTACTTTCCAGAAATGGAGCCAAAGTATCCCAAAAAACGATCGCTGCCTTCTTTGTGGATCGTTATAAAGCGCTCAATACGTGGGCTCAACCAATCCTGGGTCAGTCTCTAATGCTGATCATGATGATTGACCCTGTTTATATAGCATCAAAAAAAGTATTAAAAAGAAACTTACCTGAAAATGTTCAACTTGACTTTTCAGATGGGGTTTATGGGCCAGGGGTCAACCAAGATGCTTTGGCTTCACTTGTGTGGGGCTTTCCCTTTTGTTTAGTTTAGGACTATGTCTGTGTGGTTTAAACCATATAAATATTTTTGCAAGCTAATACGTACGAGACATTATATTTATATCAACACAAACATATTTTTAAAGATCTACATAACTAGGACAAAAGAGTAAAAATATGAGCCATGCTCAGTTGGGTGCATGTAAACGAAATGTGTCCTCAGGTTTATAGATTGCTATGCTAACGGTTAGCACGTAGCTTTATCTCATTGTTCAATTCTCCAATATCTGTATAAGCACAACTTCAACATGCTGTTGTGCACATTCTACAGTAATTTCCCAATGATGCTGCCAAGACTTGTTTGAGTGACAATTGTGCGGTTACAGCATAACTGTGGATCTATTTCTCTGCTCTGATTCTGAGGTTTCTGGCTGGTCGTCTTCCAGGCGCAGCTGGAGCAGAGGTCGGGCTCCAGCTGGTGAGGAGAAGTTTAAACTTCTGCCACCTTTTGCTTTTTCTTCAGGCAGCTGAGTGTATCTATTCATAACGGTCATGTGTGAGATGAATCAGTTTTTGTGCGGCTGTGTGATTGTTGATCATTATCAGAATTTCAAACTTGCCCTCCACACACTCCTTAACCTGGCTCGTGCGTGTGTGTGTTTGAGAAATATGCACAATGGAAATTGTGACATATTTTGGATCCTTCTGACCGTGATGTTTTTCTCTGTGAGAATCTGCCAATTTTTAAATGATGGAGGAATTTAGATCCTGGATGTGAGGGAGTGAGAAAGCTCCAGAGTGCGAGGTGAAAGGCAATCCCCTCTGGTCTTTCTCTGTTTCCATCTCTTTTGCCTGCGTGTTTGATGGGAGTCAAACAAGTCGTATGATAGACGATATTGACAAGCTTAAATGCCCTTATTGGATGAGAAGTGGCCCCTGGGTGCTGCCCCAGCGTTTTGTAAGAACAGACCGCAAGACAAAAACCACACACTCACATATAGAGCTTCCCCTTTTCGCTTCGACAGCACTCTCAACAATTACCTCCAACTCTTTTAAACACACACACACACACACGCTCGTGCACACTCAAACACACATGGACAAACACTATCTTTATGACTGCAGCATTTTCGCCATTCCAGCCCACGTTTTTTTTGTTTTCTTCTGCTTTCCTTACCTCCTTCACCCACAGGCCATTAAACCAGATCCCTTCTAAAAGGCTTTAAGGCTTCTCTTGGCCGGCCACTTCTTCTCCAAAGCTCTGCCATGGCTCTTTTCATGTTTTTAAATCAAAGTCCATGAAAGGTTGAGGGGGAAGAGGGGGGGAAAGAATTTTGGGACCGGTTTTTGTGTTTGCGGTTTGGAGACAAATCTTTGCTAGAGACCCATATGGTCTTACTCTCACACAGACACACACACGCTCACGTACACAGGCTTAATCTGATACGGTACATGCCCTCCTGGTCTGTTCTGCTCTGCTGGGATTTTACTTTGTTCTCCTCTCTCTCCCTTCTCACCTGCTGAGAGTTACTGTAGATGTGTAAGCTGCTCTCTCTGTTTTTGTCTCTTCTGCTTTCACACACGTGTGCCCACACACACGCAGCTGCACCCACACACTCTGTGCTTCACAAACACCGGTATATGAAAGACGGTCTGGAGGTGGCCTCTGCTGTGAGTCGCTCGCCTTTCTCGCAGATGATTGTGATTTAAAGATCCCGGCAGTGTGTAGCTTTTGATTTTGCTGGTAGTCAACCTGAAAATGTTTTCCTTGATGGTTTCTTGGCAGAGGCCATGTTGGGGGAGCTCTGGTCAGTTCATTTCACCTGCCAGCTGCTCAGGATGGACAGACTGCTCATTCTGGATCCTGTTTTTTTCTCCCTCTTCTCCAATTTTGTAACTCAGAAAGACAACTCTGCTCTCCCCTTCACCCTATCTCCACCTGGCCCTGCAGATCAGCCTCCATATGCATCAGTGTCTCAGAGAGGGAGCGCTGACTCACCTTCAGTTAATCTTTTCTGACTGCAGTGAGGGGTGATGGGTAGTGTGGTGGGTCCACACCCGAGGCGTAGAATTTGAAGGTGCATGTTATTGATCGCTCTGCAAAACTATGTTTTTCACCCCAGGTGGGGAACATTTTTCCTCTCAAGGGCTATTTAAATATTCATAACATCCGTCCTGGGGCACACTAAATTATTGAACACATATATTACATTTTTTACTTGTTTACCTTTTGTCTCTGTCCTCATTTGATATATGATCGCTGAAACCTTTGGGGAATTCCAAGAATTGAGTGAAAAGTTGATTCATCGGACAAAGCATGGAGTCATCCTGGAGGGACTGAATCCATCTATTCAGGTCCATACTAATCTATTATTGTTCACCAAATAAACTGATATTCATCCTCTGGAGAACATGGATACAAATAGAAAAATTCTAGGCAATCGATCCAATAGTTGTTGAAATATGTCATGGTGGACCAAAGTTGAAGGAGCCTTTTTTACCCAGATTAAGCCTCAGTGCATGTGACTTGATGAAAGATAAATGGACGCCTTCCTCCTTCTTTTTTTGACCTCACTTTTCCTTTGCTGTCTCTCTGGGTCGTCCATCTTCCTCTACCTCAACTGAGTAACCTTAAAGGTAGACCTGAAAAAAGAAGACGAGGGAGAGGCAACCTCAGAGTGACAGAGGTGTGATTAAGACTACGGCTGTGTATGAAGGAAGACATTAAGGGAATGAAGGGTTTCTGGACAAGCATAGTGATCGGTAAATAGCAAGACTTGCAAGTAGTCGTTTAATCAGTGTTAGGAGGTAGGGCTCTGAATGGATCTATGGACACACACCAGGCTGGGAATGAATAGAAGCGAGGTGGGTAGTGTGGCTCTGTGTCCCTGACTGTGTGGTCACAGGGTGACATCGACTAACAGAGAGATCAAGTTCTTTACAACAAAAACATACCTATATCAAACCCAATTCTGTAGATCAAATCAGTCCAAGCCGAAATAGAGATGCACTGATGACCTTTGAATTATTGTATCAGTAATAATGCTTATCTTGAAGATACAGTCTTGTTCCTGTGGGGGGTTCAAAGCACACCTGGCTGTCCTGTATAAAAGCCTGACTGATTTATGGTTAGTAGGTAAGTGTCCATATCTGTTTGATTTTATAGTTTGTATATATGTCATAATGAGGGAATGTCTAAGTGGCAATAAAGCAGGATATCTCATTTAAAGGGGCTTTAGTTTCATTAATAAGTTTGAGTTTACATCAAGTTGTATATTTAAGTTGATTCTTGCAGGATATATTTTGAAAGTCTGTAAACTTTTCTTCAAGTTTGTGCATTCAGTTCCTGGTTTCAAGCCTCCACCTTCATCCCATCTGTTCTTGGGTTTAGACAGATTCAAACATTCAATCTTGTGTTCTTTAATAAATGATGGGGGTAGATTTACCTGGTTTTGTAAAGCCAGTAGTGAACTATGATTAATGAGGTAGCAGCTGGCCAGCTGTCTAATATATATAAAAACATGTTTTAAGTCTGCCACTGATCAAAGCATTTTACAGATTCTAACTCAAATGCAGAAGTTTGAAAAATTGAATAGAACAAGATTAAACAGGCGTTATAGTTTTCAGGATGTAACTTGCTGCCATCACCTCGTATCTGTGTCTGTGCAACGTTTGTGTTGTTGCACAAACTCAATACTGCAGCTCAATTGGCAAGTCACCACTCTCTGCAGTTTAACTGGCCAATTAATTATCTTGTCAATCCTGCAGTAAGGACCCTGTCTGAGGAGGAGCGGTGATTGATGTACTATTTCGAAAACCTCCTTGGATTATGACTAAGAATTAGCAGAGTGTCCAGAATTCCCATTTTGGGTTTGCAATAAGGAAATTGCTAAGCTTTTACCTGCCTTCTTTCCCTTTGGGCTAACTCTTTATTAACCTCAGGAAAAGTCAATGACATTTCCTGACAGTTCCGGTAAAACCACCGACAGAACTAATACATATTTAATATGAAATTCAAGATACTGAGTTTGAATAATTTTTAAGGCTCATCTACAGAAATTATACTTATTTCAAATGTCTTTGGTAAAAAAAATGTGTCTGAGAACGCTCCTACCTTCTCAAGCTCCAGTCAAGTGTTTCTTCTATAATTTGCTCGACTCAGAATTTCACTTTAAATTCAGACATAATTGGCATTTACCTTTCAAAACATGTCAGATTCAGAGTGCACTTTGACATACTTTAAAAAAACATGTTAAGGCTGACAAGGAAAGGTTTGTGTGTGTATCCATCAATAGCTTGACATGCAATGGGCCTTTTGGGAGTTTCCCAAAGAACAATAGAAAATCAGATTTTTTGGTTCTTTGATGTTTTTTGTTTCCTCGGTTAGTCACAGTGTAGATTTCCGTCTCTCTGTCTCCTCTTCTTGTCTTATTTGGCCTTTTTTGATTGATGAAAAGTTTGAGGAAGCACTGAGCAAACCCACAGAGAGGACAAACAATCTCCCACATATTGTTGCAGTGCAGAGTGTGGTGAGGGAGGCGGGGGGAGCTATCAATACCCCTATTGATGACTACAGTGGAAGCTGGTGGAAATGCTTTCCTATTGATCGCTGATCCATTATGAGCTGTTACTCGACGGCTGGGTGAATGATGGGGAGCGGCCCATCCATCATAAGTCGCCCACGCAGCTTGGACCAAACACACTTCTGGCTGTTTTGTCCGTTATCCTCCTCCACCTCCTCCTCTCCTTCTGTGATCCTCCTTTCCTCTGCTGTTCTTCTAACACAAAACACAACGACCCTCTGCACAGATGGACCAGACATTTTGGCTTGAATCTGACAGCACCTGTCAGCACACTCTACCTTTGAAAAATGCACTCACTGTAATTATTTACTAAAATGACTGGCAGATTCAGTTTGTCCCCGATGCAAACTAAAGGGAAAAAAATGTGCTTCAGATGTCTTCTCTCCAAGAATGCCATACCTTGATCCTAGAAATGTTCTTTAAGAGAAAACATGAAATAAAAAGCATTTTTGCAATGATTTTTTTTACCTTCAAGGGTTTCTCACCTTGGAGACTAATGTGAACTCTCTCTCTTCTCTTCTGTTCAGGTCACTGATCAGTCCGTGCAGGCTGTTGCAGAGCATTGTCCTGAGCTGCAGTTTGTTGGCTTCATGGGCTGCCCTGTGACCTCCCAGGGGGTCATCCACCTCACAGCGGTAAGCACCAAGCAGTTCCTTATATTATCAACTTTTATTACCGGGGGCCTATCCTGTCATTCAAACTGTGAGATGGGACTTTTATCAATCTTTTCGTTGATTTCTCAGGGACTAAATTATGGATCATGATGAAAGACTGTTTGTGCCGTTTGGTGTAGTTTGCATTTCCAAATTTAAATCTGGATCTAGTGCATATAAATGTGGTTTCATAAGGCGACTCTCAAAAAACACTGAAAATCCCTTTTTATTTATTAATGACGTAGTTCCTCAGTCGTGACCTGTTGTTAGAGCTCAAGTCCTATGTTTACCCTTTGAGAAGCTGAAGATACCGTACTTCCTGCAGAAGTTTAATTTCAAGTAACAGCTTAACTCTAATTAGTTGCATCATTAAGTGTCAAAAGAAGTTTCGGTCTGACTCAATTGGTGTAATCCTGTTACTGCAGGCCAGCTCTCTCCGTGTCGCTGCAGGCCATGCAGTGTTTCCAGGGGGTAAATTCAAAATGTGGAGAGTAAACTTAGGGTGCTGGTTGTGTGTTTTATCTCAGACTTAGCTCTGAAGTTATTTTGCATTAACTTTTAAATCTCATGAAAGCCTAATGAGATGAATCCTAATAATACGCTGCTGTTCCGACTACACCCTGCTGTTTGGATATTACCATGCTAATGAACAGGGCTCTGTGGTTAAAGATGTTCCATGCCATATAAACATGGACACACTTGCACTCACATGGTGATTGCTTGAATTTAATTCACCAGTAGGTAGTGCACCCTATTTTTGCTTCTCATTTATTCCTTTTTACCAACCTAACCTCAATTTAGAGCATGTAAGTGTGTGCACCTATGTCTGATCCCAAGTGGGCTCGTGCAATAATACTCTTCGATTTGTATGTGATGCATTTTGCCTTACGTGGAAGTGTGAACGTACCCCTGCGGACCTGCGTGCGCCCATTCCTCCTCAAATGCAATTACAGTTGTGTTAATAGGACTCAGACACCCGATGCTTTGCAGCATTATTAGATTAAACAGCAGATTAATTTGTGCTCCTGGTTTTGCCCCTCTATCATCTCTGCAGCCTCCACTGACCTTGGCCATGGTGTTGTAGACAGACAGTAATGAAGCCAGCCAGTCATAACAGCATTAGCATACCTGGAAGTGGACACACATACACGCACACACATGCACACAAAAGCACACACACACATGCACACCTCTCATTATTATTTATTATGCTATTAACCAAGGTGAAGTTTTAGGAGTTTGAATGAGAAAGTTCAAAATTCTGAGAAACATTTATATTTATTTTTTTTCGAAAGGTCCAGTTTTGTTTAAGCAGAACTTTTTTTATCGAGGTCATGAGCTGCAACCAAAAACATGCATGACCACTTGCTTTTGATTGGATCACACGATCAATCTACTTAGACTGAGTTAGTTCAGTTGTAAATATTCAAACTTCCCCATTTTTCTAAGCACTTTTACAACTTGACGACGCCTTAAAAACTTATTGAATATTGAGTAATTGACCTTGGAAACCGCAGCTGGCAACTTTAGTTTCATTCCCACACCTCACAGAAGAAGTATGCATCGTTATCAAGGACGTCCAATCGACAGGGGTGTCATATCTTGAGAAGTCACTTGATAGTCTGTTGTGAAATTTCAGTCAGATTCTCCAGGGTAATATTTGTAATACCTACTTGTAGAATCAGTCTAGTAAATCTGCTGATGAGAAGTTGCCTGATTACTTTACGACTGATAGATTTGTTTTATTTGTGTGGTGATAAGTAATGATACAACTGAAGCACAGAAACAGGTTATTAAGAGGTAATTGAGTGGTCACTCAATATAATCTGAGCGACCACTTAAAATACTGTTCTGAATATAGTTTCTGGCCCCGGGTGTAATTTGTGAATCGTGCAGATATGGAAATGTTTCAGTTGATACTGTCTTAACCGCAGATTCACAGATATACATTCAAAGCATCTCTCTCTGTGTTCTGCCCTATCACGTGTCTCATTCATTCATTTCTTTCTCTTTTTCTTTTTCTTTTTCTTTCTCTTTCTCTTACCTCTTTCTCTTACCTCTCTCTCTCTCTCTCTCTCTCTCTCTCCTCTCTCTCTCTCTCTCTCTCTCTCTCTCTCTCTCTCTCTCTCTCATATATCTGATTGTAATTATCTCATTTAGCAGTCGATTCCTCCTCTCATTCATTCCCACTTGGTCCCGTCCGGTGTCGATTGAAAATCATATTCATGTTTAGAATCGTTGCATTTCTGATGACTCCGTGGACCTGCCTGCGATTCCAGGACCGCGGCGCTCCTCTCTCGTTCGATTATAGCACTCTCCCTCCCACTTCTTTTCTTCCTCCATTTTCCTCTCTTTCTCACTCCCTCTCTCTCTTTGATAATCTTGCAGCTCACACACACTCACTTGCAACCCAGCTATCAGAAAAAGGAAAATCCATTACTTTTATTAACTTCTCTCATATGACACACTCATTCAAATTGATGGCCTTTTTTTTCCTACCGACTTCTCTGGAATTAGGGGTGTGAGCAAATCAATTGAAATCGTATTTTCTTAATCAAGTGAGCTGATGGTTGAAATAGGCCACCCATGGTGATGAGTTCAATGCAGATGGGTCTGTAGAGTAACTGTAAAGCTGTGGCAGTTATGCTCCTCTAATGGCTTTGCAGTGTCTCAGTCCTACGGGAGCAGTGCGGTTCCTCTGTGATCGGCGACACAACTCAATATTTGTGGCCAGGCGCCGTTTGATAAATCATCATCTTGTTAGTGGCTGAAAGGAAAAATCAAGATTTCTTCTGGCTGAGGGTGTAAAAGACTTCTAATCGAAAACAAGCTGGCTAACACGTTCCTCGCTGCTCGGGAATCACATATCACATATAGCTTCAAACGCCAGAGCAAAAAGACGGGATGGTTTTAAGAGTAAATGCATGTCTGATGTGGTCTTTTGTGTTGCTCTGCCAGGGGTGTAATGTAATTTTTTATTTATGGTTGGTTTCTGGAGTGAAGCCGACTCTAAGCTCTTGACATTAATAATGTTTTTATTGATGAGGCTTGTCACATTGCGAGGCTGCGTAATGGATACAGAACGCCTCGGGATGGAGACTTTGTGTGTGTCCCACAGCTTTCAGTGATGGGACGTCCCTCAGCAGCTCATTTGAGAACTTCTATACATTTGTGTTGGGCGGTCTGCACGACTGTATGTGTTTGTGTGTTGGTCTAATTTGGTTTCAGCGGGTTCACTCTTTAGTCATCCCAGTGACAAGCCCAGAGGTGGAAGGACAATAGAATTGTATGTGTGTGTGTGTGTAGTGCTACATTCACAGTACTATATTCTTGAAATGTGGTACGTTTACACTTGCTGTCCACACAACTAAAATGGAAACGCTCCTGGCACGAACACAGTCACCTGCGTTCGCTTCCTGATTGGTTCCTTTAATCCAAGGTAAAGATTTTGCAAACTCTTAAATTCAGGAACAATTCCACCTCGTCGTTAGTCCAAGAAAAGAAATTCCATACATTTCACTTTCATTGTTTTTCCTCATTTCTATAGAATTATTGAATACACATTGATACACGCCTATTGCTTTATTGCCCAGCCCAATGATATGCATTTAAAGGTGTGTCAGTATGGATGGGTATTATAACAGATTTTGAGCCAAAACCTTTGTATGGATGGAGATGGTTTTTTGTTTAAATCGCCATTTTAGAATGAAAATGAATTTGTGTTTCTCACAACTTTTTCGCACGTACATAATTAGCTGTAGCCTGAGTTTTTAAAATAATAACTGTCCTACAGTTTCCTCACCTGTCCTACATCTGATTCTGTCCAGTGCCTTTTTGATTCATTCATTCTCAGTATGTTTCTTTTTCCCTCTTTAATTCTTGTGGTCTCTCTCTCTCTCTCTCTCTCTCTCTCTCTCTCTCTCTCTCTCTCTCTCTCTCTCTCTCTCTCTCTCTCTCTCTCTCCTCTCTCTCTCTCTCTCTCTCTCTCTCTCTCTCTCTCTCTCTCTCTCTCTCTCTCTCTCTCTCTCTCTCTCTCTCTCTCTCCTACACACACACGCTCCCTCTGTCTCTCCATCTTCCTGTCAAGTGGTGCTCTTTTTCTTCTGGTAGTGATTAAGTCCAAGGTCGGCTCTATCAGAGAGCCAGTGTCTGAGAGCGAGCGGCTCTGGGTGCCAGAGAGCCTTCATTCCCGCAGCCTTAGATGTCCCACTGATGGCTTCCCTTTGCTTGTCATGCATACCCACAATGCCCCTCCTCATGCGTCAGCCTATCACTGCCCTAAGACACACAGTGGGCCTCAAAATGCCTTTTTTTGTGTGTGTGAAAGTTCCCACCCTCTGGAGAAAGAGAGCAGGCCGGAGACATAACAAATGGAGAGACTGTTGAAAAATGTGTCAGAGATGAGAGGAGGTATGCGTTGGGAGACTGTAATAGCTCTGTGTTGTCTCTCTGATGTGCGGAGCGCCGATGTTTCTGGTCTTAATTTGGGGCCTTGTAGATTAATTCGTCCGTGCCGCTCCAGTGGTTTTGTTGTTCTTCTCCAAAAAAAGGTTTGAACCTCCTGATAAATGCTTTCAAAGTTTGACAGAATTGGACTGTGGGCAGTACCTCATTCTTTCTGTGTGTTTATGAGCGAATAAAACAGTCTGGTTTATGACAGGGAAGCTATTTAATTTCATAACCAGAATCACATGTTCCATCCGCTCTGGTGGCTCAGTGGAGCAGCGTGTGTTCGCAACATACCGAGTTCAAATAAGAGGAAAACATAAAGTTGTGTTATTTATTGCTTTCCACTCTTGTACACTAATTGTCACAAGCACAGGTTGGAAAGCAGGTTTTAAAGTGGTGAAGCACAAAAGGTTGAGATACAGGTCTTCACCCACTGTCACCTTCGCACCCTACACTCCACCGCTCCCGCCCCATGTAGGATGAGTGGTGTTGGGCTTTGCTGGAGTCTACTGGCCCCTTATCTCTTCCCCCTGACTGGAGCACAGAAAATACATAATCACAGTGCCCTGTGTCAAACTGATAACCCCAAACACAAACCAGACAACTGTGTGTGCGTGTGTGCGTTCACGTCTATGTGTACCTTTTCCCTATGTATAAATGTGTTTGCGACTGTGTACTTGTTCATGTGGATTGTGTCTCAGGGGTGGCGGAGAGGATAACGGGGGGGAAACGAAGGAGCAGAGGGGATTTGGAGGAAGAAAGGTAATGGGGTTGTGGGGGTCGCGGAATGAGTGGAAATTGTAATAATTTTCTTCACTGCTGTATGGAGGAGATTGGGGGATTTATGAATATAATGAGCGGAGGAGAGCCTGCGGATGATGTGTGTCTTTTGCAAGAGTAATTGAAGAATAATTCATTTGGCTCTGAGACTTTTAACCCCGAGACAGACAGAGATAGAGAGGTTTTTGACTTCTGGAGGGAGGGATATCATGTCTCATTATTGGCCCAACTAGTGTCACAGCGCTGCGCCTGTCACCCGGTGCTGTCGCATCGGTTTGTGCGCGTGTGTGCGTATGTGCGTTCCTATGTGCGTGCCTATGTGGTCATTTGGCTTAGTGCGCCGAAGAGGAACCAGCGCTCTCTATCTCCTCGAGCCTTTCCTCACCACTGAGTTTGTTATCAACACCAACACACATACAGGATTAGCGACTGAAAGGGAGACAGAGGGGGAGAGGGGAAAAAGGGGGTAGGAGAGGGAAAGTACGTGATAGACAGTAGATGGGCACGAGACAGATAAAGAGAGAAGTTAACCACACATGCAGGGACGCACACTCACTCACTCACTCACTCATCAGCTCACTGGGCCATGACTGATGCAGACAATGTATCTGTGATATCAAACCCGCGGCCTTTGCAGTATTTGCCTCAGTCCTTTTTCAAATATTCATATCCTTCTGTCTGCTCGGGCCTATGTGTGTGTCTGTGTGTGTGTATAAGTGTGTGTCTGCAGAGGGATTGTCTCGACACAGCTTTCTCCTGTCTGACTGAACTGTCTGGGATTCTCCAATATGAAAAAAACACAAAAAACAGAGCGTTAGGCATGAGCACGCACTTGTATTCACCTGGTGACACAGCCGCCGCTCGCCTCATCCCGTCTCACACCGCCTCTAACACATGCGGACAGCTCAGCAAAATGTGTCAGGGCTACAATGCCACCTCGGCAACACCGCTGCTACTTTGACTTCTTGCTCAGTCACTTTGAATATAACTTCAAAGTGACTGTCGAAACTTCCCCCTGCATTGTTTAAAAGATTTAAACTGGTTTCCACAAATCCTTTCCCATCTGACAGCCGAGCTTCTACTGTTCCAGTTTTACAAAAAAAAAGGGAACTTTTTTTACCAGGCTCTTCCGTGCATGTGTTATTTTCTTTGTGGATCTATATTCTGTTCCCTTAATAGGACTTGTATTTCATTGACTTAACTCACATACTAAATCTTGAAGTGGTTGTAAATTAAACCGAAGCAAAAGAAACGGCAGCTCATATTTTCCGAATCCTTCATTTTGGCTTCTTGTGACTCAAACAGTACTTGCTCTGTCCGTGCTTTTTTAAATGTCATCTCGCCTCTTGTCAGCTGGGACACTGAGGCTGACGGACAGCAACAGCCATGAACCCTCACAGCTTTGTGCCATGTGTTCGAACCATGACATCACTCTCTCCGCGGCTGCCTCAACTTCCTGCCTTGCTTTGTGACGTTGTGTAAATACATGCAGTAATAGCACAGGTAGTTATAGCGGTGCAGTCTGGCAGAGCTTAGGCAGGTTTCACACACACTCGCTCACACACGCTCCCTGTGCTCCAGACTGTGACATACACTAATGTAATAAAGTGTCAAATCAGCCTCTCCAAATATTGAGCTCCAGCCGCTGCCTGGCTGAGGGATAATGTACCTTTGGAGCAGCCAGTTGTTTTTCTTTGGTTTAAAGTGGTGTTTTGGGTTTGACCTCTGACTCGGCCTCTCGTCTTTCCTGTTGGAGAGAGGTTTCTAATTGATGCAGGTGAGAGCCAAACTGCTCGGGGCTCACAGATCTCTGCTCATGTGGAAAGAATTAAAACAATCCTTGTTTATTCAGGAATGAGATTCTTCTGCCAAACCTCAGACAACAACTTTGTTCTCATCCATCTCTTTACAGAAGAGATCTATTCTCTAATGCAGGTGGTATGTTGATGGTCTAAGACTGAATCCATGATTGGGTTCAGTCATAGACCACTTGAGCTTCTGTTATTATTATTAATTTAATAATTAAAATAACAATTATTATAATGGTTATTATGATTATTTTTATTAATAATAATATTGACAATAATGATAATAATTATAATAGTGAAGCTATACTATTATTATTACATTATTATTATTATTCAAATTAATGGTTATAGTAATAATAATAATCATCATAATACTAAGAATAATTATGATAACATACATGTGTTATTATAATTATTATTGTCAATAATAATCATTTAATAATACACATAATAATTATTGTTATATGTAAATGTTTCTTAGCAAGTATTAACTTAATTAAAATATACAGAAATCTAATAAAAACATGTATTGTAATTTAAATTAAATATTTTATTTGTGATTAATCTTTACCACATAAAAAAGCAGATTTATTAAACAAATCTTCGTAACTACTATAGCTAGAAATGTAATTTATATTGTGAATGTTTTGTCCTGAAGAAGGATTCAGATTAATGTGAAATTAGCCATATTGCTAAATAGTTAGATAGTGTTAACATATTGTGGGATCACTATTTTTGATAAATTAGTAAGAAAGTAGCAATTTAATATTACATTTGTAAAGGTGCAGGTATTTTTTCTGCTTTATATACTTTTTGAGTATCATAAAATAGTGTTATAAATAAATCTGTTCAAGGTCCCCCAAATGTTACTCAAATACAGGACTTTTTGTCATTCAACACTTTCTAGCACTTTTCTTTTGTGTGCATGTTAACACGTGTGCACGTAGTCTGTGAATGTGCCAGTCAAGTGAGGCTGCCACGACGTGTCGGCCTCAGAGCAGCTGGATTTTTGCAGGTTTCACTGTTTTTACGAACAGCATGAATAATTATCCAGGTGTAGCTGCCAACTCAGGGAAGACGAGACAAACTCTGCCTGGTTACAGACCTCAGCCAACGAGCAGAGAACCTGCAGAACCCCTTCACCAAATCCCCTGCTCACTATTCTCTGGCTCCATTTCTCTCTCACTTTCTTTCTTCACTTCACTTTGACTTTTTTTCTCCTCCTCTCTCTCTCTCTCTTTCAGTCTGTCCTTTTCTCTATGTGAACCACCGGCTTTGTCTGAAGCTTTCGTGCTCCCTTCCCTCCGTTCGACTGCATTTATTTTTCTTTCTTTCCTTCTCCGCTTATTATTGGATCACAAGGAAAGAAAAACCTGAGCGGAAAATAAGCTTCATTATGAGTGGAAATGATTAAATAAGATTGGAAGAATTATAACTTTTTTGTTTTTACCTGAGTTAAATTATGATAACCTGTCGACTGTGAGAAAACAAACAGTGTGGCCTGTCACATTCTGGAGGTGTGACTAATTACTTAGAAGTTATATTTTTTCGGGACCATGTTTTTCGGGGGGGGATTTGGAGGATATTTTTCTTTCATGAGGTCGACTAAAGAGTGGAATTTGTTTTCTCACAGATGGATGAACAAAGATTCAGTCTGAGGCCTGACTCTGTCTTTTTTCCTTTCATGCAGACATCTGCTAAATTTCCAGACGTTCTTCGACCTAGCTACACTCTCGACGAATCAAAACTCACACTGGTTGGCCTGGTTTCTCATTGGCTGTCCACATCAATGGAACGGTTCCTATTGGTTGTAGTAGAAAATTCTGTTTAGCAGACATAAGCAGTTTTGAAGATTTGCAGAACAAATACTACTTTTGAAGTTGGGGCTTTTTAAAATTTACTTCGGGCTTAATAACCATAAATATTGAATGCTAGAACCCGAATGTGTGAGTGTGAGGATGTGCATGTGTGCTGTTCCCCTTTTTTATTTATAGTGTGAGTGCACGCCTGTGTCTATAAATACTAGAGGCAATGGTCACTTTGTCTATCTCCAAGTACGATTTTTTTTATTGCCTTTGTTATGCAAACAATACCACCAGGCGCACACGCACGCATGTACACACAAACACACGCACGTGCATGCACATACATGCACACAGACCAGACATGCACACACAAATCAGCCCCATTCTGCATGAATAATTTAGCACTTCGATCCAACCCTGGCCGCAGTGGCATATGACAGTTTGTGTGTGCATGTGCGAGTTTGCGTGTGTTTTTGTGTGCGTGTGTTTGCCTTAATGCACACAGTCAAGGGTTTTTCCCTTTCATTAAAGACTGTTGTTTATCATGTCAGTTTAGCTAACCCCTCTCTGCACACACAAGCCGTTTAATGTTTATTTCATTAGTATATCGCGTCTCCTCACACTAGACGGGAGGATATGCCACAAACAAAACCGGCTCCATGTTTATTTCATGCCTCGGCACACCCTTTATCACGAGAGGTTTGGAGCCAACTTTCTCTCGAGGACAAAACAAAACGAAGCCACAGGCCACATAAGAACAGAGACAAATGGAGCTTCTAGATGGAGGTAAAGGTTTTGAAAGCTTTTTTATTATTACTTTCAGGGCAATGCCGCACATCACACATTCTTTTTTATTTATTTTCCGCAGCCCGTGTGTGCATCTCTGTGTTTGGATTCCCTGGATGTGGGGAAAGAGGAGAGTGTTTACATGTGTGCTTACTTCACACAGCGTGCCGTGTTCCTTATCCACCCCCCCCCCATATGTCTCCCTGCTGGTTGGTATATGTCATGCCTATGGAGCTGACAATAGTGCTCAGTGATCTTAACACCGACTGTAAGCTTGTTTTCTCTTTAGCCTCGGCCATGACATTTACCTCCCTGCCTCCCTGGCGGCTGGCTGGAATATCATACCTCTATTATCTTGCATTCCTGGCGTGTGTAGGAGTGTGTGTACGAGTGTACGTGTGCATTAAATAGTTTAGAGCAGGTATCAGGAGAAATTCACCCGGGCTCTTACTCGAAAAACCTCTTCATAAATATAGCGTCACAAAGTAGAGATTTGGGCTGTAGGATTAATCTAAACCTCCTCTTATAAGGTATTCAGATCAGAAAGAGGGATTATTAAAAGTCGGAGAGATGAAAAGGGAGGAGGAGAGTGAATTCACTGGGTGGAAGGTAACCCCTCACACCAGGCGTGCAGAAGCATAATGGTAAACAGTGACAGCAAGCAATTTTGCCGCATTTGTCCGCCTTGTTGGGTTTCACTTTGCATTCATGTTTTTTCCCAGTAAATGTGGCAGAAGACAAGTTTACTCAGAGTACATACACATTCACATTCCTCAGAGATGCCTCATTGCTGTACTTCAGTGGGCTTGTACATCACACATTCTTTCCGAGAAAATGTCTTTTTTCCATCTCTTCCCTTTTTTTGCACTATTCACAGTAAAGAATCAACCGATGGTCGCTCTCTGATCTGACAGGAAATGTTGTGCCTGCTTTCCAATCACTGCATTTTAAAATGAATGAAGGGTTTTCACTTCCTCCCAAGTGCACAAAAACGAAGCCAAAGTATCCTGCATACGAACGCTGCCATTTTGCTTTGATGGTTCATTCTGAGTTAGAATCTGGGCTTTGGTGATCCTGGAGCGGAGCAGTGGTGTCAAGGTGCTGCTGAAGCTTGACCAATCATCTGGCATTCAGCTGTCAACCATGATGTTTACATAGCATCAAATTACAAGTTAGAAATAAACTTAAATATACATCAGTGTGATAAGAGAAACATTTATTTATCGTTTTAAGGGCCGACCATAATTTCTGTATCCCTCTGAGAGTTGTTCTGGTCACATGTTCACGTCAATGGTTCCATTTATACTTAAATGATTGTTAGTCGTTAGGTTAGTCTACTTGATCCCACATTATATATTGTTACTGGAGCAGGAACAGTCAACATGTAGAATCATACATTTTGGGCTGCATGCAGACATTTGCATTTGGTTAATGGGTGACATGGGTGGATGCAGAAACAATGATTTTGCCCTGAGTTAGGTCCCATTTATTAACAAAGAGGCGGTGAGGTTTATGACCTATACTGAGGGTTTTGTTATTTGTTTGTCTGCGCTGCACAGCTCACCCTCTCTGTGTGACTGAAACATGATTAAACCCTCCATGTGCTTGCGTGTGTTTCTTCTTGTAGCTGCGGAACCTGAGTGTCCTGGACCTGCGGCACATCTCGGAGCTCAACAACGAGACGGTGATGGAGGTGGTGAGGAAATGTCGCAACCTCAGCTCCCTCAACCTCTGCCTCAACTGGAGCATCAACGACAGGTTTGTCGAGAAGTTTTTATTTGTAAAGACGAGGATAACGTGCAGTGTCGATGTGTTTTCTGGGCATCAACCCGACAAACTGACTGACTGACACGGTCTGAGCAAAGGTCATTAAAGCCGAACAGGAAATATATCAGGAAAATAAAAAAAGGAGGAAATGTAAGGGCAAGATGAAAGAAGAGAAAAACTGTCAACTTCGGTTCAAAAGGAGGTTTATAATCCACCAGTGGTATTACAGTAGGTCCTTTACTACTTGTGCCAATACTTCTATAATGAGTCCAAGAAAAGGAGATCAATGGTTCTGGGGGCCGGCCCCGACTCCGTAAATTATTTGACTAATGGCTCATTATGGTGTTAGTTGACAAAGAATCATTGATTAGTAATTTTTTTTATGGGGGAGCTAGCTGTTAGTCATTTATGGAAAGTAATAATCACGTCTCAGGCATCGCGGTAATATTCACAATTATGCCTTCGTCTTTGACAAGCACCAGATTTGGAGGTCATCTGCTTGACTGCGCTCGTCTGCGGCGGAGGAGCGAAACAATTTGAATGATATTTTTTTTCAGTTGAATCGCCTCATTGATTGGTTGATGAAATCCAGTGACTATTAGTCGATTAAGGATTTTAATAGTGTCACACGCGCAGACCACACTAACGCTCGTTTGGAGCTGAAACAAGTTTGACGTAATTACCCGTGAACTTCACAAATGGAAAAGATGAGAAACGATTTTGACGCGTGTGACTCTTGAGTCAAGGCCGCACAGATGTTTCAGGTCTGACGTTTACAGTACGACATACAGCCTGATGGTATATACTGCTCCCATTCAAATACTTCAGATGGAAACCAAAAACAAATATGCACAAGAAAAACATATAAGCTCCTTATGCAAACAGCGACATGGAGAGAGACGGACATGAGAACGAAAAAGGTTAAAAGCATAAAAAGAGCCTCGTCGTTCTTTGTTTTCTTTCTGTCTGTCTCTGGTCGTCCCTGTAGCTGCTCCCACTCTCTTCTTTCTGTCCCCATGTTCACAAATGGGAGAGAGGCTGTCCAGTATATGATGGGAAGAGTAAACCATCCCGTCTTTTATTTATTATCTTTTGTTTTATTCATATGTTTCTATTTAATCTATTGATTCACAGCTAAGACTGTGGCTCCTCTGCCGACTGTACTCCCACTCTGGCATGAATTCAATATTGAATTTACCACGGTGCAGAGAAACAATGTGTGTGTGTGTGTGTGTGTGTGTGTTTGTGTGCAGGCATGTGTGAAATTTTTTTTTCATTATTGAGCTTACAGCATACATGTGGTGGGAAGGTTATGGTAATACCTTACCCACCACCTTTCAATAAAAAAACATGGAGTTTGGTGAAATCCTCACAGGAGCACATGGTGTTATCAACTTCATCTCTTTATCACACACACACACACTCTCACAGACACACACAAGGGCACAGCCTCCATTGATTCAAGACTGCATTGATTCCATAATATTTACTTCATTGGTTCAGGTGGCTGAAGGTGTGTGTGTGTGTCTGACTGGATTTGTTGGGATAACCTGTGGGAATATTGGAATTTAAAATTGTGTGTGTGGTAGATGAAGCTAGGATATTGTTTGTGTGTGTAAGAATGAGGCAGAGGGCAAAGGGGGGGGGGAGAGGCTGAGGTGGACAGTCGTAGCTGAGGAGTCTGACATGCTTGCTGCTCTGATGCTGCACTGCTCCACCCCCTCCACCAGAGGAGGACTTTAAAAAACCAGCAGAGGTACCACAGGCCGTTGGCTGCTCCGCTCTGCCTCCCGGCCCTGTGAGCGTGTGTATTGTGTGTATTGTGTGTATTGTGTACATGCTGACTGCGGCTCAAGGACTCGGAGCACATAAAAGCCTCCAGTCATAGTTGCTTTATTGTTACACTTTACAGTCACACACTCAGAGTGGAGGAGATTTATTTAAGGGAGACACTGTGTGGGTGGTCGTCACGGTTCAAAGAATTTGGAGGTGTGTGTGTGAGTGTGTGAGTGTGTGTGTGTGAGAGCGAGGGAGACATAGAGTAGTGTGAGTCTGGTTTGAGGAGGTCATATTTACAGACAGATTCAGGTGACAGAGGAAGCGATGGTGAAAGTGTGAGGAACAACAGTGTGTATCAATTTTCATAGATTTTTTGCAGAACCCAAATTCTTAATCTTATTTATCTCTGTTACCTATTTTTCACTGAAATGGAAAATTAAAAATACTGATATGAATCAGGTTTTGCACAATTGATCTGAACTACCTGCACCAGCTCCTCACCTGTGTTCACTTCGGTGTTTGAGAAGTGAAATGGTTAAAGTAGCATCAACATTTTATGAAATAATTTTGTGACTCCAAACACAATTTCTGTCATATCCAGGCCAAATTGGTATTGTCTAATGAAATATCGTTAACTGAATCTTATCAAATCGAAAATCAAATCGAATCTAGAACTTGTGAATCAAATCGATCTGGGAAATCAGTGACGATACCCCTTAAGACATTACCAACATACTGGATATATGGGAACTGTCAAGACATTTTAGAATAAGTGTATTATATCCCTTCCAAAAAAGTGCAGTAAAATTGTGTGTGTTGGTTCACCTTAATGAAAAGTTAAGTCTGGAGCCCTGTGATGGTGCAGTTAGTTTCCTGAAATCACATTTGATTTGATGATTTATCTTTGAGCAGATAATTCCCGATCAATCATTAAGAAAATGTTTATCTAGCTACGAGTTTAAAGAGTCAAAGTTCTTCAGGGTCACTGCTGTCATCAGGGAAGCCTGCACAAACACATACACACGCACGGACACACACATACACACACACACACAGGTTACTTGCTTGTTGTCAAGCAATTGAAGACAAGAATGACTCAACCCCTCACATTAGCTCTGTGAGGGCACAGCTGGGTCAGTGTGTGTGCGTGTGTGCGTTTGTGTGAGTGTGTGTGTGTGTCAAACTGGTGACCATGTGCTGTGAGCGGGTAAACAGGCAGAGGAAATGACCCCTTATTTCCAGGATCAATTTGTCCCCCGACAAGGGGCCATTGGAGAGATAGAGCTCCGTGGGAGGTAAAGCATTTTGCTCATTTCTCCTTCACTTCTTCTCCCTTTTCTCTTCCTTCTTTTATCTCATCTTGAAGAAAAGAGAAAAATAAACGCCGCGTCCCCTTGCTCCCTCCATCTTCCTCAGCAATCGCCAACAGCAGCATCCCAGTGTCACAAAGCGAGAAATGATGACCAAATATGGGCTTCCCATCGTCAACCGTCCAACGGGCAGATTGTGCCAGTGTGACGCCTATTTTGTGGTCACTGTCATTTCTCGGGGAGAGGGGATGTGATGTGCTGCAGGTGGGCATTGTCGGCCCTGCTGTTTCTCTGTATCCTCTCCCAGCGATGATGGGGGACCAAACGGATTGGGTCTTTCAAATGTCACAGCGTTTGAAAATGGGGAGCGAGTCATGATCAAAATGAAACGGCAGAGCAAATGGCAGCTCTCGCATCATTTTAGAAACAAGTTGAGAACACAATGTCAAAGTTAAATGGTTTTCTCTCATGTTTTCGGAACTCGCTGTCCGTCTTTTTTGTCTCTGTGCAAAAACTCAGCGGAGCCTTTGTGTTGCGTGTGCGCGGCGTATTCTCGATTTCTGTTGAACAACAAAATCCTGTTGATTTATTGTATTATTTGGCTTTTTCTAAAATTAGTTTTTCACCATATTGTGCTTTTCTTAAACATGGACTTTAAATACATGTCATGCATTTGGACACACAACTTTATGTCTGTGTGTGTGAGTGCCAAGAGGCGTCCTCGGTGGTTTTGGCAAAAACAAAGATGCAGCCACTCTTCAGCTAACATTAACCCTGCTGCTGGACACAAGGCCTGTGTTGACATGCAGCTGTATGTGTGTCCTCCGCCATGACCCTATGCTTGTGTGTGTGTGTGTGTGTTTGTGAGTTAGCTGCGGTCAGCTGACCTCCAGTCAGATGCTTGGAGTTAGTAAGTCATTTCTTTTATGGGGTCTATATTGTTGGAATTTGGGCAGATCCCAAACTCCCTGCTGTTCTTTCCCTCTCTTTCTCTGTCTCTCTTCTTCTCTCAGTCTTTCCAACAGCTTCATTTAAACAGGGCCATCCATATTCCTCCCTTTTTTCCCCCCTTATTAGCTTTAGTTTCTTAAGGCCAACATTCTCCGCATATCTCAATCACTTATGAGCGTCACAAATCACAGCCCAAATTGGCTGCTCTACATTTTCGCCCCCTTTAAACAAAATAAAATCGGGCCACATGAGGGATGACCAGGGGCCCTCTCTGACTTTCAGGAGCTTATAAGGCAGAACATAATTGGTGAAGCATTTCGCAGAAACACACCTTCACTCTAAAGAAGTGTGAGGCGTGTGGATTTGGAGGCTCATTCCAAATAGCCTCGGTTGCAGCCAGCTAGCAGCTCTCAGAGCTAAACCCCAGAACTGAACGAGGATATGATGCATCAGTGTGATCAATGATGTGTCAAATGACAGTAGGGTTCTCTACTGTGGTTGGTCACAGTGAAGGGGACCAAGGCCTGTGTTTTTCAAAATGTACTTCAGGATATTTTTGATGAAATTAATTACTCTTGGACATCAGACATCAGAGTCAAGGATTTACCCTTCATCATCATCATCATCATCATCATCATGCAATTTCATGTTCAGAAAGGAATAAGCAATCACAAATTTAATGTAGCCCTATTCATCCTCAGAACAAAGAAAAAGGTTGTTATTTTCCAACCCTTTCTCCGAAAAATAATGTTGAATGAAGTGCGACCTTCATGAGTGTATGAGGTGGATAGTGGGTTTACAAAGCACAGGACTGTGAACCCAGAGACCGGTGCTCGTATCCAGACTGCTGTTTTAATCTGAAAGAAATATTTTGTTAAAATTTTAACCAACATATTTTGAATTGAAGGACCAGATTACATAAAATCATCTGAACCTTTTTTTTTACTTGATAAATGCATAAATTAACCCCTATTTTGGTATTAGAAGAATATTTCTATACAAATAAGTCGTATACAGGCATATTTCCTAAAGGTCTCTGTGAGTTAGCTTTATTTGAATTAACACAAGAAGTGAACAACAAGTGGCTTCAACCATTTAAATAGGGATGAAATCATATTGAAGTGGCCCAACCATAAACAAAGAGAAACTAGCAGAGAGGAAAGTCTGCTGCTGATGGAGGAGAAACTTCAGGGAAACATACAATAACACGATCTGTTATTAACACATTGATAAGTGCAGACTCAAGAAATGCATGAAAAAATATTTCAAACAAAAGAAATGTTAGCTTATATTATATGTGTTTTAGCTTTAAGACTGGAAACAGGAAAACAGCTTGCACTACATCCTGCAGTAAGGATTAAGAGTTTGCTTTTTTTGTTTCCACTCTACACAGTCTAATGCTGCTCGGCTGCTGCAGCTTGGAGGCTCTCATTCTTAACTGTGTGTGATAGACTAAAGACTGAAGATTGTTAATTCTACAAGTCACTGTCACAGTTCAGATAAATACAGGCCCAGGGAAACGCAGCCTGTGGTAATGAGAGGGAACTTGGGTTTGTTTCCTTCCTACACACTCTCGATATAAATAGGGGCCACCCTCAGCTGAGTGTCACTGCTATAAAAGTCAAATGACAAACTTGCGGTTGCTCTGTGGTACGAATTCTCAGACTGACCTCTCCGGCTGCTGAGTTCAGCCTCTGCGTTTCACCTCAGTGGAGGAAAGCAGCCGGCTGTGGGAAAGTGAGCAGATCCCTAAGATAAGGGCTAATTTTGAAGTGTCCACATCTATTGTTCAAACCTCAACTTCCAACCGCACATAGGTTTTTCTTTCCAGCCAACTATTTTTAGCACCCCCCCCTACCCCCCCTTTCTTTTTCCTTCTGGTTTTGTTGGATGTTTTCTAAATGCCATGGAAAATGTCAGTGGAGCCTGAGCCAGCGAGCGACAGACATTTGTCCTTGTCTTGTTTCTGCACCACCTGTCTCTCCAGATTTGAGAAGAGGTGCTGAGGGGCCATCCCCTGTCCTTGTCGCTTCTTTCTCTGCTCTTGTGTTTGTCCCACACACAAACACACACACACACCCACAGCACAAGGATCTTAAATTTGACCAGCCTGACCACTGTGAAGAATTTCATGCCTCTTCTCCCTCCTGCGACCCGGGGGAAGTCACAGCAGGACCCTACGCTGCACTCGCACGATTTGTAAATTAAAAACCCAAGCCCCCTTTTTTTATTTACTCAGGCCTGCTTTGTCGGAGCAGATTGGCTGTCAGCGGAGATTAGAGTCCTGCTTAGCAGAGTGAATACACAAGGAGAGCAAGTGTTGCCCTGTTGTCAGACACGATGGGAGGAAGGAGTGTGGTAGAAAATCGACGAGGTGTAATGGAGGCAGAGTGATTAGGTACGGCACATGCACATGTGTGCACGTGGCATATTTCCCCCCCAGTTGTGTCTCTCCTCTCCGACTCTCAGTCTCTTTGTTCTGTCTCGTTTTCACACACCATCTCTCCTCCGGTTGTGTGTCTGTTTCCTCCTCTGTATCTCTCCCTGGCTTTCTGTCTTTCTGTCACGCACACAAACACCGAGGTGATTATTTCTGGCAGGTTGGGTGTGAAAGTGTGCAATGATAAACATGCTGCTGTGGTTATTAATTTTGAGTAATGGCGGTGTCAAACTCCAGTGCCTTGATAAGTATCGGAGATGGAGGAACATTTGTGGCGCGGTGCAGAGACACAATGAAGGCGAGCAGCTGGAGCTCAGAGGCTGCACCAGCGTGAGAGCTGCTCTAGTGTTCAGGCACAGATCCAAGGCCAGCAGCATCCTGCACCTCCCTCCACACGCTCGGAGGAGTCAAACCCTTGGCCGACTGATACAGGTCACATAGAATAATTAGAACATTTCACTTAGGATCTCTATTTGCTCTTGTCGTACTGAACAGAAGGGCTTCGGCTTGACCTCTGCCGATGATGCCAAGTCCTCCTGTGTCCCCCGGGGTCTGTAGTGAGATTGGAGTGCTCTCGTGTCTGGAAGTCGTAAGATTTGATTTGTGAAGCACTGTCAGTGACAGCTGAGTGGCCGCTGAGCTAAAGGTGCTATTAGTGATGTTTGACTCACCCAAACAATGGTGGGTAATGTGTCAAAGAATCAGATTTTCCCATTAGAGATGTGTAAAGGAGCTCAAACAACATCTCCTGTATTTTTTATTTAATTTTTGTTCTATTGCCTTATTACATTTTTGTCTCTTGTCTGCCTCATTCTGACTCGTGTGCAGCTGAAACAAGTGAATTTCCCCTGTGTGTGGATCGATAAAGTCTTTTCTAGTCTTATCTTATCTTATCTTAACTTAACCAAACCTAAATTGAAATGGTTTCTGGAAAATTGGTTAAATTTTCAAAAAATCTCCCAATATGCTGCAGTTGCAGTTGCTGCATATTGGCACTTAGACATTTCTCTGCAAATTCAAGGATAGATTTTTTGGCCAAACTGAATATTTCTATTCTTCATATTTGCGGAAGCTTGCAGATACAGGACATTTGTTCCTAGAAGCACCGTGTGTGTCTTTCACTCATGAGGCCTCACTGGTGTTTCCTCCTGCATGTCTTCATTCAGCAGCTGCATGCGCGGGTCATGTGTAAAAGTCATTTGAGTTCCTCTGAAGTTGTCAGCTGAGCAAGTAGTTACTGTAATCACACAGAAATGTTCTCATGAAGTGCTCCGCTGGCCAGGAACCGAAGCAGCGGACACCTCCTGTGGAAATGCTCGACCATCAGCGCTCCATGTTCCCTCTCTGAAGGGAGCTAACGTCTTTGACCTCAACCCACCTAGACTTCAGATTACTTTCAGAGCTGTGGATTCTTTCCCTTCATGAGACGGCATACCTTCCTCAATGTTGGTTTTTACAACAGATATCGGTTGTCCTCCCAGAATGGGCTCTGTGATATCGGGCCAAAGAATGCTGCAAATGAAAGGCAGTGGTGCTGAAGTGAGTCGTGGAAAGATCGTACAGTTTACGAGTAGCACTCTCTTTGAGTGGGGTTTGTGCTCGTGGATGTGTGTGCACAAGTGGAAGTTTTTGTTTGTGAATACGTTTGGATTACAGGTGGTACGCTGCAGGAGCCGCGGCTTATGATGGTTATCCATACTGTGGGGTCAGAAAGTTGCCAGTATAATCTAAATGGTAAAGAGGCTGCGGGGCTGGGCTGCCCTTGTTTCACCGTGCTGGAGACTTGGCTTTTGGCCTCTGTTTGGGGACCAAAGCTGTAATTTTCTCCGTCTTCCTCTGTTCTCTGTGGCTTTTGGAAGACTGGGTCAGATGAATAAAACAAAAGCCTTATTCAAAATTATTCTTTTATATGCTCATCCTTTTATGCTTTATTTTTTTTTATCATCAAATGAGCACATGTCCTCATGCCCTTGTTCCATCCCACCAGCACTTTCTGTAATTTCGCTCCGTTCTTTTTTTCCCCCTTGTTATTGATACCATCCCTTCCCCTCTTTCCTTCCTCCCCTCATCTCGGTCTTCCTTCCCTTCTTCTCTCTGCCGGGCTCTGTATATCTCCCTCCATCTCTCCTGCACGTCCTTGTTTCCCTCCCTGCAGCGACTCCCCCATTCCCCCTGCGTTGCATTCATTTCTGTGATCGCCTTCTTCTTACCCACAGCACATCCGCTGCCCCACAAATGAGAACAGGGAGAGCGGCAGAGCAAAGGGGAGCGCATGATGCAGGACCCGTGGAGCAGGGTTTAATGAAGCCAGCCTAAATTAATTTACTGCTTTCCATTGAGCCGCTCTGTCCCATGTGGCAGACTCGCACCTCAGCCATTGTGTTGGAAGCCCTCCCCTCCGCTCTGCTACCTGTTTGTCTGACACCTCTGTAATTAGCCACCACTATTGAGGGGAGTAATTGCGTATTAGAGCCATGTTAAGGGAGCCTCGAATGGGAAACATTTTTATGCAAATGTTCAGAATCAGACCCAGATTAAGAAAATTACCCAGGGTTTTGAGCAGAGGAGAAATAGATGAAGGCCGTTTTTTCACCAAAGAAGAAGAAAAGGAAATTGCTGGTATCACAGCATGGTAAATGGATGGAGGGGACTGTGTGTCTGCTCAGATTTGTTTGGTGGGATATTTGTGTGTGTATTAGTCCCCAGAGATAAACGTTTTTTTGCTGCATGGCTGATTTACTATTTCAAATTGGTATTTTAAACAGTGCTCTGTGATGGGACCTGAATAATAAAGTAAATTGGAGTTATTAACTGCTATTGTTGCTTACCTGGTTTGTATTGGGAGCTCCTGGGGACAAATGCTGTGCTGATTGTTATTCCACTTCTTTGTTTTGGTATGTGTGTGTGTGTGTGTGTGTGTGTGTGGTGGGTGTGTGTACTCTGAAAAACCTGCATACGCCAGCTGCCTGCTCGCAACTTCTCTAGTTAAGAACACAACTGCAGACTGAGGCAGCTGGATAGTTTTGCACCAGCTATTCTTAGATCTGTTACTATATAAAGTTCTAATGGTCTCAGTAACTACTACATACTTTCCAAACAGTCATTTACTGGATTTGGTGGCACCGATAAAACTTAGGTCTTAAATAATGCCAGGTTGTGAGGAAACACCCGTAGTTGTGCAGTTGCTGTAGCATCTTAAGTTGTATTCGTACACACATTGAGAGAGAAACTGGAGTGAGTAGGGTTCTACAGTTTTAAGGAAGTGGTACCTACTACGCCAAGTTAACTGTTGGTATTAAGTCATTTTGTTAAACATTATTAGCATAATGTTGGTTCATTGGAGGCATGTTGTGTAATGTCTTCACAGTTTACATGATTATGAAACATAATTTTAACGTTTTTAATCTCACATCAAATAACTAAAATATGTAAGAGCTGGATGAAGTGGAACACTGTCTCTGTGTGTGTCTGCCCATGGACATTTTGTTTGCGGAGCAGAACTGAAAATTCACAGTTATGTTAATCGGGTGGTGAAGTAGTGCCTTTTGGTAATTTGGGGTTTCATGTTTTCTCCTGGTGACTCTTGTTTTATTTGAGTGATTATTAAATACTTATCAGCTCCGCTAAGGAGGTTATGATGAGCAGGATTACGAAAAATCTTATTTCCACGACACTTTGTGGAAGGACAGGACAGGACACAGGTAACGAGAGACTCATTACATTTAGGCGCAGGTCAGGACAAAGGGAAGGATCACTTTCTTAGATTTAGGTAGAATAAAGTGTATAATTCATGGATCTAGATGCAACATTCTGCCATATTTTGGGGAATGATATAAATAAATGTAAGGGCCTTGGTGGTGGTGTGTGCTCTACTGAGTGTCTGTGTTTGAATTTATGAACAACTTGAGTGCTGGCTCCTGGACCATAATGTGATCTGATAGATTTTTATGTGTGCATTTTTATATCTATGTAGATTTTATGCAAATGTGCAGTTATTGTTAATACCCAATACATCACCTCACCAGCCCAAGGACTCACACACATTGACTCTCTACGCACCCAGACAAACTCCTCTCCCTCCTTTCTCAGTCAACTCCAACCTGCCTGAGATGTGACATAAGGCCTTGTCTGTTTCCATCACACCTTCTAACTTCTGAACCTCAACTTTAATGTTTTAAAACACTCTCCTGACTCTGCCCAGAAACTCTGGAAACTTCCTCCTCCGAACTTCAGAGCATGAGTGAAACCAAAAGTGAAGTCTGTCTACAGTGTACAGTATGTGGTGTGTGTGATGTGTGCGCCCGCATGAGCTCCTCTGACAATGTGCGTTTACGTTTGCATTTGTTTTCTTCTCTTCTTGAGTCTCCCGCTCATATCTGAGGTTTTTCCTTCGAACCAGTTTGTCTGCTGTCTCATCAGCGTGTGGTTAAACGTTTAGTATGTGCACTTTGGTTTGGGATGAAACATTCAGGCTCCTTGTTTGGGGGCTGACCCACTGACTTCAGGATACATTTGTCTTTTCAATGGAGCCTCCTCATGGTGAAGTCAAAGCACAAGGTCAGCAACACGACAGCATCCCAGCAGCCGGGGGAGATTTAGTGTGTTGTCTCAGGACTCCTCTGCGGGGCATTCAGTTGTTATTCAGAGGAGCTTGCAGCCAGGCCTTTAGGCAGAATGAAGCTTTTAAAACGCTCACAAATCAGTATGCTGACCTGCGATTAAATTCATATTCAAATGAATTAATATTCCGTGGCTCTGGCTGTAGTTTCAGGTGTTCACGTTATAGTGAAAGTTCCCCCCAGACAAATCCTGAGCGATAAACATCTTTGATATTTAAACGTTTACTTTGTTGGACCTGTAGAGGTTTTGGCTTATCTGATGCTCGGCTCTTATGATGTGCTAAAGCTGCTGTGTGCGGTCTGAGGTCTGCTTCCATTACCGACTGAGCCTTTGTCAGATTGCAGGACTGTGAAGCAGTCCCTTATCGCCACCGGTAACAGTGGTTTCCAAGTCCCAGTCTATTCAGCTCACGCCGCCACCCTTCAGAGACTAGCAATAAATATTTGCTTAGGCTTATGCATTCTCACCCTGTGACTTACGTTTCTTTTTCAATTTTCTTCTCTTGCGCCATTCATCCTCCATTTACCGGATCCATATTTTCTTTCCTCCCTCCTCCTCTCCTTCTCTGGCGTCACCTTTTCTTTCATCAAGGCAATCACTATTTAAACTCTCCTCTGCTCCAAGGTCCTGTCAGATCCTCTAGAAGCCAAACACTATTAAAAGAGGTCTCTAGAGCTTAGCGAGTGTGTGCATGTGGCTCTGGGCACACGTACAGTATAGTAAGTGTGAATTTTGCAGGCGTATTCCTGGTAATATGTGTATGTATTCACATTAGTGTAGCAGGCTTCTAGCTTTTTGATCCTCACTCTTCAATTCGATAGAGAACTCTCCTGGGAAATGTATTGGCTGCAGATTCAGTAGATTACGGAAATTCGTCCCAGCGGTAGGCAGTAAAAAGGAGGTTGTTGTGGGTGGTGAGAGGGCTTGGAAGAGCTCGCCATAACCCAGAGCGAGTAGGAATATGAATAGTGTGGCGTCAATGACCTTGTGGTATGAGGGTTATTTTTTTTGTGTCCCTGGCTCTCTCTGTTTAGCCGTATGGGAAATGGGGAAAACAATTTTCTGAAACGCACTTTAATGCAGTCTTTTCTTTGACTCATTGCTGGGAAGTCGTACTGTTTTTTCCCAACAGTCTTAACACAGAATTGGAAGTAGTAGAGCAGCCTAATAGTAATACATACTGTCACTATATTAAATTTATGTGGAGCACTGCTTATACCTGAGGCTGCTCATTCAGTATTTTTTCAATTGAATGAATTAGTTTGCATTTGTCTTGTTAATTGGGATGGGGAATATTTGTTTTACCCTTTATGTTTCAACTGCATTTGGTAGTTAGCAGGATAAAGTGGACCCAAAGCAGAATCAATTTTTTTTTATTGAGGAGTAATTTATTTTAAAATATTTTCAGGACTAGAAGATGAACATTTTCATGCTTCAGTGTCTTCATCTAGTACGTAGGCCTCCTTTTATTGTGGGACAGGTGGTGATCGTTCCAGAAACCTGACGTAGCAGCGATGAGCCTCGTTACGCACTCTGTGACCCCGAGTTGACTTCTAAGACTGAACACCTTATTTGAGCCATTATGTCAGTGCAACTGTGTCTTTTCAGTTACGATCATCAATATGATTTATCCCTGATGAGTTGAAATTTAATTTGTCATGCACATATTTTGTTATATTTTGTGTCTTCCTGACCTGAGTGGACCTGGTGTCTGCTTTGGAGTGAAAGTGAAACTGAGAGAGACCTGTTTCATTAGCAGATTGAGGGAGCTGTAATGTGATGGCTGCTCGAGATGGCTACTTAAATGTGATAGGCCATTAACTATTCATCCCCGCTGCACGATTAATGCAAGGTATGGAAAATGTAATCATGCAAATAACTCTTCGATCAGGGTCTTTCATAGAGGAATAAACGCTGACGGCGTGGAGTGGAGGCGGCGTTCAGAATGAGGTGGGCAGGGGAGAAGTCCCACAAAGACACAGAAGGAGTGTGAGGTTCACTACTTTGTACTGTTCCTCCTCTTTGCATCCACCTCTGTCGTTCTCACTCGTTGATCAGCATGTGGTCGCTTTAATCTGAAGATGTTATGGGTGACATGTGGTGGCATGGTGAGACATGACAGTGGAGCTTGTTAAGTGGCCTCTCTTTCTCTCTGCTCTCTGCTTCTCATTTCAAGTCTTCATCTACATTTAGCATTAATTACTTTTTTATCACAGTGAATGATCAGTGCATATTGTACATTAAAAATGATTAATGAATTAGAATTAGATGGCAGCGTCACAGTAATGTTACATTATGTAGGAAAGTGATGGACTGGGTAGCAGCAATTATGGTTTGTTATGTTTTGGTAATTTTTGCAGCTCTGGTCTGAAAAATCTAATCCTACATACGGACGCTCATGACATTAAAGCGCTGTTCATATAGTAAAACACACTCGCCTCTTAAAGACAGATGGATATGTCTTACCAGTACTGCAAATACAGGGAATCAATAAATTAGCTCCATAAATCAGCCGAACTGGTGGAAAATCCAACCTGCCTCCTGGCCGATTTTTGAGCCTTTCACAGTTATATAGGAATCATGCATTTATGTTTGGTGATATGAAAAGTTTTATTTTACAGAATGAAGAAAGCAGAAACGATCGGTATCAGTGCAGAAAAATCTTTACTCCCTTATGTTGATATCCATATCGACCTCAGGCTCTATTCCAAACTGATTGGAGAGTTCACTGGAAAACAAAATGGACACAAGGACAAACTAAATTATGTTTTCTCGCGGGTTTATTAGTTGCGGTTATAGGGCTGGGCAATAAAACAATGTCAATAGTTATTGCACAGTAATTTTTGTCTAAAGCAATAAAACAAAACTTCAACATTCATCAATATATTGCTTTAAAATTGTGCTAGTAAATGATAATAATAATAATAATAATAATAATAATAAACTTTATTAATAATTAACTTTTTAAAGTCATTTTCTCCTCATAATATAATAATGTAAATTAACTGCATTCACCAAAGAGCACAATCTGTCTTTAAACTCAAGAGAAACGATAATGTGACATTATTTAATTATTTTTGGTTGTATCATCCAGCTCTATGAAGTAGTTACTTCTGAGAACAAATAGCACAACTTCTTAATATTAAAATGTACAAACAGGCATTTATTAGATTTTTTATGGTCTATATTTGATTAAACAAAACCTTTCTTCACTAACTCAATTATTACCTTCGAGCCGGCCCCTTAAATCCTGCTCCGATTTTGCATCATTCCACTTCCTGTTTAATATACTGGGTGATTTGATATGCTTCTCCTTGGATCGTCACTTTGAGCTATTGAACCTGACAGCGAATTTCCCAAAAATACTTTTACAGCCTCGTAAAAAAATACTTCATTAAGTCTCAAAATTGTTGATTAGCATATTCACCCAGGATGGGCCGACGCAGTACACTTTAAATTAATAAGCCACTAACTGAACAACATTTCACGAGAGGGAGAGAGAGAGAGAGAGGGAGATGGCGGGGCACGGAGATGGATGCTTTTTTCGCCACCTTGTGAAATATGTAATACATCTTCATTTTAACAGGTGTTGTAAATGTCAGGGCACAGATCTCCTCTTAATGAAAAGATCACCCCGTGTCCAAACTTTGACAAATGTATCTGGTTCGAGCTGAAAAAGTGTAGAGTCGCGTCCCAGTTCCAAGGCCTTGGAAGAGTGCTAACAAACTCAAGCTGTTGCCTCCTCCTGCGCCGATCAGTTTCAGATTAAATCCTGCCGAATCGTCTGGTGTCATTGCTGCCTCAGTTTGGTCCCTTGGGAATTGTTGGGTGGTGAATTAACCTCAAGTCTGTAGCTTCGGAGAACATGGCCACAGAACGTGTTCAGTGAATCCACAATTAATCCAACTCTAAGTCATTATAAGAAGAAGACTGAGGCTCGAGAGATACAGCTGAGCTCTTCAACTTTTCTCCCATCATCCACACACAAGTCTGAGTTTCTCTGTGTTGATTCACTGTACTTTGAGAAATACTGTGTGGTTGTTCTGCAGCAGAACAGGTTCCCATGACTGCACTAAACCTCCCATCTGCACCAGAACCTGACATTTTGACAGATGTTCCCTCACAGTTTGATGTTGCACCCCATTGTGCTGTAAGTGCTTTGGCTAACCCTGATGCTATGCAACTATGCACTCGTACAGTCAGTCAAGGTGCTTCATTAATTTTTTTGGCCGTGTGGCTTTTTTCTTTTATTGTTTTTCATCGCATACGATAAAAACACAGACACAGCACTAATCCAATCTCTTTTTATCCACGCAGAGTTGCAGTTCATTTGCAAGAGTGCGTGTGTTCAATTACCGTCAGTGACATATAGATTAAAGCAGGAATGTTATGCTTTTTGAGTTTATATGTTTTTTTTGTATCTAAAAGGTCAGCAAAGTAAAAAAATTCCAAAGGGAGCTCACAGAAAACACTGCTCACGAACTTCGTCTGGCCGATACTTCCTGGAAATTGTGATGCCATATGACATCATGCTGCCCCACATTTGCATAAAGAGTTGGGCACGCCCCCCTAACAGAGCCAGGTAAAGTGAGAGCGGAGGCAGACATTTCCTTTAAGCGCTGGAATTGGTTGATCAGTCACAGTACAGTGAGTCTGCTGGCCAATCAGAGCAGACTGGCCTTTATCAAGAGGGGGGCCTTAAAGAGACAGTAGCTTAAACCAAATGTTTCAGACAGAGGCTGAAAAGAGGAGTAGCAGCAATGGTCAGAATGAGGAAAGGGATGTCTTTTCTGAAGCTGAGAAAAGTAAAATATGTAAAGTAGTTACCCAAGAAAAAAATTCTGAACCTGAATATGAGCAGAATAAGTATCCATGGACATATTTTCATAGTTTTACATAAATGTCCAAGGATTTCTTTCCCTCGTTGCTTTTTAAAAACTTTCTCTACCGAGGTATGAGCTCATGAAGTGGTGCGTTCACAGCCTGGAGCTGCCAGTGTGGGCTGCTTCAAAGCTCTCTCCAGCATGCTGGACTGTGATTGCAGAAAGGTTAGCATGGGTTTGAGGATCTGAAAAGTGTTAGATAGCGCAGGCTGCTGTCAATTTGCTTTCAAACCCGGCAGCAAAAACTTTTCCTTCTGCTCCTCTTCCCACGGCTTTATGCAAACTTACAACGATGTCACTGACATCAATTTACCCCTAAAAGCTGTACCACATGGAGCCATTACAGAGCGTATGCTATCACACCACATCCTCAGGGAAAGAGAGAATAGGGAGAAAATGAAGAATCCGCATATACAGTAGATATAGCTTTGTTTTTCTCCTCTTTTACAACACACAGGTGCAGTGCTGTTGTTATTATGTGCAGCAAGAGCAATTTAGAATATATTATGATATGTTTGTATGCATTAAAGGATATGAGCTCTTCTTTACATAGGGTTTCTATCGTTTCTTCTCTTTTTTTCTTGGTATACAGTGCTGTTAATTCCCTCCATAGCTGGGGAAATGAACAGGATTTGAATAATAAATGAGGACTTAATTGATCAGGTCCCTGCCAGGGACAGATTGTATAGCTTGGCCCTCTTGATATTAATACTTTGAGTCAACAGAATCAATACATACCCACTGTGAGACACAAACAGAAAGAGAAACTGTGTTTTCACTGTATCGATCCAGCTTTTTAATCTTGTGTTTTTAGGAAAATTTAAACTGTTGGTGCAACAGTTTTTTTTGCAAGTATCAGTATCAATTTTATGGTTGTGAAGCTGAATGCATTCTTTAGTTATTATCAAAGGGAGAAAAAAATAACAACTTTCAATTCTATTATTTTGGTCTCTGCTTTTTATTGGATAGCAGCGGGTGAGAAAATAATGTCCTTGGCCAGAATCCTGCTCAGGACCATTGGGTTATATGGAATGCGCCTTAATGCAAAGGCCCCACACTTTGAAATCTTTGAAATAAATATGTCCAATGTCCATAACTGACTGAGTGACCGAGTTACACCATTGATTGGCCGGCTAAATGTTGGACTTTTCCTCTTGGCTGTTGCTTGTTCAAACCACAAACACCTACTCTTGTGTCATCGTGGAATGCGATTTGTTGTTGACCGCCCAGATTCCTTTAAGCTCCGGTGTGAGAGGTTCGCTGAGTTCAGCCTTCCTGTTGTGGAACTGCATACCAGTCACGGGAACGTGCACAGCCAAAGCAGAAACTACCGCTGTTGAGCTGCTTTAACACTGAAGCTGTCAGCACCCCGACACAAGAGACTCTCCACTGTGTTCTGTATGCATTTGTATTGCATTCTGATAAAAACTTAAATATGTCCTTACAAGTTCCACTTCATCTTCTAGGTTGTCTTGTTTTTCTGGTTTTCATTTATGCATTAAAAGTGATGTTTGTGATCAGAAAAAGGTATAATAAATATTGTGAGTTACTGTTTTGTGTTATGGTTTGAAACGGGGAGGATCCTGTTGATTCATTATTATTGTGACATTTTATTTCCAAGTATTCCTGCCAATCGCATGGCCCAACATGGCCACTTAGGAAACAGGAAATTCAAAATAGGGACGATTGATTAAGTTCACATCCAGAGCTCAAGGGACACAGAAGGACACAAGCAGTGATGTGCTGCTGTTGTTGTTTTTCATAACCCGGGGTCCACTTTGTTGTGGCAGGCCTGTGTTTTTCCATTTTGGCTTGCTTTACTGTTTTTTTTGTTTTTTATTTTTATTCTTTTTGTGCCTAAAAGCCATTCTGCATTACAGCTGCTTCCAAGCAAGTTCATCTATCATAGAAAAAGAGGGAGACGGAGGGAAGCGAAGGGGAAGAAAAGGCAAGAGAGGAGGAGAAGACTGAGAGAATGAACAATTGTATTGACTGCTAATAGCTTTATTGGAATGATACCAGTTATTAATTATTCTGACGCCTTCTAAAGAGGCAGAATGGAAAACAAAAAAAACAACAACAGTTGAGTTAAGGGAGGAGAGAAGCCCCAATTTGTAACATGCTGTCTGGGCTAATGGCTGGAAGTCAGTTGTAACTGATCACAGGATGGCTCGCTCCTAATTGATGGGACATGTGTGTGTTTGTGTGTGTCGCTCATGTATTCACTGTGTGTTTGCCTTCCAGTGATCATGTGTTCATCAGTTGTGTGTGTGTGTGTGCGCGTGCTGGCGTGTGTGTGTGTGTGGTATAAATTGAATCACTGTTGGTGTGAGGTAATGTGAGTGGAAAGCTAATATCGTCCATGTCACCTGTCTTTCCGCGGGCATGTCAGGAGACAACTTGTCCTTGTCCTCTTCTCCTTTCACTCTATCCTTCTACAGACCCAACATCTTTTCTTCTTCAGCCAAACAAGTTTCGACAGACAATCAGAAATCGTAGCCTCACAGCATGTGTCCTTCTTTAAACAGATATTTCATCTGCAAGACTCCAACATGTCCCTCAGAAGGCGCTTGCTTTGTTGGAACGTGGGAGTTCATCAGCATCTCTTTCCCTCTGCCTCACAGCGTATCTTGAAGTCTATACAAACACCTTCCACCACATACAATGAGAGTGCCGATGTTATCCTTACCAAATGATTATATCATATGAAAATGAACACTAGCGACAAAAGCCTCCCATTGTGATTCAGAGCAGCTATTTCTCTCCGTATGTTGAATTTGCTTTATGACTCATGTGCAGCAGCAAACCGCTGTGGAGAGGTGAAAAGTAGAATCTGCATGTGACCACAGCTTTCCCTCAGTTGCTTTGGCAGCACTGAAGGCCTCTGTGGGGCATCGACAGTGAGAGGACGGTGAGACTATCCAGAGGGAATGGAATGATTATCTAGTCCCTGGATGTAGCTACTTTCACTCTGATTAACCTCTGGAGGTTTGTGGCGTGCGTGTGGTGCGTGTGTGTCTGTGTTGTGATTGGACCCGAAGTGTAGATATAATGGAGCCAAAGGGATGATTACACTGAAAAGGTCAGATTTGTCTCCAGTTCCTGCAATTAGCGCAGAAGAGTAGGAGTGACAGCGACAGTGGCTAAGTAAAGGAGACACATGAAGAGGAAGGCGGAGAGGAAAAGAAAGCGAGAGAATGAGAACAAGTAGTTTTGTGATGATAGAATGACAAAAAAATGTGAGGACAGCAGAGAAAGAGGTCAACGTTTCTCCAGCCAGTAAAATACTCTTGACATTGAAAATGTAATATATTCAACAAAAAGTTAACCACATATGTCAAGAGGCAAATATAAAAATATTAAAAAACGTTTTTTATCATTGACTTAGAAAATGAAAGTTGTGTTTACAGGTTCTCTTTGTGGTTCTTCTGTAGAATGTGACTTGTGAATGGACGTTCCAGGACACGTCTGTTATTAGCTCCGAAAATATATAAATACACCAGTAATTTCACGAAACAGAGGCCATTCAGTGAAGCCAAGAAGCAGTGGACGGACCACGGTATTTACAATGATGTGACATAGTGGAAGCACATAAACTGAGAAGGAGAGGGGGACCTGAGATTTAATCCTGGGAGCTCGCACAGGAAAACCAAAACTGGGGCCGAGGATGAGCTGGAAGTCAATACGACAGCTGGCAGTATTGTATGATTCCGTATTATGTTCGAGCATAAGTCAAGACACTTTATTTTGGGGTAATATTTGTTGAGTCACTTAATATTGTTCCGCGACTCCACTGAGAAATGTTGAGCCAAAGAAAGATGCTGATCTGCAGCCATTGGGATCAGAGCCACTGGTCTGGATCAACTGAATAAATCACTTCTCAGGCACAGACGTGGTTTGTTTCTCTGCGAGTGCAGTTTTGACCTTGTATGTATAAGTACTCCAGCCTTTATGTCATGTTTTATATTTATAGATGTGCAGCGTATCCTCATAAACATTAAGCTGGTGCTCTATATTTCCCAGAACCAGTATTAGGCCTCATTTATGGCGCATTTACATACGAAAAGGGATAAGTCTGTTTAAAATGATGTAACCGTCACTGTTCCATCTTCCATATGTCCTTAACGGGATTCTTGCTAAACAATACTTCCAGTAGAGGGCAGCGCAGACTTTAGAGTTTTTTCCGCAAACGTAGCGATAGTAGATGTTAAGACATGGTATCTGTGATAAAAAAGGGAAAACCGGTTGTTTTGAAATTATTCGTGATGCAACTTGTCAACTTGCAAATTCTCTCATTCGCTAGGCTCCGCAATGGTTGGAACTTCTTGCTCGTGCCCAATGGCCGTCTCTCAGGAAATATTGGCTTTTCTGGGCCCCACGATTTCCTGTGCTAGCTTCTGGTCTGTTCCGTGTGTTTTATCCATGTAAACCCTCAGAACATGTGCACAAATCTGGACGAAACAAAAGCAGAAGGCTCCGTTCCGGTTCCGTTTACGTATTTAACATTGAGTTTAAAAGAACCTTTAGAGCTCGGTGACTGGATATCAGAAGTGCATGTGAGAAGGTGACGTGTACACACATGTTTTGAGAGCTTTTCAAAGTGTTTTTGAAGTCATTATTAATTCAGATGGCATGCGTTTGTCTCCAGGATCCCAGCCTGTATGAATTTTAGACGGGCTGTGCTTCTAACGGCGGCCTCTGGCTTGTGTTTTTAATCATGTATGAGAAGAGAGACAAAGTTATTTTGCAGTTTCGCACCTCCTCAGTGGATTGTGGCAGATTGTGTTAGGAGCGACACCACTCCACTGAAGATTGCAACAGCTCTGACAGGTGCTGGGCTCGGAGTCGAGATACTGATAAATCAGAGACTAAAACCAGAAAAAATGGAACTCGATGGGAGAGAGCTCTGTACTTCAAACCACCGGTTGCGTATCAAAAGCTCCCTCTTCAAACCCTCTGCTCTAAACTCATCATTGTGCTTTAATCATTGCATGAGAAATGTCAGAAATGGTCTCTTCCTGTCAAGGATGGTTCTTGACTGGAAAGTTATAATATTGTATAGATATGAATTTGACAGATTTTTGACGTTTGGCCTGTATGCCTGAGGACTTTTTCCATCTTTCGGTATTCTTTCTATATTATTAGTTATTTAGGTTCTTTTAGTATTGTAGAGTTACACAAGTCAAGGCCAATTCCAGGATTTGCCCCATTAATACGGATAAAGTCCAAAAATTAATGGGTTCTTCCGAGGGTCATGGTCCACCCCTCTGCAAACCTTCATGGAATTTGGTTCAACAGTTTTGGAGTAACCCTGCAGACAGACTGACAGGCAGATAGAAAAGAATGTCACTCAGAAGAGCACTTACCTCTGCCAAGGTCCAACAATCAGGCCCCTAAATATAGATTTCCCCCCAGCAAGATCCAAAAATTATTCCCTGGTAAATTGAGGAAAATATTAAAATATCTGTTTTAAGAAAGTGAGAAATATTCAACAACAAAATTCGTCATGTTCTGGCCTGACCCATGTGACATGGTTCCACCAGGTTTAATTGAAATCAATGACCTGCTCTTTTGTAAGACATCTTGATCTCAAAACTCCGAGGCTCACCATTTCTTATCACAGATCTAATGAGGCTCCCCTGGTGATTTAGAAGCTCATCATGCAACACAATCATGGAGTCGGCCCTTCAAATCTGACTGAAATCTTTTGCTGCCTGATCATTACCCATTTCTCGCTCCCATTTACTGTTGGATCTTCACTGGGAGCTCTGCAGTAAAGGCCTATTATACCCAGAACCAGTGTGTGATACAAGGATAGTGTGAATCACCACACAAGTTTCAGATGTTGTGATTGCTTCCATTGTCTGGAGTGACGTCATATAAAATTAATAAGTCACCGAATGCATCACCTGCTGTATCACTACACAACTGGGTGAAGTAAACTGTGTTATTACTCTGCACAGTTTCTCTCTTCTCACTGTTTTATCGCAGAGGTTGGCCAGCTCGCCAGAAAACAAAGACCACCCCCGCAAACATCGTAAACATTATTACACTTACAATAAACAAAATGAAATAAAACCTCAACCGTCAGTGGGAAAAGTGCAAAGGTGCTATTTTACACAGCAGGTTCTGATATATTTAATGAGAGTGAGTATGAGCTGAATAGATCATGATGCTTGGGGGTCCGATTTACGTCCTCGGCTAAACAGCATCCTGTGGAACACTCTGCTTTACATTCTTTGTTTGTTTTCTTGGCTCCACAGGTGCCAAAGTCCTAAAATCGAATCCAGTTATTGTGTTGTGGAAATCCATGGTAACAGCATCACTCCATGCATCTCAGTGTTAAGCATTATTTGCAGGTGTCTTTTTGTCGTCGTTGCTACACGGAGGTATTATCTTCGATGTGTTGGTGTGTGGCTGATTGTGGGTCCAGAGAGGTGGTGCTGTGCTGCACAGCCGAGGGATTTGTGTTATGTTGTCTCCCTCCTCCACCCTGACAGCGACTAGCTCATTATTTCACATCAGCTCTTCTGGGAGTGCGTTACACTTTCCCTCTCACGCACGCGCATGCAGCCTGAGACAACTTGACCTTGGTTGCTATGATAGCAGCAGTAAAAGCTGGGCTGAGGTGTCAGTGCGTCTCTTTGAAGAGTCCCTCAGGCTCACCAACCCTGGCCCACCCGTCTTCTACGTTCCTGCGTGTGTGTGTGTGTGTGTGTGTGTAATGATGATTAATACCTTTGTTTTGAAAGCCAACGGAGAGTTGATGTGTGTTTGCATCTGCGTGTGTGTTTGCCTGTTTGTGTCAGTAAGCATGTGCTTGCCTCTGTGTGGCGATGCAAGTTGCCCGCATCAGTAGTTTCCATGCTTCACACCCTCTGAGCTGTCTACAGGGTGATTGTTGTTTATAGTTTTGACATCTTGCACCTCGTCCCTTTTGTTCATCAACCTCCTCCTGTGCTCGTGCAAAGTTTTTGATTTAGTCTGGTCTCAATCGCGGCTCTGCCTCGTCTATTTTCCATCTATTTTATTGCTCTGAGTCAGGCGGCGCGGGTCACACCAGTCGTTACCATCTTTCAGGGGTTTGAGATGTTTTTTAAAGAGTTAGGGATGTGGTGACTTTGCCTTTACAAAACAACAATTAGGTTGAAACTGAACCTCCTCTAATTAGTTGTTAATCTCCTGAGCTGTATCTGCAGAATCTCATTAATGTGTTCTCATGAAATTAGTCATCATGCCACATTATAATGACTCTGCAGAGAAAAGTTCCTTCTAAACATTGAGTGGACTCAGAAATCACGTGTTTATTTATTTTGGGTTGATCTGCTGTTAAAATGATTGTGTCATGCTGTGTTAATTAATTGTTATTGATTTTCAAGTAGCTTTGTTATTATTTCCCTCAACTTTAAGTCTTGTCTGCTGCAGTGAACCTTGTTTCCTTTCTTGGCTTGATCAATGAGAGAAAAAGTAAAATGTCAAATGCAGTTTTAGAAGGTAGCAGCTGATTTGTTTTGACATTGTATTACAATTACCTTCAACACAATTTGAATGGAAACACGCTGGATCGGTTCTTTGTTTTTGTCTCATTAATTTACATGTTTTTGTATTCTATGCCTCTCTGACAGCGAGTGTACAGACGATTTTGTTTTTACAGGTCTGTCCGTCCCATTACTGTGAACACGATATCTCAAGAATGCCTTTTAAGGAATTTCTTCAAATTAAGTGCAAACATTCAGTTAGACTGAAGGAAGAACTGATTCGATGTGGGTGGGCGAGGTTAAAACTAAAGGTCATGGGGATATATCACAAACACCCATAGTGAAATGCATGTTACATAGCACAGACATTCTTGTGAACGCGTTATCTTAAGAACGCTTTGACAGAAACATTTGAAATTTGAATCAAGTGTCCACTGAGCCTCACAGGTTAACTGGTTAGATTTTAGTATTCAAAGTTCAAAGGTGGTAGTCACTGGTCAAAGGTCACAGTGACCTCATATGAGTCTGGAAACTGCACTGGGTGGTGAAGGCATACATCTACAGGGTGGTAATTCTAGTTCAGTTTGCTTCAAAATATATACATAGATTCTGCTCAGCTCATTGTGAAACACTTCAAATCAGGTGGATTTATATAATTGTGTTTACACCCCACAGCGTGGAGAAAAGATTCCCAGTGGACGGTCAGCCAGTCAGTCAGCGGCTCTGGAAACACACATTGACATAGCATGTGCCTTTGAATATTTATGTATCTTCCTGTTTGTATGAATATCTAATCAACCTCTCTTGCTCTTCTTCTCTCTTTTCCATGTCACTGCATCAAATCCAGGTAAGAAAAACATTAATTTCTCACCCTTGTTTTCCTCAGACCTGTTCTTGTTTCTTCCTCGATCGTTCAGGTGTTTTTTTGGCGCTCTGCACAACAAGATTTAAATGTATACAATCACAAAGCAGGCCTGACGATGGGAAGATTTGTGTTGGGAGATATGTAAGAAATATTTTTGCGTTGCCATGGAAAGAAGAACTCTCTCTTTCTCTTTTCATCCTCTCTCTTCCTTCCCTCCCTTTTCACTCGCTTCCTTCTCTCTGGCCCTTGTCTGATTGGCTTCATATTTAATACCTCACTTATGTTTGTTGGCTCCACATGAAGAACAGTTTTAATAGCTTTTGGACGCCACCCACTCTCCTCCCCGAGCTTTGGCTTAATATCTCCTCCTCTATTTCGCTCCCTCTGCCTCTTTTCTTTTCTTCTGGCGCTTTCATCCTCTTGTCTTCTCTTTTTAATGGCTGTTGTGCGCACAAACAGCAAGACAGACCGAGAAATCTCTTTTCCCAGCCCTGGACTCTTTTGGCTCAGTGAGAGATAGTGAGGTCATACACTGCTGTAGTCAGATGTGATGATGCTGCTGTTGCCAGTTATTAGTCCGAACCAACTGTGGATGGTTTGTTCCATCTTAGTCTCAGTCAGAGCAAGTTGGCTTCCTTTTCCGTGTTCTTAGGTGTGTTTGCCAGTATTTGTTTGCATGTGAGTCACAGGGAGCCGAGTGTATGTGCATGTATGTTCTGCTGGCAGTCCGTACTGTTCCGTGGTAGAGTAGTGCGCTGGCATTGATGAGGTCCAGTTACCCAGAGTGCACTACACCTTAGGAGGTAATGCGATTAGTGGGGCAGGGACAGGGGATTTGTTCAAAGAGCATAGAGAAGAACATCAAACACAAAAAAAATGGGATTATCCGAAAGCTGAAAGGGGGAGAAAAGAAAAAAGATCCAATATCCCCGTCTGTCTTTTAGCCAGCTCCTCTGGGAGCAGAGGGGAGGAGGGATGATGTGCACCAAGTAGACGTAAAAGTTGTCTTTCTTTCTTCCGCCTACTGAGTTGAGTTCCTTTGTGGCGGGATCCAGGGAATCCCCATCAGAAGTGGATGCAACCACGCGTCATGAAGTGTCATACCAGTCTATAAATTATTCAGGAAATGCTCATATGAAAGTCAAACTCAAATATCGACCACCACACAGGAAATCCCTCCTTTTCTGCTCTTCCTTTGCAATATTTTTGTACCAGCGAAGTCGTCATTTAAACAAAGGGATGTTTCAACAAAGTAACTGAGACGTGATCAAAATGCTTTGGGGTTGTTTGCAGCTGCGGGAATCATGACGTACCAGCTCCGGCTCCATCTGTTTTGATTCTTGCTGCTGCTGTTGGGCAGGAAGTGGTGTGCAACTCTTAAACGCAGCCTCGCAGGCGCACGTCAGGTCACCTCAGTTCAACGTTCCGTCCCAACCTCACACAAAGTGACTCTAAAGAGGCTTAAACGGCATCAGGGAATGATTTGATCGCAGAACAGAGTGCTGATGGTTGTATAGTGTTAAGTGGTCAGATAGAAGATTGTTCATCTCAACCTCTTTCTTAAGGCCTTCTTCTTTTTTGTGTGTGTCCTTTTCACTTCTTTTCTATTTCTGTGGCGTGTCGTAGCTTCAGTGGCGGATGAGTAGCATTGATGAAAGGCTTCCAGTGGGTCTGTGATGATAATTGTTAGGACGATCAGCAGGTTGATCTGAGTAAAGCTTCTGTCAGCTTTGTCTGTTTCCCGCTCACAATACAGCCAAATTTGCTAGATTATTCGGATCATGATTCTCTGTCTGGAAGATTCTTGGAAAAGAAATAGCATAATTTGTCAAAATTTAGGAAATGTTAGAATTTAAAAGACAATGCATCCATAAAGGTTAAAAATGCAAAACCCCTTATAAAATAATTAAATACAAAATGCATTTATAAACAATATAGGTTCAGAAGATGCAGAATATCCTTACCATCTCTATCATTTTTTGTGAATTTTGTGTTTTTATTCATGGTTGTTTTTCTGTTAGTTGGCAGCATTACACAACAAGTAGTGCAAAGATTAACCATGAAACTTGAAAGGATGCATTATGGGGGTAATCCCAATGGTGGGGATCCAGGATGATTTTCATTCTGTTTTTGTGTTTCTATAGTTTTTGCCTTTCGATTGACCTTCCCCTGCAGTTGTTATCTGATTTTTCTTATTTTATTTCTTTCGAGAAAGCGACACAGTGGGCGAGAGCTAATGTTCTCTATGATGTGGGCTTCCCCTCAGTTCACATTCCAACCATAACAGCCCGAATCATCAGTTAAAAGGCCGCTCTGCTGTGGGTGTGCTTCCAAAAAAGATCCTGTGTTTTACCCAGAAATGCGACGCGGAGGGGAAGCTCGACTTGTAAAACTCAGCAACTCCACCGTCAACATGGGAAAGTATGTGCGGTCGGGGGCTGGTGTTGCTCCGCAGTATTTGAGAGCCCACTTGCATTCGCTCCATCTCCTCCCTGTTCAAGTGGGTGCACCCAGGCAGGTCTCGGGGCCTTACCTCCGTGAGGTTAGAGCACCGTGGTTTCTCACGCTGTTCAGAGGAGCTCGTAAAACCGTGAATGAGAGGTTGATGTCATCCGCTCAGCCGCAGCTGGGCTATTTGTGACTCCATCAATGTAGGGATGGACTGATGAGCTGGGGTTTGGGGTTTTTACAGAACAGTCCTACGGATCATCTAGCTGAAGACAGATCCGCTGACCTGTATTAGCGCACACACGAACCTACCTCTTTGCCTGTGTGTTCTAATGTGTCCCTCTCTCTCAGGCCAAAGGAAACATCTTGGCAGCTATTAAAGGGAGTTTGGGCTCTTTATGAGTGGCTGTAATGTTTTTAGTGAGCTGTTATTACACAGTGTTCAGTTTCAGCTTCTCCACTGATGTATCCTCTAAAAACCTGCACCGCACCGGACTGATTGATGTGGCTTCACTTCCAGCGGCATTGAAGCAGGCCAGCTCAATCTTTCCTCCCTCTTGTCCTCCTCCTGGCTTTTTTTTCCTTTAAGTCCATATCTCTTCTCTTGTCTCTGCACATTTCCCCGCTCTTTTTTCATGATTTCTGTCCATAAAATGTCCTTATTCTCTTCATCCATCCCTCTTTCCCAGCTTGGCCCTGACAGATTTTGGCACTGTCACATCTCGCAGCTGAAAATCTTTGTTTCGTATGATGTGTCTTTGTGTGATGTGTGTCTGGGCGCGAACAGAATCAGCAAAATCCTGACTATCAGTATCTCAAGGGGCATATGATGGTATGGAAATTTGTTCAGCATAGGCCCTAATAGTCCTGCTGTAATCGTAGTCTGTGGCAGCTCTGGAAAAGACCGGCAGGATGAAGTGGAGGGAATATAGGAGAGACTGGAAAGAAAGAGAGAGAGAGAAGAATGTGGAAAACTGCATGACAAATGGTATAATGCTTAGCATTTAGATGCAAGGGCAGATCCATAATTCATGTTGCTAATGAAAGATAGGAGGTAGCCAGGGAGTGTGGAGGGGCCAGGCTGATCAGATGGGAGGTAATAGCATTACCATACAGATAGAGTTAATGTGCCTCCTGTGCCACACCCTCCTCTCCTCTCCTCTCCTCTCCTCTCCTCCTCTCCTCTCCTCTCCTCTCCTCTCCTCTCCTCTCCTCTCCTCTCCTCTCCTCTCCTCTCCTCTCCTCTCCTCTCCTCTCCTGGTGCCAGCAGCTCCTATTCCATTGTGCCCACAGGCCCAGTTTGCCTTGGCCTCTCACCACAGAATATAGACTGAATGATTTGCTCCGACTCTGTTACAAAGCGCTGATATTGGCAGGAAAAGATGTTGAAAGAACATGTTCCATCCACAGGAGACTGGAAAAGAGAGAGTGAGAGAGTGTGTGTGTGCGTGTGCGTGCGTGCGCAAGGTAGCAGGTGTGTATTTGTCACTCAGCCCTGTGTCCTTGTGTTAAAGTAGGTACATGTGTGTTCCTGTGGTCAGCAACTGGGACAGACATGGGGCCCCAGCAGGTAACTGGGCCCAGGCTTCTGTGAGTCATTTGGCTTCGGAGACAGATTTGTGGCTGCAGGCCCTTCAGTGACTGTGTCAGAAGCTCGGCCAGAGTTGGTTCTTGCTGCAGAAAAGGACCTGAGAGACTGGATTGAAGACTTTTTTCTTCCGCTGCAGAACTGGCGAACATAGTGGTAAGAGATTTTTAAAAAACGGTAGAAAGAAAGGACGAGGATGGCCGAGATATCCAGGTCCAGACTCCCAGTGATCGTGCACAGTCTCAGAAAATATAATGTCACTCACAGCCGCGTTTGTGTAAACTGTTTGTACATAAATGCCATCTTCAAAGTAAGGTTCAGAAAGCTACTGAGGGGACTGGCCTGCTCTCTGCTGTTTCACAGATAAGGCCATCAGCCTTCTCTCCGAGTTGTCATAAGAAAAGTAATTTCAGAGAGAGGATACCTCAGGTGTTTTTAAGCCCTGATCTGAGTGTGAAGTAGAACGGCTTGGCCATTGCTTATGACCTTCAGTTTCAACAGATGCACTCAAACAAAGGGAGAACAGTGAGGAAACGGTTGCCCAAGGGCACATCAGCCAAACAGTGAGGAAGTCAGAGATGCCGTTCTTCAGATGAATCCACAGAAGGCCAAAGGGTCTGTAGTCGGATAAGCTGCCCCCTCTTGCCTTTTGTCTGCTCGAGACCTTGAGACTTCAAACTTCAAACTGCCTGCATTTCAGAGGCTTCATTCAGACAGTCACTCCATCAGTTTGTCAGTCAGTCTGTCAGTTAGTCCATCACTTAGTCAATATAAGGATTCTCACCGTCTCTCTGAGGTCCTCGTGCCCATTGGTTATCTCTCCAGGCTTTCTCATACATTCATTTATGAGCTCGGCCGGCTCCTTCAGGGGAGGGGTCTGATTGGATTGTCAGATTACAGTTTTCCTCCATAACTGCTCACCTCATCTCCACATGTGACTTTTTACCGTTGTCCTCAAACCGAGGAGAAAGATGGTCACAGTCTAAATGGTGCAGGTCTGTCCAACTTCTATCATCCTCAGCTCGCTTGAAGACCTGCCTGACATTCAACAGAGAGCATATAGATTGTAGCGATGTGTCTGTCTTTTTTCCTCATGGGCCTTTGTGTCCATATGTGTCTACACTTATGTGTGTTGTGAAGACCCTATGGCTTATTTCGCACGAGACAATCTAAGTAATGAAAGGATGTGAGAAGGGGATAGGGAGTGCGTTGGTGGGAGGCAGCGGGAGAGAGAGAAGGAGCACTGGGTCCAAATTATAATACAAATCATATCAAGTCAATCATAAAAGCAGTCGAGATTTACTAGTTTCATTTCACTTCCCGAGATTCTTCAGTTTAATAGGGCAGCTGGGAGAAGAGGGAGCTGGATTGCATGGGTGAAATGGGAAGCGCGTGCCTGCATGCATATGTGTGCGTGTGTGCACGTAGTCTATGAATAACCCTCCACAAGCCTTCTCCACCACTGGCTCACAGCCCCCTAGCTGGAGATAGAACAGTAATGTATTACAGGCATCTATTATTGAAAAAGCTGAGCTTGTAGGAAGACTACCAAACCCCTGTTCAACTGTAAACACGGGCAATGAAGAAAAAACACAGCTGCAGATACCTATCCTGGAAAAGATTTCATGATTAAACAAACACTATATGTACGCACAGTGTTTACAGAGGTCATGACTTTGTCTCATAACCTGTCTTATTCACTATTCAACCATTTCATGCTTTTAACAGGTGTTTTGGGAAATCAAGAACAACTTAGATGAGTTTATCAGGTGTTGGCAATGCAGGACACGGATACACTTCTCCTAACCTGGTAGTGCAAACAATATTTGGTATGTACTGAAATGAATTCATAGTTGTGGAGAACAATACACAGCTGATGGTTTTACAGTAAGCTCATAGAGTCCTGCAAAGGGAAACATACTCCAGCGTGCTTGAGTAACAATGGCGTCCCCTGTGTGGAAACACCAAAGCTTTATGATAGATAGTAGGTATATAGAGATAGTTGGTTTCCAGTCAAGAAAGTCTGACTAAAGTAACGGGGGCTTTTTGTTCTGACTCTGCTTGAGAAGACTGTTTCCACGTCTTTTGGCAGCTGCTGTGCTTTTCGTAAAAAACAAATGTCTCAGCTGAAATCAGTGTTTGCTTTAGCTCAGCCCTGAGGAAACCTGGCAAGCTTTGTTCCTCACAGAGTCACCTCTCATATCACAACTCTGTGTTCTCTTTGCATGAACCTCCAGAATAGATCCAGAGGACCAGTAAGACTTTGTAGAGTTTTAATGTTTGTGTTTACCCATTTCACGACTGTCTGTTGTTCTCGATCCCTGTGTTGCGATTTTGTGTGTGTGCATGTGTATGGGTCGGCCCGCCTCACTGTCATGCCTCTCCATAGACATTCCCACTCCATCATACTGTCAAAAAGAGTGGTGAGAGAAGGAGGAAAGGGAGGAGAGAGGGTGTGATGGAGAAGACGGAAGGCTGGAAGAGGAGGAAGTTAAAAAGTAGAATCAACACAAGGCTGTTTGAAATCTATATAAAATATCAATAGGGTTTTTTTTTCTACTGAAACACAATGATTTATTGTACATATATGAATAAATTATGCCGCTCCGACACAATATAGATATGTGTTTATGAATGAATTACTGCTTATCAATGAACTGCCCTGCATTGTTAAGCAATAATAATACATTCATAGTTGTTGACGTTGAAATGGATCTGCTGTTGTGCTCACAGATGGATACTTCTGCTAACGGGTGAAACGGCTGACCAGTCAGATCTTAACTGGCAGGATCAGAAAACATCTTTCGATATCTGTAGTTAGATCCCTACTTCATTGATTACAACAAATACAGACTGAAATGTGGCAAAAACAACAAAAACATGTAAAAAACAGTCCTACACATGATTGTCTAGAAACCAGGTTTGTGTTTTTTTGCATAGTCCTTTAAGTTTTTTCGTAATCCTGCTAACAAATAAACCAAGAGATGGACAAGTGTAAAAACATGACCTCCTCGGCAAAGTTAATAATCTAACGTTGTCCCGCTTTGCTGTGGTGTGGTACGACCCTGTTCCAAGAGGCCTCCTTACAACTAATCATATACATTAGGAGGGTTCAGCAGGTTGCTCTCTGTCTGAGGTCCCCCTCTCACTGAAGGGATAGGCTGCTCTCTGTCCGGTCAGTGGATGGAGGATCTTTCCGTCCCTTGTTGTTACATAAATTGGCTTGTTTCTGCACTGGTGAGCCCCGTCCTCTGCACAGCCATTAACTGCATCACACCTTACGTTCAAACACACCATCCTCTCTGTGCTTAGCACTTATATTTTAATCTGTTTTGAGCGGCATGATGATGAAAACGCTTTCACATACTTGCACTGATTCGTCAGCAAACTGCTCAATTAGCCCTGGGGGGTTATCAATTATCATTCTCACAGTCCTTTTTCTCCACTCCCCTAACATGGGGCATGTAGAGGCGGGGAATGCGATAAAGGCTAATAAGAGCCTAGAGGTGCGGGCATATCCTATATTGAATAATTCTTAGGAACCAAATGATAGTTGGACTCAAGCCAGAGACGAGTTGCAGCAATCAGAGCGCTGGTGGATGAGCAGACAGGACACAAGACGCCTTCTTTAAATGGATTTCATTGATTTTCGTAATGTGTGTGCAGATTAAAATTTGAATCTAGTTTCATGCTGTTTAGCTATATAAGGAGTAGAGTTGGAAGGAGGCCCTTGGGAAGTCCATTATTCACTTCTGTTTGTGTGTGTGTGAATATTGTAGCATTGTGTTAATACGAGTCTGTCATCCTGTCCTAGGGAAGTTTTTCCTGTCTTACAGTTCCCCTCTTTCTCTTATATCTACCACTAGTATTGTAACAGTTCCACAAAAAATAGTATTACAATTTATTTAATGCACAATCCTGATTCACAATCTCATTTACAATCGCTCTTCCCAAAACTGACAATTATAATTCAAACCAGCAATGTTCCAGACCCTGGCTGATCATACAGTGTGCAGTAGTATCTGAAATCCGTTGTGTGCCGCTTATATCATATTTTTCCGATGGTATTAATGGTTTGGTCAGCGATAAATGTTTTTCCATTATGACCTTGTGAGATACACAGATGAGTTGTGTTGTATTGACCTGAGTGAAACACTGCAGGCATGGTCCTTGATTCCGTTTAAGGTAGTTCGGTAGATTTGTCTTTTGATGCTAGCTCATGGTGAATTGTTTTTCAAATACATAACACGTGAACGATAACCTGTAGTAGACAAACTGGATATAGGTTGTCCAATAGTGAGAAATCTTTCTGTTGGTTTGTGGACGCATGGTCATGATACCTATTATGATCTTGAGAAGTAGATCATGGACCTCCTCAAGAATGAGCAGTCTGATAAATATGTCAGATTGTCCCCACTATCTGCAGCTCAGTAACTTATCCTAGTCACTCTGCTTTTGAAGTGTATATAGTACATATGTGTGTCTGGTTGTGAAGGATTGATTTAGGATATGGTTAAAGGCCTTGCTCCTTTATCTTTGATTCAGCCACATCCTTCTCCAGCTCCATGTTGAGTGTGCAAGTTGAGTTGTATTCTTTTTTCTTTAAGATTCAACATCTGAGTATGACACTGGCCAGTGGTCTCGAGTGCTACTTCAGCTCTCGTATATATCATGACTACTTCCTTTTCAACCTTTTTTTTGATGTTTCAATAAAAGCCGTTTGTCTTGGCTCCAGCGGTGGACCCTTGGCTTTCATATGACGCTTTTTTTTTCTTCTTTCAAGGTTCTTATTGCTTTTCTGCCAGTGTGTTGCCTTCCACTTTAAAGAGAGACTTTCCAACTGTTTCTGGTATGTGGCCTTACATTGCAGACTGGATATATATGTCTCCTATGACATTCAACAGGTTACTGCGCTGCTTTGTTGTTGTAGCTGATCTGTATTCTTTCAAGTTGGAACGTTTTTCCATGTGCTTACATTTTTTTTAAAGAAATTGACCTCAATACTGTGTTGAGGTGAACCTTGGATGAATCCTGATGAGCTACATAGACTCTATTTGACTAATATAAATAATTATCCTATGTGGCTCACGCATCAAGCAGTTCAGAGTGAGTTTTAACCCCAACTCTGACTCTTATATTGCTGATATCTCCTTATCATCTTAAATTACAGCATCGTATGCACCGTCGAGGGACATTTCTCCTCCTCCAGTAAACCTCAATATCTCTGACGGATGTTGACGAGGGTTTAAATTTACGTTACACTCGATGCCTCGGAGGTTTCCCATAAAGTTTCAATGATGTTTAAATCAAGTGATTTGTGTTAATGACAACACCCTTAAATTTGTTCAGCGGTGTGTACAGGATGGGAGTGTATATGGGAATGTAACTGAGTAGCATAGTGAGGAAATGGTGGTTCGACTACAGGGCGTACTTAATTCTGCAGAATGGCCTCATATTCCTTAGCTGTAATGTGATTTTGCAGAGCAGTCCTCAGAAGTAGTTACACCTCCAAAATGGAGATGGCAAACTCACGACCAAGCCACTGAACACAAAGTAATACACCAAGATGGAGATTACTGAGCTGCAGATCTGTTTATTTCCTTCAACTTTAGCCAAAACACATAAATATTCTTGAAGAAATATTATGTCTGCTGGCGGCGGCAATATAGCTGTAGCGAATGTTACATTATCTCACAAGTAAATAGAGTCCTGTCTGACGACGGAACCTTTGTTGGCAAATTTATGATTTGTGATATTTGGCTGTATAAACAAAAAATTTGAATGGGGGAACAATTTATGCCGTGCATTGAGAGCCTGAGGTGTAAAACATCACTCGTCAACTGCAGAGACGCTGAGCTATCCAACTTGTCGGAGTGGTTTAGTGATGTTTGAGAGAATGTCGTTTGTTGGGCCACAGCGATTGGCACTATTGATCTAGTTAATGAGCTCCAATAGCAGATGCAGTCGTGTGTGTTTGTTCACAAAGAAGGCTCGGGCCGTCGCAAGAAGTCACAGCTGATCACTCAAGCATACGTCATACTGACCTTTCTCACTGATTTGACACACACACACACACACACACACACACACACACACACACACACACACACACGCACACGCACACGCACACACGCACGCACCACTTACACATACTGACCTTTGTTTGATATGTAACAGTGTGCTCATTTTCCATAAAAGCCTTTACCAGCAGTGTGGAACAGGAGAAGACATGAATTCAGGGAAAATAAAGGAGGGAATAGAGACGGAGGAGGAAAAAAAAAGAAACATCAAAAAGAAAGGTCATATGTTGTTCAGAGAGTTAAAGTCTCACTGCCCCCGTCTGATGTCTGAAAACCCCACATGGAAATGTATGGCATTTTATTTTCAGGTCTGGATACAGAAAGAAACTAGGAATCAGAGAAACATTTGTGCTTCCAGACTTTTGACCCTATTTTGTTTTATATAGTTCAAGTTTGTCCTCATTCATTTCTGATTTAGACCGAGGAGCCACATCTGTGATCATGTGCCCTTAAGTGCATTTTCCGTTATAAATTCACTCAACAGAGAGTGCATGCTGCATGTGCACGTCCTCTGGCTTAAGAGGAGCCTGTAGATGGTTTTCATGCTGTGCTGAAAGGACCCCTGCACATTGAGCCCAGCCTTATTGACTGATCCACAAAAACTAATTTTAGAGCAGTTGTATATTGTTGTTATGTTTGTTCATTCCTGGTCAAAGTATTCAGAACACAAAACAGATTATTCGTTTGCCTTTTTAGTGAAATCTAAGCATCTTGTCCGGTAAATAACCCTAAGTTGTGCAGAGGGAAGGGATAAAAATATGAAAACAGTGTAAATGCCGTGGAAAACACACTGTTTTAGATTATTTACATGGAAGTAAATAAACCCTTAAAAGCTATTGCAAACAATTCCTACGGATTTCTCAAACCTTTGTCTTTGTGTTGGAACAAACTTTGTTACTGCACCCTTTGATGCATCATGAGGACAATACCATACTTCAGGTAGTATAGCGCTGTGCATCATTATCAGAATGATGAGGAAAAAGTCAAGTACAGAGTAAGACAGACTCGCGGCTGGGCAAGATAATGACACGAAACATTAAAGAAAAGAACAAGACGATGGCTTCACATAATGGGGGAGCAGCACAGTCTCCAGACTCAAACCCCCTCGAGCTGCTTTGGGATGAACTGGACAGAAGGTAAAGCGAAGAAATCTACAAGTGCAGCATTGTCATTTTCATTTGTGGAAACTTTTGCAACCGTGTTCATCAGAAGAGTCCTTGAGTCTTTCTTGTTTATTTATTCTAGACCTACATTTTAGAAAATAATGGAGGGGTTCCAAAACGTTTTACCACTCGTGTACTTTTTGTTTGATTTGTCCTGTCGGATTAGAAATTTGAATGCGTCTATATCTCAAAACGGGTTTGTTATGTTATGATCTTAGTTTAGCTGTTTTCAGACATGAACTCTGGCTAATATCAGGACAATTGGTTCCAGGCATTACCATGATTTGCCTCTTAGATATGAACAACACAGCATAAGCATTGTCTGGGTCAGACACCTTCATATCATCAGTATAATGTCCTTAGCGTCTTGTTCCTGACTCGAAACCTTTTTCAGTGTTGACTACGAGACACGCCCACTTGCTCACAGTGAATATTCCCGACGTTTATATTGCTTTATTCTCACACGGTCTATTTCATGCATTTTTTGGACGATTAACATGAGGGCTTGCAGGAAAATGTCTGGAGCAACTGACTCGTACATTTTCCTTCTTTGATACAGCCCCTCTGCAGAATATCCGCAGTTCAATGCACGGCTGAAAGAAGCGTTTGGGAAATATTTCCAGGAGAATACCTTTGCTGAATTAATAGACAGAAAGCAGGTATAGTTTCAATTACCGATCAGCGTCACTCTATGCTGCATATTCGTCCTAACATAATATTTCCTTTGAAAGAGCAAAGTGGTTGGTCTGCTATCCTTCACTCCACTTTACTTGTATTTACATTTATTTGATCTCCTCTCTATCATTTGGAGTTTCTGTTGCAGGGAAGTGGCAAATGGAGTTGGAGACAGAGAACGGGAGACAGTTAGGCGTCTGATAGAAGGGGTGAACACCAGAGAGAGGCTGTAGGTGTCATTTGCTCCCACCTGATGTGAGAGAAAAACACTTGTTTTCAATCCTGCCAAATGACTGTCGGGCTCTGGGAGAGAATTTCATTGCTCTGTTCCATCGCTGTCATTAGTTCACCTGCCTCTTCAGCCTGCCCCATGATTTTCTCTGATTGGACGTATTTATCTCTGACGGTGGTGGCGACCATTAGCGTTGGTGGTGTGGAGAGGTGGCAGTTTGGCTAATCAGTCGTATCTGCTCCTGCCCTATTGCATCATGTGTGTACGAGTGCAGCCACAACACACTGTTGATTGTCTGCACGCTTAAAAGTTGCAGAAAATAATGGGAGAGAATAGAGCAATCAGAGGGGTGGAAAAGATAGAAAACTAAAATGGACTGAAGAACAGTGCGGAGAAGGCAAATGGGATGTGTTGGTTCTGCAGAGCGAGAGCCAAGCTGCTAATCAATCCAGCTGTCAGCAGCCAGGCCCCCTTCCTCTGCTGCTTTTCACTACCTCGCAGTTCAACATGACATGTCACTGGGTTGCTTTTGAGCAACAGCCTTTTTCCGACCTACACAGAACTGATGTTAAAGAAAAGCAGCTGCTAAAGTATAAAAAACATGTTTGTGAAGATTTAAATATAGATTTTCTCCTGGACGGAATAGAAAGGAAGTACAATGGTGTACGCTTCTATTCCCACCTACTCTTCCCATACAGTGAATCATCATAGAGAGTAGATATGTGAAGGTTGCAGATAAACAAAAGGAAAGCACAGTGGTGATAGAGGGAAAGAAGGACGAGGGAGCAGGGTAAAGGTGGAAGTTGATAAAGAAGGCAGAAAGGTGTGTGTGGTGGGTAATAACAGCAGGATGGAAAGACAGTGAGAGAGAAGGCATCTTTATTCTAATACGGCCCTGCCTGTGCCTCCGTATTCAGCATCCTGAAAAGACGAATTTGCTGCTGTTATTTATATTTATGAATTCATGCCATTTGGCCCAGTGTGAAATGATGGGTCATTCCGGCACAACAAGAAGAGCTGGTGCTGAATTTACAATCACCCGCAGCAACCGGCCCTCCTCCCCGCATCCTCCGCTCCCAGGCCTCCCTCTCCTTATTCCACATGCCTGGATCTGCTGAATATGGATGGGGGGCGGTGGAGGGACGGGGAGGAGACGGGGGAGAGAAAGGACAATGATGCTGAGAGAAAAGGAATGTTTCCCTGACTGAGGTTGCTTCTGTCACTAGTTGCTCACCTAAGGGGATATGGCACCGAAATTAATGGCATTCAGCAGCATGGTGAAATAGCTGCTGGCAGTGTGTGTTTGTGTGCGTGTGTGTGTGTGTGAACAAACTGCATTTAATACATGCTGAGATTCAGGACTCTCAGGATACACTCCCCTGAGAATCTCCATCAGTGAACGTGCACACACTCACACACTCACACAGATGATGGTCAGCGGTGGACCACGCCTGGCTCCCCTCAAACAGAATAATAAATACCGCTGGTCACTGAAAAGAGAAATTGAAAGGGCCTTAATTTTACCACCTGCTTCCTGTTCCTTTTCTTTGAACGTTTGAAACCTGATTGTCATGCAACTGGCACAACCAAGCTCGCATCCACTTTAATTTAAATGTATTGTTTTAACACAATACACTGGAAGTAAACGCTGTCATATTACTAACAAGAACAACAGGGAAATGAGGACGACAAAGGTGGCACGCTCATTCCATCTTTTTAATGGTGATGTATTGGTTCTCCTGTAGAACAAAGGCAATCATCAGATGTGCCACACTTACTTGGCTAATTAGAAAATTTAGTTCTGAATAAACTTACAAAGTATGTTTACTAAGTGACTGATGGAGGGAAATGATAAGTGACTTTAACTCTCAGGTTGTAAATAAGACGATAGTGTATTTTTCGCTGATTAAATTGTTTTGATGTTAAATGATTAACTCAAATGAATTATAGCTTTCTGTTGTTTCTGTTGGCAGAATCTCTTTTTAGTGACTATATAACAGTTATGGGTTTTACAGTAAATGCAAGATACGTTCTTCAACCTTAAAGCTTGATAAGGGGGAAAATAAGTCGGGCATGAAAATCATTAAAATAAGGGGGAAAAGCTGTAAAGGTAAAGAGAAAGCATTGTATCACGATTCAAATATGCCTTTTTACACTTTTATACTTTTGGGGTAGTATTTCACGGCAGTATAAAGTTGGAAGCATGTCAACAGCTTTAGTTTCTGCAGAATGCCCTGTTACCTCAGCGTCTAGCTAGCTCAGCTGGTTCCATCATGCCAAGCGGTTGGCACGGGGAGGCATTTAACAGGCTTGACTCTGTTCCACACTCCGGAAAGGCCTGTTAGAGTATCCACTGCTGCTACCCTGACTTCAAGCAGGGGCGGGGAATCTTTTCCTTCCTCCGGCATCCTTCAAGGACCATACTAAATCATCAAACTCATATATCACGGAAGTCTCTCTGATGCTATGGCTGGAGCTGCTTTTCTTCAGCAAAGGTCTGATGTCAGATGGTAGTGATGATGATGATGATGATGATGATGATGATGATGATGATGATGATGATGATGATGATGATGATGATGATGATGATGATGATGATGATGATGAGGATGATGATGATGATGATGATGATGATGAGATGATGATGAGAGATGAGGATGATGAGGCTAACTCCAGTTGGGTTTTCATGAGTCAGTCAGTCAACTGAGGGTCAGATAAGTCTTTGTAAGAGTCAGTTTGGCAAAGAACTGCTCTCAGCAGTAGGTTGTTTAAAAGTTTAAAGGCCACTGTTGCTTTGCAGCTCAATCATTTCATGTTGTAGGTTGTGCTGCACATCAGCTGGTTTCACATTTATTGGAGTTGCAAATATGTTTATGGCTTTTGTTCTTGCAGAAAAGGCAAGTGCTTTGTGCAGTGGTAATATCTCTGCAGCAATAATAGGGGATTCATTGACAAATTCTTCACCTGAATGAGATTTAAGTTATTTTTTAGCTTTTAGCTCACTGATTGAAAAATTCAATTGCAGAACATTATCTCTGCCTGTTGCTTGTTGGGCACCAAACACCAAAACTTTCACAACAGTCAGGCAGTTGTATTCCTGCATAAATGTTCATATCAGGTAAAAGTTATTTTTAAACTTTCTGTTCTCCTAAGAGAACAGGAATCCAACGTCTCCTGCTCCAATGATGCATATTTCTTTTATTATTGTAATTGAATTCTCTAAATACTGTCTTTATGGAATATCATAATCAGGTTTTCACCAAAAGTTTCACGCTGAACAATATTTGTATGAAGATAATCCACCAACTTTCTACAATGAGACAGACACAGTCAGAGCTGCAACAGTTGAAATTGCTACTGTTCTTAATTGGCTTAAACACGTGCAATTAACAATGATTGCAATCAACAGAGGCAGCCCAGAGTTGAGCAGACCAGTGTTAAGGTATATTATTATAGTCATTAGTGGCTGCAATTACTATTATGCTGCTCTGCGCCCAGTATCTTAACCACAGATTTACACGCACTGCTTTCCTGTGGAGCTTGTTGTTGTGCCTGTAACTTTACTTCTCCTACAACTTCACATTCTTTATTTTATTGTTTTCATGTGAGGATATCCATCTCCATACTCACATACTTGTCAATTCCCAACAAACAGTGACGGATCAACTTTTCAGACTTTTACTCTCTGTGTTTGTCTCTGTGTGTGTGTGTGTGTGTGTGTGTGTGTGTGTGTGTGTGTGTGTGTGTGTGTGTGTGTGTGTGTGTGTGTGTGTGTGTGTGTGTGTGTGTGTGTGTGTGTGTGTGTGTGTGTGTGTGTGTGTGTGTGTGTGTGTGTGTGTGTGTGTGTGTGTGTGTGTGTGTGTGTGTGTGTGTGTGTGTGTGTGTGTGTGTGTGTGTGTGTGTGTGTGTGTGTGTGTGTGTGTGTGTGTGTGTGTGTGTGTGTGTCTGTTGGGACTCACAACAGTTGGTTTGAGGCTCCCTGGCTTATTCAGGCCGACTGGAAAATAGTGAGAATAATCACCGGCTTTATGGAGATTTACTTTGCTGTAATGTGCAGTGCAAATATTATTTTATTGAAAGACAGTCTTACAGTGGTATATCTGTACAAAGACACAGGCGTCTTTTTCCAACAGTGTGCACAGGCGAAGCTGAAAGCGTGATTGCCAGTATTTTAATATACACTTTTTATTTTTGTCTGGAGGAAATATCGCAGTATGTGTCTGTTTTACAGATCAGCAGAGACAGAAAGATGATGAGAGAGGGGATGAACTAGCCCAAGTTTGCACATCATTCTCCTTTTCTCTTTTATGCTGTGTGCAGAGAGCCAACAAGAAAACAAGGCACCTGAATGCATTAAAACCAAACCTCGGCTAACGACCGCCGCCCCCCTCCTCCCACTAGCATCATAATGTAAAACAAATTCGAACAAAGCCTTGTGAAATTGAAATAAGCCTCTCTGTGCTTCGGCCCTGGAATTAGTTTATTAGAATCTAAAAGGAGCCTCAAAAGACTTAAAACCCCATTTTCACAGGGAAATTAGTTTTTAGGGCAAGATGCATTGTTCACATTTGGAGATGATGGGTTGGTTTTTGTACAAAGGGGAATCTTTGTAGCAGGGACTTTTATCAGATCAAGCCACCACAGGTAGTGGGATGTGAGATGCTCTTTTTGTTTGTCTGGATTGGTTTTGCAGATACAGCTCAGGATAAACCGCTGTTTATCTGTGCCACTGATATTGAAACTTGGAGTTGTGTATGTCTGTGTCAGTGTGTGTGTTTACCATACAAGGTTAAAACAGTGTTTCTTTTGTAGAAAATGTGTAAAGACCAAATTTTTGTTGTATCTATTTATGATAAAATACATACTATGTGTTCTTATATTAATAATAATATAAATAACAATCATAAAATTGTTGCAAAGTGTGTTACAACAGACATGGGAATAATACATCACAGATTAAAACAAGATAAAAAATAAATAAGAGACAACATAAAGGAAACTATTCAAAACAAACAGAACCCGTAAAAACTGTTGTCTTTCCTGCAGTGATTTAAAAAAAGGTAAAGTTCTGGCAAGTCTTAGATCCTCAGGCCAGGATTTCTTAAAGGAATAAAAGCCGAAAGCAATATAATAAAATCTAAAAAAAACACAAATCTGAAGTTAAATGTCTGTCAGACTTCTCTTATTCACATTGCTCGATGTACTGTTTGTCACAAAAAGGTCACTATTTTTATTTTAATTCTAGCCAATGTACATATCCCCACATCCTTCCAGGTCTGTTTTGTTTACTGAAGAAGATGGATGGATCAAAAATATGACAGGGGGAGCAATAGAATTGCAGGAGCGTAATGAGCAGTGATGGACAGATGGAGGGAGAGGCTGAACTGCTTTTTTATATGGACAGACAGATAGATGGATGGGAGGATGGCAGGATGGAAGAATGCAAATGAACCGTTGAGGTGAGGAAAGTCTGAGATACAGGCAGCAGAATTAAAAGAAAAGAAGGAAACACCACGTCTGCACTTCAGTGGAATAGTTATTTATCTCTCCTCCACCTCCACCTAATAAACCTCTGGCTCACAGGTGAATAAGAAAGAGCTCAGGGAGGACATGCTTCCATCTCCTCCACGCTGTTAGTCACACATTTGTATCTGATTATTATTCAGAATAATGTATGAGATTAAAGATGGAGAGACAGCTGAATGCAAATGGAATTATTAAGTGTATCGCAAGTGGAGGCTATGGTGACTGTATTTTAATATGTATCTTCTGAGTATATATTTTACACTTGTCCCTAATTGACTGACATTTCGCATCAGTCAATAAAATTAAAAAGTTCATTTTTACTATCTCGTTCTTGTCAATTAATGAGTCTCAGCCTCTGATGAACATTCTGATGAGAATGGCGAGAGAGTGCGATTGTGGTACCTGAAGATGAATCATCTGATGGGCAGATTGTGCTGGTGATTGAAGGAGGAGGTGGAGTGAACTACAGCTGCGCTAGTTGGCAGGAGGAATCATGTTCTTGAGCTGAGGCTGCGTGACGCCCACCGAGAAGTTGTGCCTGCGTGACATTAATTCATGCATTACCAAACCTGCCACACACATCTCACCTGGGAGGACGTCCGTCCACCCTCGTGTTTGGCACAGGTGAATATGCAAACGTACATCCATGTGCCCACACACACACACACACACACACACACAACCACACACACACATGCGGAGGTGTCATCCCCCTCCATCACACTCCTCTCTTCTACTCAAACAGTTGATTCGCTCCCTGAAAGACAAGTGGTACTGACAGAAGTATGCGGTGAGCGCAGTGGCAGAAGCAGCAGCAGCAGCAGCAGCAGCAGTGTGTGTGTGTTTGTGTGTGTCTGCCAATAATGGGGTCCACACTCCCAGTTGTCATTTTATAACAGCTTGTAGACAAACTCATTACATCCAACACCTGCTCCCGTCACGTACACGGAGGGTTTGTAATTGTGTGTATGTACGTGTGCACTGGGATGCGTTCGTGCAAATCGAGTGTGTGAATTTGCTGTAATTTACCTTCATAATTTACCTTCAGTTGTCAGGTTATTGTGTGTGTGTGTGTGTGTGTGTGTGTGTGTGTGTGTGTGTGTGTGTGTGTGTGTGTGTGTGTTTTTGTTTGTTTACATTTGAACCATCTTGCTTTTCTGAATGAGCGAGGAGCGCCTTTCTTCTTCTTTACTTGTGGAATTCTTTTACCGTTCACATGCGAGTCCCAAGTGAGGAGCACAGTGGCTCCATCAGCTCTAGTCCTTTTCCCAGGAGACGGCACCTAAGAGCGCCCAGACTCCAGCGTTTGTTGTCAGCTTAACAAGAAGACAGCCAGACTGCCAGCCCCTGACAGCCCACAGCATTGGAACCTGTTTAAAAGGTGACACCCAACTCCACCAAGTCTCAGCTCTCGGCCCATTGTTGCTGCTCCAGACCTTTTTCTTTCCTGCCTTTGTGCGTTTGACACTGGAGTAGAGACGTCCTCATTCAGAGGGACCTCTCAGACGTGGGACCGTGTCACTGTAATGGAGGAAAATTATTCTTAGGCATAAACAATATTCCCTTTGAGCTCCCGCTGCTGCTACAGTCATAGTTGGAGGTTATTCACAAATTAGGGCTAACTGCATGGTAGCACGCTAATTTGCAGCCTGACATTTAGAATTGATTCACACATACAGTCTGGCAGTGATGTATGAATTTACAGTTGCCCCGATCTGAGCCGAGGTGCAGGTGACTTCAGAGAAAATTACTATTCTAATTAGTTTGGCATATTTATCATTTACGCTTCTACGACTGGGTTCTTTAACACGTCCATAAGTACAAAGAAGCAGGAGCAGAACATTTTAACTCAAAGGTTGAATTTAAAAGCTTGTTCCTTGTATTTAACATTTGATCCAGATAAAGGAAGAAATGGAGTTTGCTGACTAAGAGGGAAGAGAGAAAGTTGGCACATGGTCATTTACTTAAATAACATTAAATTTGTTTATTAACTATATAAGTCAATTACTTCTTCATTTTGTTGGTTCATATTAAAATTATGAAATAGAAATAAAAGATAAAACAATGATTAATCAAATAATAAGCAGATCATATATTTGTATTTATTTGTTAAACTCTATTAAGTTGTGCGTGCCTGAATTAAGGCAACAAGTTCAATTCCTTTCTGCTTAAAATGTGTCAAAACCTTGGATTTAAAACATATTAACTATATAAAAAGTGATTGTAGGACCTGAAATAAAAGTGCTGACCGTGACCAGCAACGTCTCAAATTCAATCCCATCCGAGAACCTTTGCATTTCATTCCCCAACTTCCTCTCCCCTCTATTCCTTCACTCTCAGTCTCCTGTTGAGTGTCACACCTTAAATAAACCCTCAAAGTATTAAGGGGTTGAAAAACCTTGAAATACAAATGCACATGACTCCATCAGATACCACAAAAGTTGTGTGTGTACGTGTACCATTCATTTGTCAGCCAGATAACAACTGGTGAGATCCCCTGAGGTCGGGAAGATTAGTCACAGAAAACACAGAACGACGGGAAAAGAACCAGCCCAGACAAAGCTTCAGGTGTGGAACAAAAAGAGAACCAGGTTCCTACTGTACTGTTCATGTATTAGAAGCTGAGCCCCCCCCATAATGGGACGGGGGATTAGGGGGATAATCCACCTCGTCTTTTTCTTTCCCTCCCATCCCTCGCTCCTTTTACTTTTCTTCTCATTTTGCCCCTCTTACTGTTCTGTTGCTACGAGACGCGGACAAGGCAGCTCTAAAGAGAGAATCAGCACAACAATTAGTGTGTGTGTGTGTGTGTGTGTGTGCGTGAGTGCGTGTGTTTGTGTGTCTATGTGAGACAAGTCCAAAGGGAATGGCTGAGAATAATTAGCTCCAGTCTGATGCCAGGTCAGCCTTTTTCTAGCATCAGACCTGACACAAAGCCTTGTGTATACACTTTGTGTGTGTGTTGCTGCGATTTTGTGCGTTGCGTTTGTGGAATTTCACGGTGCGTCTCCCAGTGTGCGCTCGCCTCTGCGTGGTCATGCTCTCCTCCAAACTGTTTACATTGAGGTGGACGCTGGCGGACAACGTTGCCGTTACAGAGTTTATTCTTTCCCACTGCCCTTGACCAGTCTCTTAACACAGAGAGCGGGCTGATAAGAGAGGATTTACACACAATGCTGAAGCCATTAGCGTCTGGCTTTTTTCTCCCTCCCTCTCTCTGGGGCTTGTTTAGTGTTATCAGATCCACTGGGATGTGTGGATGGCAGATTGAATGTCCACAGCAATGGAAAAGGCCAAGGATGTCTAACCTCCCATTCACACGCTGCTAGCCTCATCAACAGAGGGCCCTTTGTTCGGTGGCAGTCAAGGAGATGGACAGTACAAGATAATTGCGTTCGGACAATAACCGTCTCCTCTGTTTGTTTGAATGTGTACAGTCTCTTTTGGGATGAAATGGTAGATGAGTGTGTCTGTGTGGGAGGGAGGTAAGGACTGGCAGGGCGAGCGATTGTGTGTCTTTGTGCGTCTCTGAATTTTTTCCATCTGTGTGCATACAAGTATAAATGAATGGGCTTGATAACAGATTTGCGGAGCTGTGGCCAATAGCGAGCAGTCATTGTCTACCTGAGACGCTGAATCCGGACCGACAGGGGGCTAGAGACAGTGAAGTCATAACCTGACTGATAAGATTCTTCAGGAACCGCCATTAGAGCCAGAGAACCAGCAGGGATGAGGATGACAGGCAGAGGAGCTGAATGGCAGCATCTGAACTATCAGCTCTCATTTCCTCCCATGATCTCATTCCTCTTCTCAGAACAGAAGAGAACATCATCCCACGTTCTCTCAGTTTGCGGCGTTGAAGTAGTCTGGAAGTATTTGTGTTCCATGAAAACTACTTAAAATGTTCAAACCACAAACAGACTCTGTGACGTCACCGTAATGCTTATTCAGGGATGTTTTGAAGTTTGGTTTCATCGCTGTCACGTCTCTGTTTGCAACAAGAAATCGTAAAGTTTGGAGAAGGTTGTTGAGTGTGGGCGGAGCCAAGGGAGTAAACAACGACAAGAATGATAGGTTGACATGCCTGTCAATCAAGCAGACACATATCTGGTGCATAATGTATGATATATGGTGATGAAGGTCATAATGGTCAGTTGAAAGTGTCTTTTTAAGGAATGTGTGAATCATTTATATAATTCATATTGATGATAATTAATGGACTTCATTATATTCAGTGGTGTTTTAATTTCTTTGCCTTTAAACCACCACTCTGACCTCAGTGCTATAACATAAATGCTAATAAACGAGTGAACCACAGGAATCAGGAAAGTAGACCTGAGGTGAGAAACAGTATCTGGTTGCATTAGACTGCATGTTTATTAAATACATATGAATGTGTACAGATAGAGAATAATAATACACTCAAGACTTGCATTGTCAGAACAGGCCAAAGATTATGTTTGAGAACAGATTCAACCATTTCTGATAATCAATATTTTACACATAGTTCATGTAAGAGGCAAAACCAATGAAGGGAGAGTGGTAACTTCTTAAATCTGCATATTTTTTTCAGTGTAATATGTCTTTGAAAATAGAGTCACAATCGAGGCACCACTGTTCTGTGGAGTGGTGAACATCAGGCCACTTTCATTAGGGTTCATTAGGTTTTTCAAGATTTGGCCCCAGGTTGCTTGTGTGATTATAGGAATGAGAACACTTATGTTTATTAATGAAAGTGAGGTGTGTGTGTGTGTGTGATTTCCGTTCCTCATGCAGTGCTCTCAGTGCATTTTTAGATTTCCTTTCAATTACACACAGGTAAGAGTTTATTAAGTTATATATTAATTTGCTTGTTTCATTTTTATTTATTTTTCCAATAACTTGCCTCCAAGGGCCATTACTGAGATAATGCATTTTCTACTTTAGCTTTGGCCTTTTAGCATTTGTGAATGTCAAATACAAATTATGCAAAAGAAGAATAAAAAGGACCAGATAGAATATTCCTCTAAAGCCTCATGTCCAAAAAAAATGCTTCTTAAAACACATTTCACTCAGTCTGTATTGTGTCAGATTTGAAACTGTTCAATTTTATGTGTTTTTTGCTGTTTTATTAATGAAAGGATGATTTGCGGCCTGTCAGATATTACAAAACCGCCGCCTTGCATTGTCCGGGTGAACATTACGACCTCTTACCCAAAGCACAGCTCCTAATCTCGTCCCTCCACATGGCTCCCGGTTGTACACTATTCTATTTAATACCAGACATTCTAAATTAAACACACTTCACAGAACGAGCTACGATGCACCGGCGCTTAATGTTCTTCTTAAGGCACAGTAATGGGGGTCGGGCTGGATTGTTTTGGTTTGGTAATGAATAGAGTGGTCCGGGGGAAACGTCAGCCACTGTTGTCAATTATCACCGTTCTCTATGAGCCGCGCTTGACAGAGAAGAATCACAGCCGGCGCCTGGATCACTTTCTCACTCACTCCGCCTTTCCTTCCTCGCTGCTTCTCCCATTCGTTCTCCAGAGCTTCAGCTGAGTCCCATTGTGCCTCCGTCTCTTTGCATCCCCTCCGCCTTTTCCTTTCAGACCCTCAGCCTCTTCGTTTAAAGCTTGTTTATTCGTGGCTGCACCTTTTTGAGTGACATTCACAGTGTGTAAATATATTTAGGTAATTTTAATATTTCTGCTGCACTTTGTCCTCTGCTCCTCTCGGCCATATCTTCTTCCTCTCCTCTCGGCCATATCTTCTCCCTCTTCTCTCGGCCATATCTTCTCCCTCTTCTCTCGGCCATATCTTTCTCCTCTCCTCTCCTCTCCTCTCCTCTCCTCTCCTCTCCTCTCCTCTCCTCTCCTCTCCTCTCCTCTCCTCTCCTCTCCTCTCCTCTCCTCTCCTCTCCTCTCCTCTCCTCTCCTCTCCTCTCCTCCACAGAGGGGGTACTGGGGTTGACAGGCAGTAAGCTCACAGTGGTAACCTCCCTGCCACCATGCCAGGCGCGGCGCCACTTGAGGGTTTGGCTGCAGATTGAATAGCTCCCAGAGATGTCATATCCAGACAGCCTCCCTGAATTACATTTCCTGGTCTTCCCTGCCTGGCTGCCTGCACGCCTCCACCAATCAAACATCCTGAGGTTGCCATGTGGCTTCCCACTGCACTCTCACCAGATTCCCTCTCTCTTCCTTCCCTCTCCCTCTGTTTACCTCAACCACCTCACCATCTCTGGGGCGCATCCCTCACGGAAAATTATTCCTTCATCGCTTGTCAGGCGATCCAACCACTGTGAGGCAAGACCAGCAGATGGGCGATCTGATTGGCTGTCAGCCCATGTTTATTTCCTTGTTTTCGAGGTTGTCAGATGAGATAAAACATTGTTCTGCCGCATTTGTCATGTCCTCTCTCCAGGGTTCATGAGAAATGAGAAAAGTTTAGCTCACAGGACATGTGGTGGAACAGATTGGCCCCACGGCTGTCAGAGGTGTCCCGCTGCATATTATTTTAAATTTATTTTCCTTTTTGACTTATGTTATTTTTGACAGTCGGCCTTTGATACACACTTCGTTGCCGCTTCACCTCAATTCTGCTGGAATTCAACAGCATTATTAGAACCTAACAGTTTTTTCATCTTGGCTGTAAAGGAAAATAAGGCTAGGAAATAATGATCTTAACATTAAATATGAAACTTGAAATGCTTTATATACACTTAGAAGGAGGTGAATAATCGTAGCATGTGTTGGAGTCCAGTGATCCTCATTGTGGTTTTCCTGTTACTGTGTATGACCTGCTCTGGCCAGAAGGTGGGTTATGTGAGCCGGAGGAGGAAAGGAGCCGGTGAGGTATTTCTTTTCTCTGTTGTGAGGGAGAGGAGGACAGCCTTGACTCATGTAGCCGTCCCTCCATAAATTGATTAATGAGGAACAGCTTCATGTGGAAAACAGAGCGTATCACACACGGCAGATACACACTCGCCTACAGGAGTCGTGCATGAAAAGACACACACGTGACACGCACACATACACAACCCTCTTTTTGCTCTCTTTGGAAGTAAGTGAAGTTTGGCTTTGTGTGTGAAAAAACAGGTGGTGGATTGAACGGTCGTAACCACACGCGCACACACACACACGTACATGAACACACTCACACGTACATGAACACACTCACACACACACACACACATCTCAGGTGGTGAAGTGAGCTCCCATGCTGTGTGGATTTGAACCAAAGCCGAGACATAAAACTGAACTGGCAGACTGGGACTCGTACTACTCCAACCCTCCAGTCTGGTGCTTTGGGTTGAGCCTGTGTGTGTGCAAGAGAAAAATATGTTTGGAGGTGATTCTTTTTGCTTTGTCGTGTGTGTCTTTGTGCAGCAAACGTCTTTTTCAATCGTTTTTACCTCCTGTTTTTCAGATCAGCCCCTCCAGCTTGTGGCAGAGGCCTTTCCCTGCACGTCCTTGAGTGTTAGCGGGATACTGGGAGTGTGCTGAGGAGTTGGTGGATTACACCGAGTGTTTTTGTAGCTTGAAGTATGTTCGGCTTTATGTGGGTGTATTATCACCCTGCACAATTAGGATCGCCCCAAATATGTGGATGATGACATCACCTCGCATGGCGGAGGCGATGAACTAAGCGCGGTCTGGATTTTTACTGTGCTAATGAGATGTGTTCACACGCAGTGAAACACACAAGCATACGAACGGGCAAATACGTGTCATGGCAACAGAGACTATGTATCCCAGCATGCTGTTCTGTGCGCATGGATGTGAACACGCTCATATGTCAGTGTAATGCTTAATGTGGTTGTTTATAGCATTGGAAATTAACATTCACTCCGGTTTTGTTTCGTGAGGGAGGGGTTGATACGGACTATAAATCTACTTGGATCCGCGTAAAGTGTCATAGCGCATTACGTACAAATTTGCTGCGGCTTTGTCTCGCAGTGATCACAATAGCAGACTATTCCGTCTACACACACATACACAAACTCACGCACAAGTTGGCATACAAATCCAAGCCACACAGCTCCCTGTGTTGCCTGTCTCCGGCCCATGCTGAGTGTGTAATGAGTGGAGCTTGAGTTAGATTAAGGCAGATATTGTGTGGCGTTGGAGGATTGGTTTCACTTTGAGCCTCAGTGTTGTGGCGGAGTGCACTCCAGAGCTTCTACTGGCTCCTGAATGACCAGCGGGGTCCCCACTGTTAGGCTCCTGTCATTTGTCATTGCGTTATACTTGACACCGCTAATATGTTTCGAGGCAAACATGTACCAACCATTAGGGGGGATTTTTTTTTCTTTGGATATTCGAAACGCAGTCGTATACTGTATGGACACACGCTGGGATGAAATGAAAGGATGAGAAGCAGCGGTAAAGAGAAAAAATATAGCGGGGAAAGAAGAAGGGTTATTTTGGAAGAGAAAGGGAGTCTTCAATATGTGATGTGGTTTTTCGGCTCCTTTTAAAGCACGTTGGAGGGGGGGACTGGGAGGGGAAGAGAATGTGAGAGGAAAATGGTGTTATGAGGGCGAGGAAGTTAAAAGAGAGTGCACCATGCTTAGAGAGCAGAGATAAAGGAACAATGCCACGGAGAGAAAAAGAGGCTGAAAGACGGGATGTTCAGATAAAGGGGTGAAAGGCACCAGATAAGGGAAAACCACTGAGCGAGAGGAAGGCAGGGAAAAAGGAGGGAGATGAAGAAAGACGAGGTCCGAGGACTGTTATCATCTGGAATCTATCAAGAATAGATTGGCCACATGAAGTGACTATGGCCATAATCACAAACATCAGCAACGCTGTCTATTAAAGCCTGTTCTTCTTCCACTTTGTTTTCCTCCATTTGTTTTTAAACTATCGGCCCTGGTCAATCGGCCAGAGCACTAAGTACAGGATATGTAAGAATAATGACTGTAATATCAATGGATACAGAGAGAAAAGAGGACAAAGACCCATACATCTGGTTCTTTATCCTCCTCCTCATGCTCTCAGGTGAATGTTCTGCTCATTGACATGCATACGATATTTGGTCCTTATTCTTCAAAGCAGGAAAAAAGGGATGATTTCTACTTCCAATAGAAGAAAATAGAGATTTGGGGGAAATGCACCCAAAATCACACAGAAACACTTGAGTGTCAATATCCAGCCAGGGTCTGGCGATATTCAGATTACATTTGGATCAGGTTCAGTCACTTTGGCTGGGCTAAACTTTTTTTTATGCTGCATGTGGCTTTATTCGGGAAAACGTTTTGGGTCTGGTCAGGTTCTTACATTAAAGACAGAATGCTTGTTGAGTACGATTCGGGCTCGATCAGCTTGCTCTCTGACTTGGTCGGGTTCGAACAGAAAATTGTCGCCTGAGAATGTTTTTTTCTTATATTTATTTCGGAGAGTGGTCTTTCACTTTGAGAGCAGGACTTACTGAAATCTGTTTAAGATTTAGATTCTCAAAAACCTTTTGCTCGCACTCAAAAACATTCCCTGCTTGTGCTTTGATTTCCTGCGCTTTAGCTTCAGCTCTTCCCATCACGCTGCTTCTCTAAGAGGGTGAAACGTCTGCTCTGGGATTTCCCGTTTCCAAATGAAATTGCCCCGCTTTGAATCCATATCATGCAGCATATAGAATCACAGAAGTACTGACATATAGTAAATGCTCTTTGGAATAATATTCAATACACTAAATTTAAGAAAATTCCTCAAAAACTCAAGAGAAAGAGAAGCTATGTTCCGGATTAAACTGTCTTTAAATCAAATATGTTCTTTTTATGTTCAAGATCAAAATAAACAGATTATTTTTAGGGGAGCGAGGTGATGAAAAAAAGAAAGAAAAAGATTACAAGAAGCCATAATTATACAGGTCTATAAACAGAATTAACCCCCCCAACCCAGCCCCCTCTCCTCACCCTCTCTCCTCTGTCCTCCTCTTGCCTAAGCTCTGTCTGCTTAGCCAGTGATAAGCCACTGGAGCGTCGCCGGCTTGAGACTGCTTCAACAAATTCACTTTGCTATCAAACTAATAGGATTTGGTGTCTTCAGCCCATGCTAAAGATGGCATCTTTGGATACGAGGAGGAAGAGATAAGGTGTTGGTGATAAGGTGTTGGTGATGGAGAGGCGTTACACGAGGCCGAGAAGACAGGAACTTTCCTCACTTTCTCTTGGCTCGGGATCAAGCGGCGCGTTCCTTTGGGAGAATTCATTTAGGATTCTGGCTTTTTCAAGGGGCGTTTGGGCCAATGAGCTGGTGAGCCAGGCAACATCTGTTTCCATGAATACCTAATGACTGTGTGTCGCCAGAGTCAAACGCCTGCTCTGAGAGACGCTCCCCCTGTTATTACCATCATAGTTATTTAGCCACCGCTTTCTCATTAGGATCGTTCTCCCTCCGTTCCCCATGGAGGGAACAATTGGATTAGCTGCTACTTTTATACAGTGTAAGCCGGAGCCCTCTCCCAACACTGCATAGTGTAGTGTGCCATGTGTGTTTTACTGGTAAAGGGTAATACTTTAATATTATGATAACGCCACCAAGGGAATGGGAAGACATTACATGCTGTAAATCAAACGGGAGAATCCACTGTTAATGCCTAGTAGGTGTAGGTGTGAGCGATGCTGTAAGCTGCTGACATTAAACCTGGCCGTTGGAGGAGGTGTCAGCTGTTTGGCTTCACATTCCCAGAGCCTGGCGTTTTGTGTAATAACAGCTTCTGAGACGGTGCCTCTGTTTTATGTTGCGGTGTTAAAGTGCTACCCTTGCACATGTTGCCATGGAGACAACAGCAGTCTATATGGGTCACGGTCAGGTCAATGTGGGCTCTCCAGACATCGGGTCAAAGGTCAAGAGTCAGGAGTGATTGTGGCTCAGCTTCAGCTCCAGGTTTATACAGGACGTACCGGAGGTTTTATCCTGTTTGAAATGAAATGTTGAGCCTTTAAAAAACCTGAAGATGCATAGAGCCGGTTTATTGATTGGCCAATAAAAAAGGCTGGTAGGAAACTTTGATATATTGGCATCGGTTTATTTACACCAATATACAATTTACAATAATTTACTGATTTAACAAGGAGTAGTTAGAAATATATCTTTATTTTCCTAGTTACAATTCAAATAAAATTTGTAATAAAGTTAAAGATTAAGCTATAAAATTATATTTCTTTGTCACAAGGGGTTTACAACTATATCTCAAAAATTATACTGAAATTGTTTATTGATGCATTGGTATCAGAAAGTTTGCACTCCTCTTATATTGGTATTGGTCCATATGACTCCATATCGGTCGAGCTCTAGCACACGTAGTCACCTTTTCCAGACGTGCTTCTGTACTGTATCCATACGTGTGTGTGTCTGTGTGTGTGTGTGTGTGGTATTGATGACTCTTATAGCAGACATGTTGAACTAGTTTAATGGAGGACCTAACGTCTCGTAAAATGATGGGAGTGTGATGATGTGATGTGGCATAGCTGTGGTTGTAATGCGGTTGTCGCTCTTGATCCCTTTACTGCACTTATTCCTTTCTTCTTTTGTGTTCGTTCCTTGTGTCTGTGTTCTCTCTCTCTCTCTCTCTCTCTCTCTCTCTCTCTCTCTCTCTCTCTCTCTCTCTCTCTCTCTCTCTCTCTCTCTCTCTCTCTCTCTCTCTCTCTCTCTCTCTCTGTCTGTTCTCGTCCCCCTGTGCTTGTGTTTTTTCTTTGTGACATATACTTTTAGTCACAGGCTGAGTCTATTCAGGTTTCACTCTCAGTAGGAGAATACAATTTTTATAACTTTTGAGGGAAATACGCCGTACAGAAGTGACAGAAGCTATAGTTTGAGCAAAAAAAGGGAAACTGAAGGACGACAGATGCCAAACCGGAAAGCACACATTTCCACCATCGATCAGCGGCCCTGTTCAGTTCCGTATCTACTGTCTCTGCTCTCTGCGAGTCTTTAGAACAGTGTGAGTCCATTGATTCGGCTTTGTCATCCCGGTGTGTGTGTGTGTGCTGGTAAACCAGTGCTTCTAATGAAACTGAGTCCATCCACCCAGGCTGCAGGCGCATTGAGCAGTGGCACCAAAAGAAACCCTAACAGCTCATTGGTTCTCAACAGGAGTCGACTTATGAGGCAAATTCGGGCGTAATTAAAGCCAGTCCCTGTAATTGTCAAATTCCTCTCTCTATCGTAGCAGTGAAGGAAAATTACACGCTGCACTGTGACTTGTTGGACCATTGTGCAGAATTTGTTGTGGTATAATTCAGTGGCCTCCCTACCATTCCATCCTCACTCCCTCCTTCCTCCCCTGTGTTATCTTCATCAGCCCTTTTCTCTCATCCTCTTCATATCCATTAGCCTAATGAACACCCTCCAATTTCCTGACTACGGGACAAACACGGGCGCACAGTGTTGCTCTTGTCCTTTCTATCTGTATGTGTGTCTGTGCGGCATGCACGTGTGTTTCGCCTGTGTGTGTTTGACGGAGAAAACGTGTTGGTAAAGCCCTCATTAAAATAGATGGCGGTAATCAAAGTGCAGAGCAATTAGCCATGGCTGAGTGGGCGGAGGGTGTATACCAGTGTGTTACCGTGTGCCACTGTGTCAGGCCTGTTGGTAAACATGCTGATAGCTCACCTCTGATAGTGCACGTGGACACGGAGCAGAAGAGTTACGACTCGCAGCCCTGAGGGGGACGGTCACCTCAATTTATCACTGCAGTCAAACTGGCTGTTTTCTTCAGCGCCTGAAACAAGACTCTGTTATTAGCTGGTGGTTATTGGTCGTATCATCTGCTCTGGAGAAATGACATTTAATCACAGTGGCACAGAGAGTGTTTTATGACTGGAAACCAGAGTCATGTTATTTTCTTATCAATATATAGATCTGTTGAGGGAGACTTGTTATACCTTCTTTTTCTTATAACAAGTTTAGAACTCTGTCATAATTTTTTTTTAAATCTATTCATCAACTTCCTTCTAAAGCTTTTTTTTAAAAAACTTGTGTCTCCTGTTGTGCTCATGGCCAAAATAAAAACATTATTTTTTATACTTGATTGACAAAATAATTTGGATAACAAGATTATTTTGTAGTGGAAACAAAGCAGACTTTCTCCTTCGGGATCCCAATGTGATATTAATTTGCTTTGTGAATGTGTAAGTTGTGAGTTTTCTGCTAAATCAAAAAAACACATAGACACAGTGCTGAAAAGTCTAAAGGAGTCCTGATCGACCTGACTGCCACACAAATAAGAGAAAAACAGATGTACCCACTGCTTTTCATTCACTACAGTGACATCTATCAAGGGCAGCCATCTCTATTAACCTGTTTGCCTCACATAGGCAAAGCTTCACTAACTTTCTCTGCACACACACACACACACACACACACACACACACACACACACACACACACACACACACACACACACACACACACACACACACACACACTCAGGCAAACACTCTTTCAGGCACAAACACAGCTTTGTCAAGTCAGACCTGAGGCTCTGAGTGTTATCTCCTTCTGCCACGGGGCAGTGCTCTTCTTCTTTTGAGTTATTTATTGTGGTTTGGCTGCAGCGGTCTGACCACGGAGGCAGACAGGTGCCTGGCATCGCTTTGCAGTTGTTCATTTACAGGTGAGAGTCTCAGTTGCATGTCATTGGGGGAATCGGCCCAGGAGCCGCAGAGGGCCGAGCGTGGAACCACCACAGTTTCCGAGGAGCGGCTTCAAACTGCTGTTTATATGCATCACGGAGGGCCCGTCAGCGTTGGCAAGGCAACAGGCTGTCCATTTGGATGAGCTTCAAGTGAATAACTGCCACTTAACCTCACAAAGTGCTTAGTTGGCTTTTCCCTCTGGTTTTTGATGGACAAATCGACTGGTGTGTGAAGGACGCTTGTTTTTGTAGATGTTGAAAGTGGCGCCTGATATCGGACGAAAACAACATCCATGACGTTTCAGATTCTAACAAAAATAAGTTGAGAAGTAAAGCACTTTTGATGTCAGAACTATTAAATGATCATTGACCCTGAGGTTGACTCCTGCTGTTCCCTGTATTGGAACTTTTGCCACTTAGTGGAGCACAAGAAATGTTTTATCCTGCAAATTACAGCTGGCGAAGAAAGCTTCAAACATTTAAAGAACCGAACCCTGACTGAGGACGGGAGCAGACAGCGGCTCACAGAGTGGCCCCGGTGCTTTCAGTTAGTTGGCCTTGCAAACGTGTGCTCTTTTGGTGTCGCCTCGCCCTCCCCTGACAAACAGAAAAGCACAGGTTGGACAGGAAAGCTGCGGATGATGGGCATTCATGGCTCCAGTTATGACCCCATCGGCACATTTTTGAGCGGGCCGATGACAAGCTGCTGGAATGCCCCGCCGTTTTGCAGAGTCGTTTGAAAACATGATTAACGGTGGTGGAACACAATAGGAATGTGATTCTCATTTGAGCCGTGGGTACGGCAGGCTAGCCTGGGAAATCATCCAGGCCCTAATTGCTGAAGCAGACCCTGATTCAGACAGCTGGAACACACACACACACACACACACACACACACACACACACACACACGCTCAAACACAGCCTTAATAAATAATAAAAAGTGTATCGTACAGTGTTGGCTTCTGGATTTATAATTATGTCGTATCAAATAACATATTTAATAAATCTTTGAACTTTTTGCCGCTGTTACATTACGTTTTTTTTTAAATGTAAGTCTTCTTCGTAATGCATATACACATTTTTTATTTTATTTTGTTCCATATATCAGAACAACCTTATTGAAAAAAGAGTCGTACAAACATTCTGGTACTTGAATTGGAAAACTAAATAAAAGGTACACACTCATACAATACAACTTGTATTGCTTAGTTTTGAGATTCCTGCTTTTCCTCACTTTAAATGATTTGCTTACTGAAGGGCTCTCGTGAGCTATTGGATATTTTTTTATATCCACTTATATTAGCCCAATGAGAAAAACCTTATGCTTTTGTCCAGAGGATTTCCCAAACTTAGTTCCTTGCATCCTCAGAGGAAGCCGCGCTCTGCTTTCTGACACGTCCGTATGGATTTATAGGTGATATAAAGAAAATTTACAGCAAGAATCATTTTTGCAAGAGCGTTCTCCACAGAAGTATAAACCGCCGTCTTGCCTCGCTCCCCGCCTCTTCCCTGCTCCGCCCTTCCATTTCATTAAGTCTAAAGACAGCCGTGGAAGTCTGAAGTCTTGTCTGTCACCACTGCCACCTCCTCCCCCCTGCTCCTGCCTTTATGTTTCCAACCTCTCCCCAGACCTTCAGCTGCTTTTCTTTAAACATTTCATGCTTACTTTCTTTCTTTTTTCGCTCTCCTTTCTCAAAAATCATCCATTTCTATTTCCCTGCTCCCTTTGTGTGGCCAGACAGCCGTGTAATTGTGGGCCGAGCGAGGAGCGGGGATGAGACGGGCCCTTGTGTCGGTCGGCCCCCGTGCTAGTGTACCTACCTACAGCCATTCTCCCAGCAGTGGCTTTGTTCCTGCTTCCATTGTGATGGGCTGTAGCTAAAGAGAAGCGCTACACATGTTGTTTGGCTGCAAGTCTTTCTGCAGCCTTTGTGATAAATATGGTCCTCTGTTTCTCTCAAGTGTCGTATTCTTCCTGCCTGTCTGCGTGGATACCTCTGGCTGTGTTGCATAAAAGAAGATTAGCTTTACCACTGAGAGAGACACACACACACACACACAAACAATAAACACTGTGTAGTGACGCACACACAAACAACAACATGGTTGTCTCTCACTGCGACGCTAGAGGCCTGTTACGAGAGTAATTGGCACATTTTTAACCAGTTTGACTGAAACATGTGGTAAAACTGATGCATAATAAAGAATGTTGCGTTGCGTATTTGTTGATCACCTCCTGTCTGTTTGTTTGTCGTTTGGTTGATTTGTTTGTTTATTTGCGAGATTACGCAAAAACTCTTGGACGGATTATCACGAAACTTGGTGGAATGATACAATACGGGTCAGTGAGAACCCATACAATTTTGGTGTTGTAAAGGTATAAAGATATCTGTACACACACACACACACACACAGTCATGCTATAAAGCAGCTTTAAGTCAGAGTACAGATATTCTGGGGGTCGGCCGGTGATTTTCTAAGTGCTTATTCTCTTTTTTTTCCTGTCTTCAAATGCTGGTCAAGGCTGCATAAGTGGCCACGTTACAGAAGATGTACAGAGTGAATTTTAAAAAGCTTTTATATTTTTCTGAGGCGTTGAGGATTCACTTGAGCGAAGACAAACCCACCTGGCCTTGACTTGAAAGTCCATTTCCCTATAACCCCCTGTATAGCACGGATACGATTTTATCCCTCTGATAATGGCGATCTACCGTCTCCCATTTATTATTCAAGAGCCTCTCTGAGTTAATAAAAAGCCTATTTACAATGATGCTATTCAGTGCACATATATAGCAAATTTATTTCCATAAAAACAAAAAAGCGTATATAAAAAACATAAATTCAAGGCTCCTCAGTCACATCCACATTTCCACTATAATCACATATAGAGTTTGGCTAATGCAGCTTTAGCTCTTCATACCTTTGTGCCTCATTTACATGTAAAGACCCAGGAAAATGCTTTTGGTTAATCACAAGATAAATGAGCGCTGATGTAGTTACCATGGTTTCAGAGTAACATTACTCAGTTTCCCTCTTAAAATCTCCATGGGAAGAGCAATTAGACATCAACCCCACAATTTACTGCATGTTTTTCTCTGGATTATATGGAAGATGGCTGCGTCTGGCTCTTTAAGTTGTAATTGCACTAATTATTAAACGGTAACTTACTATTACGAGTAGTTTACATTAAAGCCTGGTAATGGAGTTACAAACCTCAACCCTCTCTCAGGTAGAAGACCCGCTACACCAGTGAGGAGCCAGTCTTATTTTTGTATTTTCTTCTTTCCTTACTATAATTCAGCCTCTCATCCTTCAGCGCCGCGCCGAACAAAGGAGAGATTCTTTGGCAGGCAGCGTGTGCTGCCTGGCAGGAAAATAGAATTAAACATAAAAGATGTTTCAGGGTTAAGCAAAAGTCCTCGAGGTCCAGTTGTGTGGGTCCAGTAATTCAATTTAGTGACAAAATGTGTGTACGACTTCGTGTTTAACGATGAGAAATCCACCCCCCCCACCACCACCCCACCCTAAATCCCAGACGAGCAGCGCCAAGAACCCGAGAACCCGAAGTTTGATTTTGTTTGTGTGCGACTGTAACAATGAGATAGAGAGAGGGAGTGACAGCTTTATTGTTTACCTCTGGCTGTTTGTGCCGACAGCGTGGTGACAGTGAGCCAAACACACACTGACCCCTGATGAAGCTCCCTCAGTCGTCTCTCTCTCCCCCCCCCTCCCCTCTCTCCTGCCTGCCGGTCACACTAATTGCTTAAACATGCGGCCCTTTAGTTGTCATGGAAACTGGTTTATTGTCATTTTATTGGAAAAAGGTGGCCTTGAGCTGTATATTAGCTGGCGACATAAACCCAACAAATGCTTTTTCTGTGTTTTTTTTTGTATTATCTTTATGTATCGACTGTAGAATATTCTTAAGAGCATCTTTCTCCCCATGTGGGGGCAGAGACACCTCACTTGCTTTTAATGCCTCGTTCACTTTTAATCATCGTTTGGTCCTCGTCGTCTCGCGCTCCTTCGTCTCCGTCATCTTTCTGTTATCCTCAAAATCATCCGAATTAACCCGCCTTTCATTTCTGGCATCTTGCAGCCTCTCCTCCACGGCTCCTCTCCTCCACAGCTTCTTCTTTCCCCACTCCTCCGTGACTCTCTCTCGTTTTTATGACACATTTCCATCATCTCCCACCCTTATTTTTCCTCCTAACCACCTTTCTTCTCCGGTCCCATCTCTTTTTCCCAATCCTCAACTCCTCATTACTCCATCAGCTGCATCATCCATGTCTTTCCTCCTTCTCCATCCATTTTCTCCCCTCCTCATCTTCTCCACCGCTCTCCTACATTTGTTTTTCTTTCCACCAAAGTGTCTAAAAAAGTAATTTCCCCCCTTTTTCTCTTCAGTCCTCCGCCCCTTTCCTGGTGTTTCCTCCCTTTTCTAATCATCAGCAGCTCCGGCACCTTACCACCCTGTTGACTTGCTCTGCCCTCTGCATCCTGATGCCTTTCTCCTCCACGTTATCTCCGGTAGCGTTGCCTCCGTCTAAATGTTTAGTATTCGCACCACGTGCGACCGGGCCTTTTGTCACATGCTCTGTACATTATTGAAAGCGAGCAGATCACTAATTCATGTCAGCTGAGCCTTGTGGGGTTTGGGTGGAGGTGGGTGGGAGCTTGTTGCCTCCTGACGGAGGGGCCTTTCATCTGGCTCGAACCACCTCGTAGCCTCCACATCCCACACCTCTGCTGCATCCGCCCCTCATCTCCTCCGCGGTCTCCTTTTACGTCTTCTCGCTTCACCCTCCATTCCTCTCCTCTCTTTTACTCCATTTCCCCCTGTCAGTGTCCCATGATGAAGCCCGTTCTGTCTTTGTTCAACCACTATCTGCTGTATAGAGATTTCGACCCACTGTAGTCACTTTCCATCTCTCCTCACTCCCCTCCCTCATTCATTGAAGTCTAATCTAATTGCTTTTCCTCTGACCCTGGGGACCCGGGCGCAGTGTAACAAGCTCCCAGCGGATGCTCTCTGCCTCTGCCTTCATCGCTGCATCCCTGAGTCGCCTACTTTCTTTTCATCTGTTTCCTCACACCGTCTCTTCCTAGTGCATTCGTTCATTAGCAGCACTAATGCCGTTGCCTCAAGACACACAGCACGATACTGTGATCCGGCCGGCTTTGCTGACTCTAATCTAAGGTTGGCCGCAGAACAAGGTTGGGTCAGAAAGGACCAATTGCAACAGGTTTTTTATTTTCTGTGTTTATGTGTGGAGTTTTTCTAAGTCACAGAATGAGCCATGGTAAAAAGAAAAAACGAGTGGTGGATCAAACAAGGGAATCAGAAAAGAGGAAAAAACTAACCGGGGGAGGTTGTGAAAAAGTAGAAGATGGCACAGTAGTATACCGAGGCTCACAGGACTGTACGTTAATAGAAAAGGTGAAATATGAAGATAGCAGATAGACCAGTGCATATTTTAACAGCTTTGGTTTCACTGGATTTTAGAAATATGACACAGATCCTTACTCTTCTTCCCTCGTCGATCCCACAGTGCGACTGTTGCATCAGCGACATCATGAAGTGTCACCTTAAACAAAAACCTGAAGCAAAAAAACACACCAGCTTTCAAATCACGCTGCGTTCGGGAGGCTCTGAATATTTAAAGCGCTGAATTCCCTGGATTCTATTTTGTTTCCCGTTAGGCATAAAACAAAATAAACATGGGAAAACAAGTAGTTCCAACAAGTCCTCACGCGTCGCGCTTGATCTACGGTGAGATTAGCCAACGGGTAGCGAGTGAACATGAGCAGTGAATTTCAGAATAACCTCAGTTGTCAAGTCACGTTGCGTGGAAGTGCCGAAGCACAAACACCTCCATGTTGTTCCCCCATTCACTTCGACGTGAAACTCAATGACAGCAGACAGCTCTACATCACTTCCTGAACGTGAGAGCCATACAGTACAGTGTGCGCATGAGCTCTTTTTTTTTCTCCGTCTTATAAATATTCACAACCGAACATCAGCATTAAGATCAAAACATTTACTCCTGAAGGTTAATAGGTCAAACGCGTTGATCAGAATCTGGTTGTTGCACACACTCCTCTCATTAGAGACATTTAAAGAGAATCATTTGATACAGATACTCTGATCTTCCCCCCTGGCCCTCCCAAGTGTATACTCTCTCTCTCACACACACACACACACACACACACACACACACTTCACACACATTATATACACACACACACTTCACACACATTATACACACTCACGCACACTTCACACACACAAACACTGGGAGTCCTTTGGGCTCAGGCACTGGGCTGAATGCAGATACAGGATCTCTCTTTGAAGTGAGCATGCTTGCTGTAAAACTGTATATATGTGTGTGTGTGTGTGTGTGTGTGTGTCTGTGCACGCACTCACGCTCACATGCACTCCTGCTGTGTTTGTGCCTGCTCCTTTAATCTGATCAGGTGTTTAATTATTAATGTCGGTTAAAAGAAGCAGAGGCAGAATATGTGAACAGTGATGACCCTGCAGCTGTACTTTTTAACCTTTACTGTGAAATAATTCAACGTTTCAACGTGTGTGTGTGTGTGTGTGTGTGTCGGGGTGAGTTTGTTCCTGTACTATATTTGTAGAGAGCATAGACCCTACAGAGTGAGGACATTTTTGGAATGGGCTGTTTGACAGTAAAGACTTGTTTTTAGGGTTAGAATTAGAATTAGGGTAAGGGGCTAGGGAATTTATTATGTCAATGAGTGTCCTCACTAAGATAGAGGTACAACTGTGTGTGTGTTTGTGTAACCTGGAGCGTTACGGAGAGCTGCTTTATGTGTGCATGCATTGTGGCATTTTCCAAAGTTGCCTCCGAGCAAAAGAGAAAAGCAATATATTTGGACGCAGACGCCTCAGGTGACACTTTGAACATCCCTTCTTTCTCTGTGTCTCTGTAGGTGTGTGGAAATCATCGCCAAGGAAGGGAGGAGTCTGAAGGAGCTCTATCTCGTGTCCTGTAAAATCACAGACCACGGTAAGATACTTTCCATCACTGTCCCTTTGTTGCAGTCAACCTCTGATATTATAATCATGACTATTATTACCCACAGCCACTGCAGCAATTCAGGACCCATTTGATTTTACAATTCGACCCTTATGAGACCGGCAAACAGTAAAAGTCTTATTGAAAAGTTTTGCACACAATTAAGCATTGTTAGGTGGAGCTCTCCTCGGAGCAGTTTTGACATGTTTCTACTTTACAAGGCAGGAGGGTTTTTATGTTTTAGCTTGTGTTTGCTTGAATATTTGAGTGTTAAGTTCAATACACAGTTGAAGTACATACAGAGGCATCAGGAGTGCACTGTTTGCATCAACTATTTGATACCTTGTTTTGCATTTGTTCTGTGTAGTGGTTGCAAGGCCATGAGTGAGTGTGTTGAGTGTGTTGAGTGTATGTATGTGTGCGTGCGTGTGCGTGTGTGTGTACGTACCTTGGGAGATCTACAAATGAGAGCCCCCAGCTGTGCAGCCAAAATTCATTTAGAGTCCCCAATTATTTCAAGTGATACTTGATAAGAAAAGATACAAATCCTTGTTCTTCACTTATTTCTCATCAAGTCATCTTTTCAAATAACAAATGACCAACTCTCCACATTGTGGTTGAAACTAAATTCTGTCTGATGTCTTTTTCTTCAGTTTGATTGTCGTTAAATCATCTTCTGAATAAATCCCCTTTTCAAAAATTGCACAAAGGCACTGAGATAAGAGATGAACAAGCCAAAGGCTTGTTAGTTCCGTGGTATTTGCTCGAGGGCTTAGAGTCTGAGGCTGTTTTTGTTGTCGGCCTGGAAAGGCTACTGATGCATATATGCAAATATTTGGATGTATAGATTGAGTTGTGTCATTCTTTATAACAGTCTTTCCTGTATAGGTGCTGATGTATGATATGTGCTGTAAACCCACATGTTGATCTATTTGAACACATTGATTCATAGAAACTTGTTGCAGTTGTTTCAATTGTCTATCTTGATTTCAACCTTACTTGTTTTACTGTGTTTGTTAAATGTGGTTAGATTTTATATTTTATATAGTGAATATATGTTCGGAGACGTCACAGAACCTGCAGTAAACCCTGGACTGTGAGGTGGTTTTTAGTGTAAAACAAAGTTTGGAAAAAGTTTGAATGACTAGCGGTTCCTTCAAGCAAACGTGAATGTACATTCAGGTCATTACAGTTTGAATATTAACTTTTCCCCCTGGTTCGAAAAAATATTCAAATTGCGAATATAAAAAAAGTGACAGCTCTTTCTCTCTCGTGTAAACGCCCACAGAAGCTCTGAATGCTCAGTGAGCAACTATCTTAAATCAGGCAGCATTTTGGAACGAGCTATCCAGTTTTTCCGCAGACATACATGATTCTGACCCAATCTGATCCATTCCGAGCTGCATCATTATATCTGTCTGAATCAGATGTTAGAGACTCCTGCAGTTTCATTTTGGACTGAGAGAGGCACCGCAGTCAGCAATTTACCACTTTCCTGACATAGCTGACTTCATATAAAGTTTGGTGAATCTAGATTGCCCTTCATCTATTTCCCCTCATAAACCACTATTCTGTTTTAGTTGTATGGTAGTGACAGCAGATATGGCAAAAGAATATGGAGAAAGAAAATAAATGCCATGCATTGATTGACCAAGGTTTCCCAAAGGAAGTTGTGATTCTGTCACATGTGGTGCTGCAGAGTGGAGGCTTGCTGCCAGAGCCTGTGAGTTACAGTGACAATAATCGCCTTGACCTCTCTGAACTTGAACCTTAGCCGTGTGTGTGTGTGTGTGTGTGTGAAACATTACGTGGGTGTATGTCCACTGGTGTTTGATTAATGACTCCGAGATCACAATTGTACATTAAACCTGGAATGCACACAACCATCCCCCCATCCATCCCCCTCTTTCTGTATGTCTCTCTAATCATTTTGACCAAGATGAATTGGTGACATCTGATCTTCTTCCTTCACTAATGACCCCTCTGGCCCTCTTCAGCTGGTGATTGGGTCTGTGTGTATTTATACGCGTGTGTGTGCGTGTATGTCCTTCCAGAATAGAGATGCCTGTTGCAGGAGCTCTGTGCTCTCACAAAATGATTGGTGGATTTCACATCTGCCAAGCTGGCCTCCGTTCGCTTTTCCGCCCATCTCCTGTGCTAATTATTTTTATTAATGGCCTCTCTGAGTGCATTTGAGATGTCCACAAGCCTCTTAGGTTGTGAGTGTTCTGTTTTTCCCCTCCCAGTGTTTGCTTCCTGTGTGATTTTATAGAAGCTTTGAGGACAGACAGAGAGAGACATAAAGACAGGTTTAAATGACAGAAAGAGAGAGCGGGGCAACATGTAATTTTACTCCCAGTGCAGATGGTTTAAGAGATTATTTTCTGAGGCAGAGGAAACAAATGGAAAAAGCGAGGATAGAGCTTTCTGGGTGTAATGATCTTACTGAAAGCCCTATTATCTCTGTGGAAAAAAGAAACTTCCTAGACTTCTCTGTCTTATTCGTCAAACAACAGGGACAAATTGGCTTAATAACATTTTGCTTGAAACAGGAAAGACGTCTAGAGACTTGTTAAACACCTGGGTTCTTTAATGCACGCCGTTAATGAGATTTATGCTTTTCATTTCCGCTGGTTTTTCACACCTGAAGCGTATGATGGATGATGGATAATGGTTACGCCAGCAAAGATTTTGTTAGATCTCTAAAAGCTTTCCATCCGGATTTACTCTGTCTATCATAACACGCACCAGCGCTAATTAATCTTTTTGTTCGCATTGGTCTTGTTTTTTCAAAAGCTGCTTACAGCTGCCACATTCACGGCTTGTGTCGTACGTGCCCATTAAACGAGCTCATCGAAAGGGGCAGACATTGTTAGTGATGTAGGGAAAGTCCATCCAGAATATGAAAAGAAAAGATGATGAAAATAAAGAGGTGAGGAGTGATGAAAAAGATTAATAAAATACCTTAACCTTCAGTTAGTTTTGAGGTACTGTTCACTTAATTGCATGCATTCATTTAACCAAACATATTGCAATTTACAATAAAGTAATTAATATGAGTAGAAATGTAACTCAAAAGCCAATAAACACAAATAATATATGTTGATAAAAAGTGGATATTAAAATAGAAATTATAAAAAAAAGACATTTATAAATGATTAAAACCTTAAGAACGATACATCTAACAAAAATGATGATATGAATCAGGAAAGCTTGAAGTGGAATAAGTATGAAATTAAAACTTTTAATTGCCCTGAGTATAAATGGGGTGAGCTTTAGATTTGTCTCCTGTTATTCCAGGTTGCAGGTGCTCAGTGAGAAGCTCAGTAATAGCAGTCGGCACCTGCAATGTCATTTAATCATTTGAGTGTTTTTGATAAGGACTCCGCATTATAAGACAGCAGCAAAGTCATGAAAGGGAGTTATAAAAAAAATAGTAGAGCCATACAAGTAAATAACTGTCTATCACACCCCACAGAGAGGGAGGGCCACCCAACCCTAGCATACAGCTCACAATGATGAGTATTATAATTATCACCGGTAATAAATCTTAGCACAGGCTGATAAACAGCATCCAAGGGCTTCAGAGGCACAGCTGAAGCATTCATGTATAAAATGTCACCATAATCAAAGACTGATAGAGAAAGTTGCTTCAATATGCGTCACAGTGCAGAGAAAAAAACTGATTTATTCCTATAGAGGAACTATTTTAAAAGTTACCTTCTCATGGATCAAAATCCCAAGATACTTTAACTCCGTGACCTTCTCAATCTTTGTTAAATACACCAGAGTTTGATCATGCGAGGAACATATAAAGTTTGTGGGAGCATCAACTGGTGTGTGAACACTTATCTTCTGTATCTCAATAATATATCTATATATTTGTGTTTGTGAATTTAGTTATATCTGCATTAAGGACTCCATTGGGTGGCTGGGCTCAACCTTGGAGATACGTTAGGGAGTTTGGACATCGGAACTCAGAGTAGAACCACTGCTCCTTCACGTCCAAAGGGGACAGTTGAGGGGATCGGCTTCGGAATTGGATTTGGAACTTTATCGGGCATGCCCAACTGGGAAGAGACCCAGGGGTTGGCCCCTGAACTTGCTGAAGGGACTACATATCCCACCTGGCCTATTAATGCCTCAGGTTTACCCAGTAAGAGCTGGAAAGCGTGGCTGGGCAGAGGCTTTTCTGGAATATCCACAACAATTAATTTAGTTGACCTATATCTATCGTTACATGTAAACTCTAGAGAAGCTTGGTTCAGGTTATCAAGAAACCTTCATCAAATCCGACACTAGGAATTCTCTTTATTTCTTATAAACACACAAACCATATGGAACACATTGAGCATCACCCTGGGAGCCAAGTTGAATTTGATAACACATCTCTGCGCTTCATACAGGGACCCTTTAGCTGAGGCCCTTTGAGCAATGTCCATTCCTGACCCGTTTGTGTAAGAACCCCTAATCTATATGTCCACTTATCACTGCCAATTTCCGGTTTCGAGTGCTGCAGAAAAGCTCCAACACTTTTATTAATATCCTATATAACTGTGGCCAAGATGTTGGCGTGTAGAAATAGATCGTATGTGCTGTGTATTTGAAAAAAAAATATATATATATAGTCTTAGCATGTCAGTGCTTATCTCTAAGGAAAAAAACAAAGTAAAGAAAAACAGGCCTCTCCTATGTTCATGAGATAGAGAGGTCAATTGACTGGCTTGAGATCATGTTAAGGATGTATTGATAAAGGAAATAACATTTTAAAACAATATTGTTTTATCTTCCTTCCTCTTCCAGTAAAGATACCACTGCATGGCAGACGTATAAGTCATGAGAGATAACACGCCTCCCTCCCTTTTAAAACATATTCTCACATGTATAACAAAAAAAAAGGAAAAGTTCATATGTTCTTTATTCTCATAAGCAAACGGAAAGCGGGGTCTAATCTGCCCATTGCTCTCGGAGAAGTAGAAGTACCACTACAAGATAAGGGTTTGAAACCTGATCCTGATGGGAAAACCTTCTCGGCTCCTCTCCCAGTGCTAATCAGATCTCTACACCACTGCTGCCATTCTCACTGACCCACCCATACACAGCTAGCATCCCTTACTGTATCTTCAACACACCTGGATAGACAGTGATATCTTCTTGCCCCCCCCTCACCCTTGAATCCACCTTTTGTTCAAGGATGTGTGTGTTCTGCATTCACATGTCCATTTGTGTCTCTGTGTTGTGTGTGTGTGTGTATATCTTCCTGCGCTAATCTTGTCCCCTGTAGCACCACTGCTTTATCTGGAGACGAAAAGAGAGACCTTGGCACCTCTGCTCTTTACATATGGTAATTGTCCTCTTTCACCCACACGACTCCCTGCGATCCCTTACCTTGTCAGTCACGGCCTCCTGTGTACATCTGTGTGCGAATACAAGATGGACTGAGACCGTATGAGTGTTGGGGGAGAAAAGGAGCAGATCTGGTCTTGGTTGCAAATTTGGAGGGAGTTGTTTCCAGCGTCGATGGTGATGGAAGTCACAGTTCAATAGTTATTTTTTAGAGGTGACTTACATTTTGAGCAATTTAATTACTTCGGCTAGCATGGACTTTTCTCGGATGAATCCTCTGTGCAGAATATGGACACTTTCAAACAATGAAATCTGTTGTGTGTTTGTGTTGCTGATGCAATGGAAACCAAATCAAACACTGTGAAGTTTGCACTTCAGCTTCAGCTCGGATTTACACTTGTACTGGAGGCTTTGCCACAGCAATATCAACTGAGTCTAAAGTTTTTGAGCCATCTCAGTGCAATACCTCTGCCAGGGCCCAACAGTGTCCTTGAATTCGAAGCAGCCTGATGGCTTTGGCCAAATTACATTATCTCTGCGGCACATTTGTGTTAGTTAGAGGTTTGTAGCCTATTGTATTACTGTACAGCAGCTTTTAAAGAAGTGTACTTCCAATGAAACCACATTTAAAGTCCACTACATACAGATTTTTCCCCGATCCAAACCAATTTGCACACAATCATAAAACTTCTTTCAGATCCATGCATTATTCTTTGGTACATTGGTGAAAATGTAGAAATAAATCCTGATCTGTAAAATAACATAAACCTTTTTAGTGGAATACTGTTGTGTTTCTATGCCAAAAAACAATAAAGATATAATTAAAAAACCCAGAAGGTGAGACAATACTTCCTGAACAAATGATTCTTTCATTACAACTATATCGCTCCTAATAAGAAATCTTGCAACTGACAGCCCGTCCTCCAGACTGTTGTGATTGTGTTGCGTTGCTGTATAAGATGGTCTGAGCCAGTCAGATTGTTCATTTCATGGTCGTGTCCATCTGTATTTACCCATCTGCCAGCTTGTGAGATTATTCTTGTCATTCAATTTTCATTTGTCTTATTCTCTTATTTGTGTCCCCCCCCCCTTCACTTTTAACAAAGAAAAACACACATGTACATTCTTCTCCATTTTTTAACCCTCATCCAATACCATGCCCCTTCTTTCCTCTCTTTTCCCCTCTCATCTCTTTTTCCATTCATCTTTCAGCTCTTGCTTTCATCCGGGTCGTTTTATTCTAAATGCACTGAACGTTGATAGATTGGGCTTCCCTGCCCCTCCCACTCAGCAGAACCTCAAGTATGGCTGCATGTGTGTGTGTGTGTGTGTCTTCTCTGATGAATGTGTGTGTTTGTGTGCTGGCTTCACGTCCCATTGTGTGAGTCTGTGTGTTCTTGAACAGGTTCTGCTGCTGCTGGGGAAAATTTGACCAAACTTACTCCCCAGAGTTTCATAGAGCTTTATACAAGGTAAGTTTACTTAGCACAAAAGCAGCTGAAACAGCACGGTAACTACCTTACAGACAATGAAAATGACAGCTCCCATATACAATGTGGTGAGGCCATCAGGGCATACTCACCCAGAGTTACTGCGCTTTAGCTTTTAACCTTAAGCCAGCATTCACTTTTTATTATTCTGCACTATTTGTGGGATTGATGTACATGTCAAGCCCCTTCGACATGATATCCCTGTCCTGTAAGTCATGGTAGTAAAATGTCACACAGTGTTGGTGTCACTGCAATAAAGAACAGTGAGGAACACCTAAATGAGGCGATCAGTTATTGGATATTATCTCAAACCTCATGGTGATAATGTAAGTTTGTTCCTTTCTTTCTTTTCCTACATCTTCTATTTTTTCTCATTTCTATTGCTCTTTGAGCTTTTACATGTTTTTCCCTCCATCTTGTTTGTTTGCCAGGCAGTTGTTCAGCTCCCCACAGTGTAAGTGCTGTCAAACGTAATGTGATGTAAACGTAGATAGTGTAATAGCTTGTTTGCTCCTCTCAGTCTGGCATTCAGTAGGTAAATAATGCAACTTTACAAGCTGTCGATTAAAATGCGCGGAGCAGTGCAGCAGATTTATGTCGACTGCTAAAGGGAAGAAAGTCAATAGCCAATCTCTGTCCATCTGTATCTCCACCATGACTGTGATTGTGTGTTTGTATACATGTGTTTGTATAGAGTAAGAAACAGGTTATGTCTTGAGTTTTGCAGTTGATTGTTGTTGTTCATAGCTACTAAAATACGCTATTGTTTTTTAACCTTGAGATTCCTTATTCATACCCCATTGTTAGTTTATGTACTCCTAATGCCTATTCGGTTTGTAAGATACTTTCGACAACCATAAATTGTGCTTCCTCTCATGTCATGTACATTGTAGGATTGAAAGATAAATATTCAATTGACAAAACAATGCAACTTTTTCATTGCCTTGCATGTCGACATAGCCAGGAGCAGGACATTGTTTTTACCCCTGTTATGTGTTTGTGTACAAAATAAGTCAATAACACATTTATGAATTTTCAGCAACATTGCTGGGAATATTACATGGCAGTGTATCTCTAGATGATTAACTTTTGCCCGCTGAGGACAGTAACGATTTTATGGAGGTTTTAATGGTCCACAGACACCATTCATTTTCCAAATGCACACACCTCTAAAATTGAGCCAGGGTGCAAAACGCTAAGTTCAATATATTTTAAGTTGTATAAAATAAATTCCTGTTATTATGAATGTGATTTGACAAAACTTATATAGTGCAATATAAAGTATATATAATAACCTATATACAATGTATGTTCAGGGTATGCCTAGCTCCTGTGACGCTTCTAAATAGTCCTGTGTACATTTATTGAGAAAGCACAATATGCATGTACCATTGAGATAAACAGTGTCAGTGTAGATTTTATTAAGTGTAGGTTCTGTTACTCAGTGGTTAGTAAATATCAAAACTTACTCGGTTAAATCTGTGAGGTTCTAGGTCTTGGTCAGTGGAAACTATGTTTTTTTAGTACACCTGGCATCTTAAATGTTGACGAGTGTGACCATCCCCACCCAATCTGACAGGAGAACAGCCCATGCGTGATCCTCCTGACACCAGTTCCATTAAGTGTAAAACAATGGAACCGGAGGTAGCCAAGCCCACAACCAACTCCCATGACCCTTTCCCATATCATGCTGTGACCCCAAAAACCAATGAAGCAATGGTACCCAGAAATAGCACAAGCCAGGAAAATTCATAAGCAGCGTTTTCTCCTTTAGGGGAAGCAGAGATGGTTGGACAGGGAGAGAGAAACATACAGTATGTTGAAAGAAGCCACCGGACATCGTGAGGGAAACGACTCATAAAGGGGGTTATTATCTCTGCAAATCAATGAGAGTTCCTGAGCCGCGGGAAACACAAGCACCATTTGACCATGCTCAGAGCCGGACTTTTCTACTACTATCACACCCCACCTGGAAGCGGCAGCATAGGGTGCTTTTTTGTCGAGGGCAGTCTAATAATTAGCCCATTATAGAGGAATCTACATGTTATTTTCTTATTTTCAAATCCATGTCAGGAGGTGGATCCAGGAATCTTTTTAAATAACTTTCTTAAACATTTTGAGGACTGATATCTATCAGTATGTACAGGTCCAAATATAAATACACATCTAGTGGATTTAAATTAGGTTTAAGGAGACTGTGGCCTTGGCAGAGGTATACGCTCCACTGAGTGCCAAGATTAAGATTTTCTCCGAATGAATTGGGATTTAAGATTAAGGTAAAAACAAGTAACTATAAAGCATAGCGTACCTAACTTCCAAATTGTTTTCCTCGCTTGCAATTCGGTCTGTTCCTTTAAGAAATGCAACGAGTTAAATCGCTAAAAGTAGGTGAAGAATGTTTCTGTCCAGAAAACCGTTTGCTTTTGGCTGCATTGATGGAAACTCAGTAGAAACAGACAATCTCTGGAGAAAAAGAAGGATAACCATTCTCCTTCATTTACAAGTTTGGAAAGCGCATTAAGTAATAGACAGGAAAACCGAGAGGGTGACGGGTGAGGAGGGAGCAGACACAGATCGAGAGGCTGAACTTGAACCTCCACAGAGTTGAGGCATTTAACTGGAAGCCCGCCGCTCAAGTGCGTAACTACGCAGCCATAGGGTTCCAATCTACAGATTCTTCATAGCGGAGAGTATATAAATCGAGATTTCCATTTCCTTACATCAGCCCTCAGTGGTATTTGCAGATTGGGGAGCAGGGAAAAGGTTCTGGAATTGAATTAGTTTCCATATATTGTCCTCTCCTCCTCTTTCTCCAGCTAAGCCTTGTGGTCTATCCACTGTTTGCCTTATGGGGGAGAAAAGTGAGGGGGGCTTAAGCTGTGAAGACTGGGGCTTACGCTGTCTACCATCTAGCTGGTCACACACAAATACACTCGCACACAAACACACACCCTCTCATGCCGACTAAGACGCGCACAGGCACACACCCGTGCTTCGGGGATTACAGCCAGGCGGGCCCCGGTCGCGTTGACACACTCAGATGCAACCACAATCACACAGGCAATACACACACATTATAGATGCACATTTGAGCTCATGCTAATATCTTCCTTCACTAAAACTATCAAATTTCGGCACGCACACTTTGCTGTAACTTTTTGGGGAGAAAAAAAGTTTAAGCCCCTGCTTCTTTTGGCCTGTGTCCACAGAGGCGGAGGATTGAAATGACTTGGGCGCATGTGTACAGATTTACATGTAAATGTGTGTAAATGTTTGTCTCTGTGTACACATGTCACCGTGTATGAAGGTGTGTGTGTGTGTACCTGGTGCCAAAGGATGAAATCACGTATCTATGAGCCACTGGGTGACAGTAACGTTTGAGCTCCAGATAGAGGAAGCTTTAGCAAAAGGCCCCATGTGGGTATGACTCTCCGATACAAATGGTCCATTTGTTCTATCTCTTCCACCATCATCTCAGCCTTGTAGTTCTTAATAACAGCGTGCTGTAAGTGTGCCCGTGGGACTCAATAACACCAAGCTGTGTTGAAGTGTAAGAGATGTCCCCGTTATTGCTGGCTGTAAGGTTTTTGTGTATAGAAGTGAGACATTGCATTTTCGTATTTTTCTTATTAGTTCCATTGCGTGTTATTGTTTGTATGTGTGTGTGTTTTTGGATATGAAGAGTGTTTCTCTCGAGGCAGCAGCACATCCACTGTGCCTTTGCCTCATAGTAGCACTAATACAGCCTGTGGGCAGGTGTACAGTAAAGTGCTCAGTATTGCTGTAATGACTTCTCTCTCTCTCTCTGGTTATCTCATTTTATTCTCTTGTGCATCTCCCTCTCCCTACCTCCCTCCCCTGCACTGCTTCATCTCTCTTTCTTCGTCATCTTCCTCCTCCTCCTCTCTCTCTCAGGTGTGAATGGAGCTGTCCTGGAGGTTGTGTGGGTGTTGATGTGTGTTGGTGACCAGATTTCAAAGTGTTTAATAGTCAAAGCAACCTGCTGTGTTTTCTATAGTTAGCTCTGGCTCCCTCTGATATTGTGGAGCTGAGCCCTTTTGGTAGATGCTGACTTATTAAACATGAGAACTCTATTTATATTCCATCTATTTGGTCCTATTATACCACTGCTGTTGATCTCATTTTAGAAGCTTCTACTGAGCATTTTGTCTTTATATTTTTTTGCATTGATTTTATATTTTAGCAATTTTAATTATATTTCACTAGAGATGTTATTTTTTTGTAATGTTTCCTGAACCCAAGTCGAGGTTTAAGAAGAGATAATATCACACATTGCACAGATTGTTAAGCCCTGTGAGGAAAATTGTGGTTTCTGAATATATATAAATATAAATATATATATTTTTCATGACTTTCTAGACACCATATCACCTGCATGGCACAGACTACTGTACAATATATACGATGATATAATTTTACTGAGATAAACTACAGTCATTTATCCTTAGAATGTAAAAAATAGATAATGTGTTTCTGTATAAAAATATAGTAGAGTCCAGGTTCACCACTGTAATTTTAAAAAGGTCGAAGAACATTAACCTTTTTGAAATTCAAGAACATCATTTTTAGGCTTGTGCACACAAAAGGGGACTGTTAGTTATAGGTTTGGAACTTTTCCCACGCTTTTAAATACAGACAAACAAAATGAACAGCTCAGCACATTATCCTGCTCCTTCCCAAATCTGCTGGAATACAGTTGACTTAGTGTATATGCAAAAATTGTGTCCCAACTTTTAAAGAGGAAGCATATTGCCACAGTAATGTCGAAAAGGCCACGTTGCAGTGCAATGATTCAGCCAATACCAATTATATAAATAGTCAACAGCATGTTTGACTAATGCCACATTCAGGACATATAAAAGTTACACGTAATAAAAATACGTCTGAAGTCGATATCCAGCTGCTAATCACAAAAGGCCTCTGGGATTATTGAGATATTGTACATTTATCTGACTTTGTGGTTGGTAATACGAAAGCTTGTGCAAAGCATTAAACCACAGGCAAAGCCCGACATGTAACTTAATATTCTTTGTAGCTGTAGAAAGTTACTGTAGTTTTAGCTTTTTAAAACAGCATTTAATAGTTATGGAATGCCAGGGGCTGTTTCTGCTCTGGTGTGACTGCGTTTTTACTTATGATCTCTGCAGAACTGTGCATGTAACCACTCGACTTAAAATAAATGTTTGAAAAACGTTTGTGCAAAGGTTGCAAGTATATGAGCCAAAGATTAACAAGCTATAATATTACCACACACAAAATGATGATATTAAAAACAACTATATAAATGAATGAATGAATCAAGTTAACAATCGATAAACCTGCATTATTGTAACAGCTTTCAGAGCCTCGGGCTTAATGTCAGAATGAAACAAATAAGAATAAATCTAAATAAAATAATTAACCTTACAGTCAAGGAAAAGTTAAACATATAAAATATGCAGAGCTGATAACATGTAGTCAGATTTGTAATAATAGACTGTTGTGTGATATGACATAAATAATGGTAATTTAAGTTTAGCAAAAGATGAAAATTAAATGTGACTTCAATCTGCCGTATGTTAACAACAACATTGTTTTAATTTAAAATCCCGTCTACTTGGCAGTCGAATGTAAAACTTGAAATTACAAACTTTCTTTTTGGAAGGTCACCCGCTCTCTCATTTTCTCTGCATCTGTATATTTGAGAGATAATGCCGCTGCTAATCCCTCGCAAGGTCAGCGCTTGTATTGGATGATTATCCCCCACTGTTTATTCATACTTCCTGCTGATGTCATTTCCTCCTGCTGGCTCTGACTTTTGACCTGTCATTTACCGCCTATCGTTTCCATGGTTTTCTCCGCCCTGGTGGCCGCTGTCCGAGAGAAGATCCCCTTATTTATCTCGGCGGGACTCCTCTGCTTACAGGAAGGTTACTGGAGTATCTAAATGCAAATCTATTTGTACTTAAAGGTTACTTTTCATTTGGATTGCTAATATAATTTTTCCTTTTCTTTTCTCACTCCACACTTATCGGCTCCTTGTGTCACTTCCTTTGACGTCCTCGCTTTCATCAGTATTTTCCTCTTTCTGTCCGTACGAAGCTCTTTTCCCGCTGTGAAGCCATTGTACTGTACATTAGTCAGTTGACAGGGAACGGCCATAATACACAATGCATCAGTTGTGTTTATGTGGCTTCGCTTGTGACAGCTCTGGCAAGGAGCCACGGTGGTGGCTGGATGCCTGCTATCCCCCCTCATCATTTGTTCAACACTGATAAAGCAGAGGAGAAACCCTGACATTACCCTATGTGTAGCTCTGTGTGCATGTACATGATTATATGATAAAAGGCGTGTGTAAATTGCGGCTCTTTGAACATTAAAGGCAGCGGGGAGTTGAAGTCCTGGCACAGATGTGATTTACTGCACTACAGCATATGTGCTTCATTCGATGTGTGTGTTTTGTATAATATGTTGGATCTGCATGGGGTTGTTTGATTGGCGGTAAGGTTCGCTGCCTCCACCTTGAAGTCATAATTCTCCTAAAACATAGAGCTTTTTTTTCAAACATACATATCTTTGTCACCACTTAAATGGTTTTAGAGTTATTTTTGAAGCTATTGTGAACTCTGGCACTCAGTAGAGAGCACATCTCCGCCGAGGCCCAACAGTCTCCTTAAATTCAATCAAGCTGCACCAAATTTCACACACTCGTAAATATGTATCAGTGGCCAAAATGTGCAGGATTGTTTTCATCCAGATCCATGAATTACTCCCTGGGAAAATTGTGAAACTGTTGAAAAGTGCCATATCTTGCCGCAAAAATTAATTTGCCTCCTGATCTTGACTGACACGAACATTGATGAGTTGTTCTTTTGTAATCTTGCTTGCAAACAAATAAACAAACATACAAACCAACAAACAAACAAACAGAGGTGAAAACATAACCTCCATGGCTGAGGTAAAAATAATTGCATCCAATATTATAATTTGCACATTTGCTTTGTATATAAAGGTTACTGGTTTTAGGGTGAAATTCTAAAAGTTAAATTGCTGAAAGTTTTAATGGAAAATATCTCCAGGCAGAAGTGTTCTTTATAGATTAAGTTAATATTGTTTTCAATTAATTGCTCCAAATAAATCACTTGTTGAAATGACCCAGGGCCACCTGTGAGTATCACTGGTTTATGAGTTCAGGGTTATGAATGGAAAAAGGTAAAAAGTGATTAAATTTAATTCCTGGGGGTCATATAAAATAGATAACTAACTATATGAATCCCTTCATAGTTAATTGAAATTAGATTTAAAATTATCAGAATGAAATATTGCTTCAAGATGTAGAACGTGCCCCCATTCGACATCGTGAACAAGTTGTCACTCATCTGACATGTTAAATTAATTAAAGGAAACATGACTTGTTGGGTTATGGACTCTTCAACCTTTCCTAAAGTTCGTGGAGTCGGCCCTGGAATCACCGTCAGCGAAACGGATGTGAAGGAAGAAATGACCCTCCCAGCCTCAGTGTAGTGTCGCACTCCTCCCCACCTCGCTGTTATTGTTTGGCTCTCAAGTCTGTCCACGTCCCGCCACCTCTTTACATATTGTAATCTGTCTTTTTCTCCTCTTGTCCTCCTATTCTCTCCCCTTCCATTATCGCTCTGTCCTGTAAAGCTTCATTTACGGAGCAGCCCTAATCAGATGTGTACCAGTGGAGGGCAGTTTGTGAGAGCAGTGTGTGGCCAGATAGATAGCAAGGCTTAGCAGAAGGGGAGCACATTGTAAGCCCTCAATTATATGCCTGACACCCAGACGGTGGAAATAGAGACTCTGAAGGCCTGTTTGTGTTTTTGCTCATGTATCAGAGTGTCACTTTAGAGTGTGTTCAGTTGTGTGAGTGTACGGCTTCATATGGTAATTCTTTGTGTCAGCAGCGAAAAAGTGTGTGGAGCGAAAGAGAGGCAGGCATAAAGGGAACGTATTGTAAAGCAGTAGATCAAGCTGAATACAGAGTGAAGAAATATATACTTTTAAAATGATTATATCGTAATTTATATTAAGGTTATACTGTAGTTAATTAACAGTGAATGTCATTGTTTTCCTGTGTTAGACACATCTCCCCCTGTAGGCCTCTATGTCGCTCTGAATCAGGTTTGAAGATCAGTGTTGAATCTGTGATTACCAAAGAGCTGAGAGCTGCTGCCTCGTTTCAAGATAAACAGGTGGTTGGCCTCTCTCGTCCTTGTCGCAGCGCTTGTGTGTGACAGGGAAACGCACACAGTTTATATTCAAAATGAGCCTAAAAAGACCTTGAAGACCAAATCTCTTAATTAAAACATAGTGTCTTTGCATTTAATTAGCACAGGCAGTAATCCAGTAAGTCTAAACTAACATACACTCATCATGAGATTAGCTTGAATTAAATACATTGAAAAGTTAGTTATTCGTTTAGCTTTTGATGCTATTTTGTGTCAATGTCTGCATTTATATGAACGGCAATGTTCCAATATACTGAATAAGACACTGTCATGTAAACAGCAGTATGTTCTGCTCACTTTAAACTGAATAATGTCACACTTGGAATAATCAATAATCAAATCAAGGCATGTGAAGTATTCTGACCTCGAGTCTTAGTCGATGTTATGATGTGTCAATCTAGTTAAAATGTCTTATTGAAGTTTAATCAGCATTTTGTCACATCAACAGCTGCCAACTGCTCGACGTCATAATCAGACTCGGCTCTGTAACATGTAAACGAGAATATATCTGGAATATTCTTTTAGCAACTCATGTAAATATCATAATCAAAATAATGTTGAATGAGGTCAATAATCAGTATATTGCTGTTCATGTAAGCCTAGTCTATGGATGTGTGTGTCCGGCTGTATTTGTTATGTTTATTCTCTTCTTATTTCCTCTGTTGTGCAGGTCTGTCCCTTTTAGAAAAGTTTTACATCTAAGGAGAAGCAGAAAATGTAATTTTTCTCCTCTTCAAACAGTGTCACATGTTCCAATACAAAAAGTTCAAGAGCAATCTCTACTGGGCCCTCATAAGCCCCCTGGAAAATGTGAGATATAACTAGTGAATGCATAATTATACAAGGCAAGTTTAAGGAGCAATAAGTTATGCTATGCATTGACATCACAACTTAAACTTGTACAATGTTCTAATATACCAATAAGTATATATAAGTGCAATTTTAGTAAACACCTTTGTCCACTAATTTGAACTCGTCGAGCCAACCTTTGTGCCTTTCACTTTAAGTCCCTTCAAAGCTAATGACGAGCCTCTGTGGTGGTGGGTCCAGGCTGGAGGCATAAAAAAAATATGAGCACAAGAGAGCAAACAATGAATCGTGTTTGAACAGGTCTACTGCCGGAGCTCAATGCTCAGAGGCTGCCTACCTCTGCAGATAGAATATTCATCTGCTGTATTGTCCCGTAGAGGCACGTAACCTTTAGCGAGAGAAGAAACCATGGTGCAATTCGACCTTGTGTTTTCTGCTTCGTCACCATGCAGCCTCAAGCACAAACAGCAAAGCTTTGTTTGATGCTGCTAATATTATGGTGTGTTATGTGTTGACCTGGAGCAGCTGACCATGCCTCAAATTCTCCGACCACCATGTATTACTAACGTGCAACCTCGGGTGAATGAGAGCGACTTCTTTGTCTCGATGGGTTTGATTTATTTCTCTGTCTGAACTTGACACGGTGAACTCCAAGGCTGCTGCCTCACACGCCCCAAAGCTGATGTTGTCATTAAGCGCTGAGATCGTTATCTGCTGGATTTAGCCTGTAGTTACCGAGACTGGTGGGTAAGTGAAGAGAGCGAGTTCGGTCAGAGCTTCTAACAGGAGACAAACCAATTGCCCTTGATATCACAGACTTTTATGGCTCATTTCATTTTCTCAGTTTTCTCTAATAAACAATAATATAAGCAAAGCCCAGTTTATAGGACTTGATGACATACGACTCCTTATGGTTCCTCAGCCGTCAGATATTACCCTCATATCCACTCCTTCTCTGCATTATTCAAAGTATGGCGTGCCTTTCAAAATACCCTGTCCCCAAAGTCACCTGTGGGTAGAAGTTTGCGTAAGAAGTAAATTACAAAACACTATTCATTAGCAAAGGCATTGAACTGTGGTATATGAAAATGCTAATGATGTCAACATAGGAAATGCAGTATTAATCCACCTGATGCCACATCCAGAGACGCCAGAAGACGAAGCATTGGGGAGTTTGGTTCCACCAGATTTCTACCGTGGTTAATAACCCTCTTGAATGATGCGCACATAGGTTAAGTCGTTTTTAGATATTTTAATGAAGAATTGTTACATTATACCTCTTACATTTATTCAGAGTTGAGTACCCTTGAGAGACTCGTCATTAACAGAAGTTCAAATAATTTTTTCCAAACGGACTTTGCCGCTGCCGAAGCACCAAGCTGCATTTCTTACCCTTCTCTCCCTCCTGTGGCTCAGCAGTAGTTGCAAATGGCAGCAGGTCCCTCGATGGCAACACACCACTGTGTACATTTGCAATCGTCATTTTTCACGGGACAAAATGCTTCGGGCGTTTCTGTGGCTGAGTCCAACAGCTTGAATTGATACGGCTCACGATCACCACGGATTTCTACCACACTGATGTCCGCTTCAGGGGACAGTGGAGGGAAATTCACCTTTCTCACGTTTTAGCATTTTCCAAAATTATGGAGGAGGTGGAGTTTGACTAATGTCTAGTGTGTGTGTGTGTGTGGGGGGGGGTGATGAAGATGCACTTTAACCTTTGCTCAGAAAGAGGGCAAAGAGGGCAGTGATAAATTCTTTCTCTCTTTTGCAGATTTGTTTACCTTTTCATGTCGGAAATTGCATGACTGCACAGATTCATATTAAAATGATCCAAACTGGAGGTGATATGACAGCATGACAACATAGAAACTAAATATCTGGAAAGCTGTAGGAACAGTTCAGTCGTGTGTGCCAGTCGTCCACAAACTAGATGTGAACCAAACATTCTGGAGTATCTTGAGCCATGAATCACAGAAGATGTCCAGAACATTTGATCTGGAGATGAGGGGAGGCGTCTGGGTCGAGCACACAGGAGGAAGGACATCACATATTAATTCCTCTGCAGAAATCACAGGAAAATGTCCGGCCTTCTTAAAGCAGCAAATACTGCATTTGCGATTCACATGCCAATCCTTTAAAACACGTCAGCTTGTGTTTGACTTACTTCTCTAATGCAGAGAGGTCGTCTTTGGTCTTGGTTTGGTTAACCCTTTGACATACCTGCCTAAACAGCACCTTGTATTACACAAAGAAACCCTTTCAGGCCCTCGGGTTTGGCAGGAAACCAGCTATTACGGGGTCAACATTACCTTTATTACTTCTTATTAGTCTACGTTTTACCTCATGGGAGATTTTACATAAATACACACACACACCTACAGAGATACACAGGCTTACAGCGGTATAATCTCAACAAAATGGCAGCGGGGATCCTTCCTCACGCCAGCAGACATGCCCCTGGGAGTTCAGGTAAACATTAGCTCTGTGTTTTTCTGTTTATTGTTTGGTTTCCGACATCCGCAGACTTAACACAGTTTATGGGTTGGAACGTGTTGCTCGTGTATGGAAGCCCTGTCCTGTGCTTGCAGCTGTAGCATTTTTAGAGACATACATGGAAACGCACTCGCGCACACAGAAGCCCAGATGTGCCACAGCAGTGGATTTGCAGCACTAATGACGGTGAAGCGGCATTTCTTAGCTGTAATTGTGACTGTGTGTTTATCCTGTTCTGTCTCCAAAGATTTTGTTTGCGAGACCCAGGGGCCCTGCGATTGTTTCGAGTGTCTCTCCTCTCTGTATGACTGCACTGTGCCGCAGGTGCTCGACAAAGCAGCCCCATTGGAATGCAGCAAACGCGTCTCCATAGTGGCATAAGACGCAGTTTTTATCGGCACCTATTTCTCCACTCCTCTGAGCACAATCAGAGGCGTCTGAGTGGCCTTGGCCTCCGGCTAATACAATGAGTGTACACGTGCGAGCTCACAAATCCACAGATGAACGCCGTCTCTCTTTGATGAACAGCCTCAAATGTAGCCAGAGAAAAGGCATTATTATGTTGGAGTGGAAGGAAGCCGGCTGCATTGAGTAAAGAGAAAATGCATTGAAAGTGGACTGTGTTTTCTGCCTCTACGGTTAAGTCAAAGAGGTTGTAATGGAGTTTTCTGTGTCTGCCTCAATTTTTCACCACGGTTCAGTCAATTATAAAGTAGGCCTACGTAGGCAGCCTCCATTAATATCCGTCCTGCCTGTTTGCGGAGAGAGGACTCCCAGTGTATGCATCAATAAAGCAGGATTAGGAGAAATAGGGACAGAAATATGAAACGCTCAATAGAATATGGCATTTACATTGACAGTCAAACCATGAAATACATCTCTCTTCCACTCTCACTCCTACTCTGTCTCCCCCTCTCCAGTTTTTACTCTTTCTTCCCACTTATTATTCACAGGCTGTAGTCCATTGCTAAGTGCAGGTGAAAAAAGCCATTAAGTCACTGGCTCGGAGGCGTGTGTGTGTGCGTGTGTGTGTGTGTGTGTGAGAGTGTGTAAGTGTGTGTCTGTGTTTGTGTGAAGTAGTGACAGGAAGACGGATTGCTACCCATTCTGAAACATGACATTCTAATCGGTGTGCATGTTAATTAACAGACTTTATTGAAATGTTTCTTGTAGCCAGAGAAATTGCAGGCTTAATGAATGGAATGCTCATGTTAGATGCATGCAAAAAAAAACTGTGTGCGTTTGTGTGCATGCGCATTTGTGTTTGTTTGCACGTGTAATTGCGTGTGGGTATGTGTGTGTGTGTGTGTGTGTGTGTGCAGAAAAGGACCTGGTAATAAGAAATAAACTTGATTCCCATTTGTTGTCATATCAATTTATCCTTAAATGTTTTTTTCCACCACCTCTTGCGAACTTGTTTCCCTTAATAGTCTCCTTCAAATAGTGAGAGTCGCTCAGTGTCTGAGGGAGCTCCGCATTCCATTTCGTTTGGCTCACTCCGCTTTCTTCTTTTTTTCTTTAAATCCCAGCAGGGATTTGGTGGTGACACTTGTGAATAGGCTTCACTGACATTTGGAAAACATATTAAATATCCACCATATGCTCCGAGTAGAGGCGGCGGAGCAACTTTTCTGCATGTGTCTTGTGTGTGTACGCATGGGTGTGCATGTCATTTGGGTGTTTGCACATGTGCTCTGAGATAGAAACACAAACAATGAAGCGACTCGGATGATTCAGTGCGGGGAGCATCCAAAGTCAGATTTTAAATGAACACTTTTACTGCAGTTTTTCAGTCCTCTGAGCTCAGTTCCACACGCAGTAATTGAACAGATACGAGAGGAGTGAAAAGATTTGTGCTTTTAAGTAGCAACATGAATTTGATTTATGGACGCAAGGAACAAGATGAAAAATCAAAAGGATATCCTGGTGAATTGCAAGATACACACAATTGCCTACACATGCAGTAATTCTTAGTTTGAAGCTAAGTTGCAGCTAACATCTTCACTGGTTGCAGGCTGGCTGTTCAGTGGTTGAACGAGCTCCCCATTGACATCAGGACAGCAGATATTATTAATTTGAGTTGCACTTACATGTGGCAATTGTAGTTTGGCTTTTTTAAAGAATAATTGTACTTACTTGATTCTTCCTCTTCTGGTTTTGCATGACAGCCTCTCTCGTACCAAAGATACCAAAATATATCGTTCAGTAACGTGTGTAGGAGCGACAGTCTACTGTAGTTGCCTTGGTTATACATAAATTTGACTCAAATGAGCCGTTGAAGTGCTTAAAGCGCTGGTGTTTTCCCCTCAACAGCTACTTGTGCTGAAATCACATGCAAAATGCAAAAATGGAGAATGATGTGTTCGGCCATTTGACTGATGGAGCTTGAAGTAGAGTGTGTTTTGTGTGATTGTACCGCTGCTGAAAGATATGGATGAGACATGCTGCCAAGTGGACCAATCACAGTTGGTGCTATCTGTGGTAGAGTTTAGTCATATTTACATTCACACGAATCAAGAACCATCTTTCACTGCGTTTAGTCAATGTAACCAGATGTACTACACACAGAGGTTTCAGATTTTCATTCTGTTGGATCTACGTATGTTGTGTGTTCTGTGCAGCTTCTATTACAGAGAAGTCTGTCACATACTGCTATCAATTGCAATGTGCCAGAAATCTGTTCTAAAGTTGGGTTTTCGGAGAGATTGGTTTTTAACCACCCTCTGCCGAAGCATTTCCTACAGGGAGTGAGGTGCCAGCATCTAGTGATAAGTGGAGTTGCTGGTGGTTCTTGACACTCTTTCAAACGAGCTGTTAAAGCTGTTGGACAGGACCTTTTCTTTTTTTTAAAGCTTTTATCAATTCTTTCAAAGTGACTGTGGACACCTTCAAATACCTTTAAGGCCTAGCGACGTATTAGTAAGAGCCTGTCTTGTTTTTTGTACTACTACTTCATGACACAAAAAAGAGGTGACACACTTGTCAACTTCCGTTTTCTTAATATAAATGAACTTTACTCACGTTTCAAGACCCAACTGCACCAATTCACCAGTTGCATTACAAAGTTGCAAGTGTAAGATAGAAAAACATTGACACTTTTTCCCACCATTTAATCTACGTCGTACATTTTTGTACATTGTAGTTTTTAACATTTGCATATTTTGTCTTTGGCACAATACTGGCCATTCAGGTTGGCCAAATTTGGCGCATTCCACCCAGCACCTGTGAGCACCATCTGTGGGTGTGAGATGGTTGTTGAGGTAGAGAGCTGCCATGTGGGCATGTTACAGACAGTAAATGTAACATAACCAGCACAGAGACAACTGTAATCAGTCAGACATAGTGGACGTGAAGTGGGACGATCCCATGGTGACCAGAGCATGTGAACAAAAACTCATTATTATCTGCTAAAAGGTGTTTGAATGAATACAACACATTGCAAATGGCCTGGACAGATGATGTCCCTTCTGTCTTCTATAGAAAGACCCACATATAAGATGCAATAGAACTAAATCCATGCATCCACATGTTTCGCAGCCTACATTTCTTTACCGTAAACCTCCTGGCTAATGGATCTTGCAATTAGCGGCATCCTGATGGAAAATGATCTGCCGTTTTGTCATTCCAAGGTCTCTCTCACGGCCAGCCAATCAGTCAGGTTATGTGGCTGCAGCAGACAGAGGACATGGAGGATGGTGAGTGACAGACCAGGGACAGGGTGACAAACAAGCTCTACCCTCAGCACCGGCTATCGATTTCAGCTCAGAGGTCTCCGCCTGATATGGCAGCAGTCAGGGTCGGCCAGCCACCTAAGCTAGAGGCTAGCAGGCTATTAGCTTGGAAAGGGAGATGCAGGAGAAGACAATATTATCATCATGGCCAGTCGGAATCAGGGATACAATACGTGCACTGCAAGTTTATGATATCACGCCCATGCAACACAGTGCAGGAGGCACAGGGTAGTTTCACTGTGCTGTACCCGTAATTGTATCTGACTTCTGTTTTGTGTCCTCAGGCAACTTTCTCATAGTTTCTCGCAGTTTTCAATCTGAAAGAAAATGTAATTGTGCTGCTTGAATTCGGCTCCAGCTGTTTAAAAAATCACGATGATAAAGCATTTATAATTTTACATTAGAATCGGTAGACTACAGTTTCAAAATAATGTTGTCTGACATGGAAAGCTTACGGTGCTGTAATTTTGTCCATGGCTGTCTACCACATTTTCTCATACGATCAGATTCTGGTGCCAGGAATAAAAACTGTATGTCGTTTGCTGCATGTAAATCGCTCTTTCCTTTCCATCGCTCTTATTTGCATATTTAATACAGTTTTCATAAAAAGTGTGAGCTCAATCTCAAAGGGTAGAGCTGAGCCAGGGTGTAAAAACCAGAGGGGTTAGCTGGCCCCTCTGTACGATAAGGCCTCTTTCGATTTCCCCTGCTCAGCCAGGTACTTTATGTGGTTTGCAGTTAGTACCTTAGCATGGTGATAAAACTTTGCCTCAGCTAACTACAGCAAACTCACTGTGGTTGGTTTAACAGTGTAGACCTCATACCGATGTGGCGATGATGTATGCCTCACAGTGTTTCTGTCAAACACTGAGGTCTTATTTTGTAGTTTGAGATTTTAAAGGTTAGAAAATATATATTCATACAGTATAGCACATGCATGGATCCATGACAGTGCCGTCTCGCTCGATTTGGTGCTTCCATACACCCTTAATGATGAATGGTGAGTGTGTGCCAATGTAAACACTGGGAGGCCTGGTTGTGCAGACACACCAATGTGGCCTGTTATGTCAATCAGCCTGAGGTCTATATCAGTCTCAGTCTTGCTAGCTGTCTGCAGGATTACAGGATTTATTTTCCACCACCAGGCAAGACACCTTGCTCCATACAGCACCAACGACAACACTGGTGCCTTTAGCATTTTCACATGTTTTGTAGAACTCATTATATTGCCTTGGTTTATTTTTAACGGCCCTCTCATTACCTCGCCACTGCTTTGACCTGCAAATATGTACTGCTTCAAAGCATGCTTTTTAAAATAGGAATATTAGAGCCTTATACGCATCTGTTGGTTTGAAATGTCCTCCAGTCGAATCCAGACAGACCATTAGTCACCTTGAATGTGAGTGGCTACGTGCTGTCGGTATCTCAGAATTTTCCCAAGTTCAGCCAGTGGATTTGTTGTGTCTTAAAACCCTCGGAAATGCCGTTGAATAAACCCTGAGCTTCAGCAATTGCTCCGACAGCACTCTTTTATGGAAGTGACCAGTGGGCTGATGAGATGCAATTGAATTGAATATATTAAACACTGATGGTAACATTCTTTTATGGAAGCTGGTTTTACTGTGCCTTGGGCTTTTGCCAGGTTGGTGTCTTATGGGGAGTTACAGTCCTCTGGACTCAAGTTATACGTCCTCGCTCAAAGTAGGAGGGGTGAGCTTTTATATACTTTAATGATAAATGGATGAAAAAAGGTGAAATAAAGTGAATTCTTTACCCTTTGAAATATGGGGTTGTTTGTGATGTACAAAGTGCAATTTAATCAAAAGTGGATGTATTTTACTTGAGCAGCTGATATGGATTGGCTATAGGAAGAAAAAAAAAGGTGTCCCTGAAATAACTGCAGGACAGGCTAGGATATGCATTTTATGCTGATATAGCATCTGCTGCATGAATAATGGTCCTTGAATGTTTCCCTCCACAAGTAAATAAACAACCGCTTAGGCAGAGCTTTGTCAGTCAGACTACACAAGCTCTGAAGAAATACATTTAAATGTTGCTAAAAGGAAAATCACTATTTTTGTATTTGCTTTAGGTTTTGAAGTTGGACAATCAGCAGGAATAATGTGTAATCTTATTAAAATCTGGAAAATAACATTTAATGCTATAAAATACCCGCCGCTATAGAGGAAATTTAGGACATTTTGCCTGTGGTGCATTTCATTGAGGTGGTACATGACCTTCCTTTAACACAGTAGCGTGCAAACAAATCTAAAACCACTTTCTAAAATCGCCCACTCGCTACACACAAGACTTCCGCACTCCGCATCTCTTAAGGAAGCCGCACTACTCTTTGTAACAATTTGCTGTCCCAGACCTGTCCAGCTTCCTGTTGAGCCTGCACAGAGATGATAAATCACAGTGTAATTTACCTGCTACTGCTGATTCCTAATGCTTCGGAAGACTGTTGAAGTAATTTATAGTTTCCACATGTATAATAATGTGTGCAATATCATTCCAGGTCTTGTGGAAGCCAAATAGTGCAGAGCTTGGCAAGTGTGTTGTTGGCTGCAGCTAGTCAACTGTCAGAGATCTGAGGTTTGATCTTCAACGCTGCTCATTCCTCTGCTTGACAAGCCCCAGACTCTGTCAATGGGCAAAAGTCACAATGAGGGAAATGACTTGGTGGCTTAATCAGCAACCTCTACTTTCCCGAGACAGATCTCAATGAAGAAAGGCCACTGGGTCGCACATTTATATAGCCGCATCAATTAACTCATATAGAGCTGACACTTTTTGAAAAATGACAATGAAAAAGAAAAAGAATAGAACAGCAATAGTCATGGAAAATGAGTTGGACAGAAAATCTAGTGGGTTTACACCTGAGAATGTGCTCAGCGGAGAAATACCACATTGACAAGCGGTGATGCTTGGAGAAATAAGGTCTAGACAATCCTGACATAGACACAGTGGCTTTCAGTCACTAGGATGTGGACGTTAGGCAGAAAAGAACCCACAGTGGCCAGACAGCAGCCTGGTGGAGATTTGAAAGAGGCAGACGCTCGGAGGCTTTAATATGACGAGCTACAGTAGCAGCGCGGCGGCGGGGGCCTCCTGCTTTTACGATGGAGTCACAGTTTTCAATGAGCCAATCCATTTTTCACTGGGACGAATTGCTTCTGACAGTCCAATGGCCAGGCCAACATTTCGCAAAATGTAAAAGGTCTGGCGCAAATGATGTCTGACCTTATCAATAGCTTGGACCCATCCATCTCAAGGCAGACCCCCTGTCGCCTCGTGCAACAAGGCCGCTTATATCTACCCCCCCTCTTCCCTTTAGGGCTGCTGTATGTTTCTGAATTGCTCACTCGCCGCTGTAGGATTCACTCTGCCTATATGTACATACTCTCCTGTTTGTTGGAAAATTTCTCTTTTTATCTTGGAGTGTGAAAGGGACTTCATCTGGTTTGTTTACACCATCAACATTTCAGAAACCAATCACTGGATTTTGATTAAACTCGATAGAATGACGCATATCTCTTGATTTGATTGTTGCACTCTTGCATTGATTGCTGACAGGGACATGGGGACTCGCCACCAGGGTCGTGAGCAGCATCTTAGGAAAGAATTGTCTATTTTGTCAAAACTGTGGAAATGAATGACTCTTACAAGTAACACTTCTAAATTTGTCATGGACTGAATAAGCCATTGGGAGAATGTGAAGAGCTGCCTAATCAGATAACATTTTTACTGGTTTACTGTTTTAATGTCATCATTTCACCAATTAGTCTCTTAAGCCTGGTCCTGTGTGATCTAGATCACCATTACATCCATCTAGAACAGTTAGACCTGAAAGAGGTAGTACCTATACTCCACGTTAGTGCATGGGAGCTCACATATAGAGTTAAGTATGTATCGGGAATTCTTTGTCGCAAAAAAAACAATCATAAAAGATACTGTCTTGTAAAGTCATAAATACAGTGATCAGAACATTAACCCGGTCATAAAAGATAATACAATATAGTTAAAAGAATAAGAGACAAAAGTCTCCTAATCACCTTATCAATTTGTTACTGAACAATACCAATTTAGCAATCCCAAAAAGTTTATTTATTAAAAATGTCCTTGTCTGCCTATGTTTCATCACATTTCCTACAATGCCTTTAGGCCCCCCAAAGGAAAGCTCCAGTCTTGTATTTTGTGTAATTTAGAGATATTTAATTATCTGCACATGCTCTCAATTCCACCAATGATAACTTCTATCGTCACTCATATATCATACATCAAATTGGTGCTGAAATGGGTTAAAAGAAACTTGCAACTAAATATTTAACGTCATTCTTCATTCTTACAAACATAATTCTGATTGTGATGGAGCAGAAAAACCCTCCAATCAAAAGTCCTGACAGTAGAGATTACCTTTGGTGTGATCTACGTGTGTGTGTGTGTGTGTGTGTGTGTTACCGCTGTGATTGCATACTGAGCTGAACTGAGCTGAGCTGAGCTGAGCTGGGCTTGGCGGGGACGGAGGGCCCTCCCCTAGGAAAGCCAACCAGCTCACAGTCAGATCTGCACCAACTAGAGGAGACACTTTGGACAAGTTAAACAGTGATAAATCTGCACGTCAGTATGATTTAAACCACCGCCGCTACTTTCTGTCAGCGTTGTGTCATATCGCCGCCCCGAAGGCCTCATATTGGCCACCACGTGGTTCTTCAAGAAGCCAGGGATGATGAAAGTGTGAGAGGTAAGTGTGACAGGCTTAACTGGTGGAAGAAAAAGAACGCGTTTTGATTAATTGCTGTGGCGGTGATTGTGAAGGGAGATGGACCATGGGTGAGTGGAGCTACTGCAGCGGCTGTGAATGTGGAGCTGATATTTGGCTGTTGTAACGATTGTGTTTGTGCACATATAGAAAAAAGTGTAAATGAAAATAATGAGTTGTTTTTCTCACCAAGCCTGGTAAGGGCTAGAAATGGTAGAGGTCAAGGGTCAAGCATCTAGTTATTCTAGTATGATAATAAAACTTTTATTTCAGAATTGGAGTTGAGGTGGGGTCACGTGTCGATTCCTTCAGGTCCACTGTATTTTTTCAAGTCAAGAGTGATTTCTTACCATTAAAGTGAAATCAAAAAAATAATCTAAAACTATTAATAGATTCCCTCGCTTTACTTACTTTTGGCAAATGCATAAAATACCTACTTCCACTATTAAATTAGTTCCGTTGCTCAACAGGATACAAAAATTGGACGCTGCAGTTGAATAATCACATGGAAACCTGTTTGGGTCTGAAAATGAATATGAAATATAGAATAACAAGCCTTAGTTTATGAATCTTATCAAGTCATTTTGATTTCGACAGCCCAAGTTTCTACGACATATGACATAACCCTATATCCTCAGATATCCTCAGAAAGGGGGTCATGTCAATTTGTATATGGAAAAAGTCCCTTCGAAAAATAAATACAAATCTACCAACGGCTTCACTGAAGAGTAGATATGACTGGAAGAGAATGTCCTAATATTACATTACATTCATTTGGCAAAAACCATGTGCACCCTGCCTGCGAACGATGTCCTGAAGGAGAAACTATGATAAATATAACCCTCTCAAGACTCTTTATTTTCAGACTCTTACTGGGGTCTGCTGCGTGCTAATACAGGATAACTTCCCCCTGACGTCAGTGCATCACAGAATGAAAAATAACAGGGACTAATACAGTCAAGATATTCAAGATAACTGGTCCTGATCTGCATCGTATCACAGATATCCGCTGTACTTCAGTAAAAACTAATTTGCAGTGATAAAGTACTAACTATAAAGTACTGTTTTTAAACACGCAAATCTAGTAGAATGAACTAAATCAATTTATACAAATTCTCAAATATTCGGACTCTTTCCCTTACAGCGCGTAGAAAGATCAGCAGTATAACTATTGTATAGAAATACATCTTGAAAGTACAGCATTCTGCTTTGCTTGTACATTGTGCAGCATTCAGCAAAGTTTATTCTCCTGCGTGTTGGGGCTCTGAGACATGATGCTGCACAATTCGAGCCTTTGTCTCTTCGTTTTGATGAATGACTCAACCTTTCCCGTGTACCAAGTCCCCAATAAATGCCCATATCTGTGCAGCAGAACTCCAGAGCGGAAAACATTGTTTTACTAAATAATCCACCTCCCACCCCCATATTCCAGCGAGTTAATGCATGCCATTAGCGAACATGCTGGATAATTGGCCATTATGCTCTATTGAGCAGCGTTCTATCCGACATTGCCGACTGGTTGAGAAACATTGCATCAACTAAGGTTTTTTTGTGTGTTTTTTGTATCTGAGCATAGCAAGGTGAACTCTTGTGTGTAGCAGTTAATTGGAGGTTGGGAGTTGGGAGGGTTTAGTGTCTTAAACACAGTGAGAATCTTTTTTAATTTTTTTAATTCAGGATTGATCTCTTTTTTAATTTGCAAAATGTGATCGGGTTAGACCATCACAGACAGTGGTGCATGTGGTACTGGTTTTTGCACTATACCAGCTATGATGTGCACGAAAGCTGCTTTGAAAGTGGGGGGACGTATTTCAGAAAGAAAATCTGGTTTTTGATGTTGTAGCTTAAGTGTATATAATTTTTATGAAGTTTTTAAAGCCGTTTTCGGACATTATCTCTGGAACATGTCCATTGGGGTCTGAATTTGCTTTTGTTAGTTTTTCATCTGTTTCGTGTTAGAAAAATGTCATCAGCACCACTTGCTTTAGTGAATCTTCTGCACTATGTCCTCTGCACTGTAAAAAATAAAACTCTAGAGGAAGTTTGGATCTGCCTCAGACATGTGCATTCTCACAAACAGCCCCTAAAGCTAGTTCTGTATTCTATTATTATTATTATTATTTATTTTTTTATCAGTAAACAGACACGCGTCACCCGTTCTGTTCATGAGATTAGTCTCTAAAAAATTCATGTGATGGACACTTGGCAACTCCATAATGAATATATCTGAACATATCTAGCAGGGCGCTGTTCTTTTCCGTGAGTCTCTTTAGTGATAAAGGGCAATAATCTGTTAAAAACCACACAGTGGTCTGCTTTTTATTTACAAGGTTTCACCAAATCTGCTGTATAATGATGCGTATTTCAAGCAATTCAGAACATAATATTATGTTGGATAAATAGGTTCCTGTTGTCCAGCACAACAGACTGCTTTGTCCCCACCTCTTGTCTGAAGTGGCTATAAAACACAGTAATTGCCCCTGGCCTCTCATATTCTATTTTTCCTGCACCCAACCCCTCCCTGGCTTTATAAATATGAGAAAAATAATGTGCTGTGGTGACAGAGAGCGAGAGAGGGAGAGTAAGTGTGTGCATGTGAATTAGGAAGAAAGGAAAGAATAAAGCGAGGGAGGAGAACACAGGAGGAAAGGAGAAATGTTTGAACGTTCTATTTGAGTTTGTCTCTTTTAAAGGACTGGATTTACTGAGTAGATGGACGACGTGTGAGAATATTACGGTGAAAACATTATTTCATCTCCCTTTATAATTCTCCTGATTATTATTTTATTCACAATTAAAAGAAAAAAACAATTTTCACATTTTTAAATCTTTGATAATTTCATATGAAATTGGAAGGCGCTCGTTTGTTCAACTCACGGTCAAAACTACAGGGCCATTTCAGACTGTACCACTAAATTCAACAGCCCAACACACACACCCACCCACCACCCACAACCACCACACGCACACACCACACACACCACACACACCACCCCAACACCAACCACACACCACACACCCCACACACACCACACACACCACCCACACCACCCCACCAAAAACCCACACCACCCCACACCACAAACCCAACCACACCCACCCACACAAAACCCAACACCCCACACACACCACAACCCCACACCACACACTCACACAACACACACACCACCACACACACCACCACCCCCCCAACACCACACACACCCACCACACACACCACCACACAACCAACAACACACCCACCCACACCCCACAACAAACACCACACAACACCACACACACCAACCCCCACCACCACCACACACCCACCACCCACCACCCCCACACACCACCAACCCACACACCACCCACCACCCACAACAACACCAACCAACACCACACCAACCACACACACCCACACACCACCAACACCACACACCACACCCCACCACCACAACCCACACACACACCACACCCACAACACCACCCACACACCCACACACCACACACACCCACCCACACACACCACACACCCACCAACACCACCCACACACACCACACAACACCACCCACACACACACCCAACCCCCACCCACACCAACACACACCCACCCAACACACCCACACAACCCCACCACACACACCCACCACACCACCAACACCCACACACCACCCACCCACACACCCACACAACACCACCCACCACACACCACACACACCCACCACAACACCACCACACCACACCCACCACCAACACACCACCACCCACCACAACCACAACACCACACCCACACCCACAACACACCACCACACCACCCCCACCACCAACACCACCCACACAACACCCACACAACACACCACACCACACCACACCACAACCACCCACACCACACACCACAACCACACACACAACACCACACCCACACAACCACAACACCACCCCACCACACAACACCCACACCACACCACACCACCAACACCACACCCACACACAACACACCACCACACCACCACACCCCCCCACACACACCACACACACCACCCAACCACACACCACACACACAACCCACCACCCACACCACCACACACCACAACCCAACACACCACCACCACAACACCCACCACACCACAACACCACACACCCACCCCACAACCAACCACCACAACACACCCACACCACACACAACACCAACACCACCCACACCACACACCCCACAACACACCACCACACCACACACACAACCACACACCACACCCACACAACCCACACCAACACACCACCACACAACACCACCCACACCACAACCACCCACAACACCACACACCCACCCCAACCACACACCACACACCCCACCACACCACACAACCACACACAACCACACCACCAACACCACACCCACCACACACCAAACACACACAACACCCAACCCCACACCACACAACCACACCAACACCACACCCACAACACAACAACCAACACAACACCCACACCACCACAACACCACCACAACCACCACAACCCACACAACACCACCAACACAACCACACCAACACACACCACAACAACCACAACACACACCACACCCACCACACAACACAACACCACCCACCACAACACAACCACCACACAACACCACAACACCCAACCCCCACACACAACACCACAACCCACACACAACAACCACACAACCACCCAACACCCCACCACAACCACACACCAACACACCCACACACACCAACACAACACCACACCACCACACAACACACACAACACCCACCACACACCACCAACACACAACACCCACCACACAACCACCACCACAACACCAACACCACACACCACAACACACCACCACACACCACACACCAACACACCCAACACACCACACCCACAACCACCACCACCCAACACACACCACAACACACACCACAACACCAACCACACAACACCACACCCACAACACACCACACCAACACCACAACCACACACACCACACCCCAACACCAACAACCACCACACAACACACCACACCCACACAACCACACACACCCACAACACACACCAACACCCAACAACACCCACCACACAACCACAACACACACCACAACACCAACACACCAACACCACCACAACACCCACAACCAACACACAACACCACACCACAAACACACCCACACACCAACAACCACACCACAACCACCACACCACACACAACACACACCACACCACCCAAACAACACACCAACCACACAACCACACCACACACAACACCACACAACCACAACACCACAACCACACCACACAACACCCACACCACCCACACACAAACACCACACCACACAACCCACACCAACACACCACCAACAACAACACACAACACCACCACACAACACACAACCACACACAACCACACACCACACACCACAACACAACACCCACAACACACCACAACACCACACCACAACCCACACACCCAACCACAACAACACCACAACACCACACACACACCACCACACAACACACCCACACCACCCACACACAACACACCAACACAACACACAACACACCACAACCACCACACCACAACACAACCCCACACCACAACACAACACACCACAACCACACAACACCACAACCACACCCAACACCACCACAACAACCACAACACACACACACCACAACACCACACACAACACCACACAACACACAACCACCACACAACCACAACACAACACCCACACACACCACACAACAACCACAACCACCCACAACCACACACAAACACCACACACCCACCACAACACACCAACACACCACAACACCCACACAACACCACAACACACCACACAACACAACCACAACCAACAACCACAACCAACACAACACCACACCAACACACAACACACACCCAACACCACACCACAACCACCCCACACAACCCACAACACACACCACCAACACAACACACCACACCACACAAACACACCACAACACAACCACACCCACCACAACACACCACACACACCAACAACCCACCACACAACCACACACCACAACACAACACCACCACACACCACCACACAAACACAAACACCACAACACACACCACAACACCACACCACCAACACCACCACCACAACACAACCCACACAACAACAACCCACCACACAACCACACACCCACACCAAACACACCACACAACACAACACACCAACACCACACACCCACACAACACCACCACACAACCACACCCAACACACCACACACCACAACCACACAACCACACACCACACACCAACCACACACCACACACCCACACAACAACACACACCACCACACAACCCACACCCACACAACACACCAAACACAACACACCCACACACAACACCACACAACCACACCACACAACACCACAACACACACCCACAACACCCACACCACAACACCAACACACACCACCACACACCACACACACCCACAACCACACAACACCACACCCAACACCACACAACACACCCACACCAACACACCACACACCACACAACACAACACCACAACAACCACACACCCAACACCACACAACACCACAACAACCACACACACCACCACACAACAACACCAACCACCCACACAACCACACACAAACACACCACCACCACACAACACCACACCCACAACACACCAACACCAACACACCCACAACACAACACCCACACACACCACCACAACAACAACACAACCACACAACACAACACCACCACACCCACACACACCACCAACACCACACAACCACACCACACAACACAACCACAACACACCACACAC
>CM076718.1:6862890-7042333 GCA_038501795.1 Pseudopleuronectes americanus
GAACGGGGGGAGAATGACGCGTGGTGAGGATTAGGGATAGGCAGAGAGGGAAGACGAGGGGCGATGGCGGAGGGGCGCTCCACGAGTGGGGATTTCGGGGAGGGAGGTCCGGTGGGCGAGCGGTAGGGGGAGGGAGGGAAAAGCGGGGGCGAGGCAGGGGGGAGATGGGGGAAAGGTGGGGGGGTATAGGGTTGGGTGTGGGGAGGGAAGGCCGGCGACTGGGGGGCCTGGGCGTAGGTGGAAGGCGGGGATTTGGATGGGGGGGAAGAGCAGGATGCGGATGAACTGGTGGGGGTCGAGGGGTGTCGAGATGGGTGCAGAGAGGCGGCCGGGGTGGGTAAATGCCAGGAGGGGTGTTAGAGGATGGTGCGGAGGGTAAAAGGCTTTGTTAGGTGGAGGGCGTTGCTGGAGTTGAGTTGAAATATGCAGATATGGAATTTCAGGGATGGGGAGTTGGGAGTATCCGGTGAAGTGCCCGGGCGAGGAAAAGGCGGGAGGTGGGGAGCGGTAGATTAGGGAGGTGTATGTACTGGTGTGGGGAGGAGGGGGGGGGCCGATGGAAGAGGGGTGAGGAGGCAGCAGGGGGAGCGAGAGGGGAACGGGCTGGAATATAGTGGTGCAGGAGTGGGTGGGTGGGGATATGCGGCGGTCCCACACGGGAGGGAGAGGGAAGAAATGGGGGTCGTGGTGGGACGTAGTCGGAGCTGGAGGGGGGGGGCGATTGTAAGTGATAGGGACGGACCCTGGGGGGCCGGCTGGGGTGGAGAGACCTAGGGGGGTGGTGCGTGATAGGGGGGGATGGGGGGTCGTGTCTTGGCGAAGGGGGGGGATGAGGGGATTTGAGATGGGTGACCGATGTTGGGGTGGATGGGTGAACGGTGGAATGTGATAGAGGGGGATTTACAGGGGGTAGAGCGGGGGACGAGAGGAGGCGGCTGCGGTAAGGGGCGGGGGGGGGGGCGGGGAGGGGGAGGGCGAGGAGATGAGGGGGGAGAAGGGGTGGGAGAGGCTGCGATGATTGTGCCGTAGAGTGGAGATGGAGAGGGTGTGGCTAGAATATGGCGGGGGATCGGACGGCGGGAGTGGGGGACGGGGGATGTGGGGCGGGCGAGGAGGATAGGGGACTGCACCAGGCGGACGGAATAGGGCATCGAATGGGATGGTGATGAGGGGGGGAGGAAGCGTTGGGTGATTGGTTGAATGGTGCGAGCGGGGAGGGGCGAGAGGGCTGGGCGGGAGGGGCGGTGGGTGTGGACGGGGTAGGATAACGGGGAGTTGCGAAGAGGTGGTGGGTTCGGTTGGGTACGATGCATATGATGCAGGTCGGGTTTAAGGTTAGACGGCGGGTGAGGGGGTGATGGGCTAGTGGTGGGAAGGATGAGAAAAGATTTGGAGTTTGGGGAAGCGGCTGGGGGGGAGGGGGGAATCGATGGGACGGGAGGGTAGGTAGATGGACGGGGGGGCAGGGAAAGAAGGAGGGGAGGGCATGGGAGGGAAGGGGGGGGACGCGGGGGCGGAGAATTTTTTAGGGCGGGTGGAGGGTAATAACTCGGCCAGGGGATGATGTGAGAGGGGTACGAGCGGATGGTTATGGTGGGGGGTGGGGGCGGGCCGTGTGGGGAGGGACGGGCAGGGTGAGAAGGAGTGGGTCGCTGGGGGGCCGTGGAGGAGAGGGGGGAGGGGCCTGGCAGGGGGGGAAGGAAGAGGGGGGGTAGTGGGTTGGGAGCCGGTCAGAGGGCGCGGGGGGAGTGCGGGGAGGGAGTTGGTAGGTGTAGGGATGCGGAGGGACGGGGTGGGCGAAGGGCGGGGTAGGAGGGGGGGGTTTGCCCAGTAGGGATAATATTTTGTGAGTAATTGTGTGGGGAATGAGGATGTGTCGTGGGGTGACGTTGGCGAGGGAGGGCTGTAGCATCCACGATCAAGATGCGGGTGTGGTTATGGGGGCGAACTGCAGGGGGGGGGCGGGGGGGCGGTGGGGGTGGATGCGGGGGCGCGGATGTGGGCCGGGGTAGGGAGGTGGGAGACTCGAGCGCGGGGTTTAGGGGGGAGGCGATGGATAGGCGGGGGGGGGGTGGCTGAGGGTGAAGGAGACATAAGGTGCAGAGGCGGGGGGGAGGGGGTGTCGTGAGATTGGTTGCGGCAGGAGGGGGGCGGGGGAGAGGTGAGGAGTTTAGGGGGGGGCGGGGGGAGATGGACGCCGGGAAAGAAGTGGAAATGAGGACAGGGGCGGCTGGAGGTGGGTGCAGGACATCGAGCGGATTGGTAGAAGAGGGGGCAGACTTGAGAGGTAAGTGAGGAGGGTGGGTGGAGGAAGTTGTTGGGGGCGGTGGTCGGATGATGGGTGATTGTAGGATTGGAGGGACAGGGGCGGTGGCAATGAGGGAGGGTGGTGTGCGAGAAGGGTACGCGAAGGCGGGATTTGTTTCAGAGGGGAGGATACGGGGGTGTGTGAATGTAGGGGAGGGGAGAAGACGGGCAGAAGAGGGGAAGAGGGGGGTGACATAGTTGGGGGATGGTCGGAGGGAGGGCGGCTTGGATGGGGGGGGGCCAATTGGAGGGGGGGGGGGAGGGGGCGGTGCCGGGGCGGGAGGGCGGGGGTTGGAATAGTGGAAGGGTTGATGAAGGGGCTCGGATGGGGGCGGGGAGAAAGAGGGAGGGGGGGCTTGGGGCACGGTGAGGGTATGCGCAGTGGAGAGTAGGCGAGGTTTGTGGGGGTAGGGCTAGGTGGGCGAGCCTGAGATCGGGGGGGGGTGAAGAGCAAAGGAGCGGGGGGGGTGGGATGTCGAGAAGGGATGAAGCTGGTGTGCGGTGGGGGTGGGAGTGATGCGCGTAGCGGGAAGGTGGGGGGGATGGGTGGATGGGGGATGAGAGGGAGAGGGGGAGAATGAGATAATGCTGAGGCAGGGGGCGAAGGCGGGAGGAGGGTGGTGCCGCGGGGGGAGAGGGAGAGGGAGGGGTAAGTGAGGAAGGCTTGGGGCACATGTAATAGGGGGGGGGAAAAGGGGCCATAGTGAAAGGTGGGGGTTGTGGAGGGGGCTCCGGGGTGCGGAGCGTGGGGCGGACGTTATTGTAAGGAGAGGGTTGGGGCGGGGATAGGGGGGTGAAGAGAGGGAGATACAGATGGTGAGGGGGGGTGGGAGGGGGGTGAGAGCGCGGGACAGGAACGGGGGGTGGAGGGGGGGGGGGGCGATGTGGTGGCGGGGTGCAGAGGTAGAGTGAGTACAGTGGGGAGGGAGTAGTGACGAATAGGCGGAGGGAGGGTGGAGGGGGAGGGACGGGGGGGCGGAGGGGGGGGGGGGGGGTGAAAGGGCGGGAGGGGAGAGTGCTGAAGGGGGTTGTGTGAGGGGCTTGTTTGGGGGATAGGGGGGGGCGGGGAGGGAGAGTGTTGGTGGGGCGGAGCAAAGGAGTATCAGTTGGGAGGAGGCGGAGGGGGAACTGGGGAGTGGGTGGGGGAGGTGGGGTGGAGCAGTAGTGTGAGTACGATTGTGGCTGGGGGGCGGGGGGCTGGGCTGGCGGGCAAAGGGGCGGGACGGAGGAGGACGTAGGAGCGTCACAGGTGGGGAGGGAGAGTGGGAGGAGGTGGCTGAGGGAGGATTGGCTATGAGGGCGGGGGCGGGGAAAGGCGGGGGGGAGGGGGGTGGGGCAGAGGAAGCCGAGAGGATTGAGGAAGGGGGGATGGGAGGGGGGGATGGATGTAGGCGAGTGCGCGCGGGCAGGGAGCGGATGGAGGTGGTAGGTTCTGGGGTGATTGGGGAAGATTGAGAGAACTAGAGTAAAGTAGTGTTGGGTGTTGTTGCGGGGGGGAGAAGGCGGGAAAAGTTGTGGAGGGAGGGCGAGGGAGGCGGTCAAGAGGGATTCGGGGGCAAGAGGAGGGTATCCGGTGGGGGGTGGGGAGGTGTTGTGGGGAAGAGGGGTGTAAGATGGAGAGTGGAATGCAGGGGGTGGCGGGTTGGGGGGGGGCAGATGGGAGACTGGAAGGAGTCGTGGATACGGGGTAAGTCTGGGGGGTCCGGGAAGAGAGGATGTAGGGATGGGGGGGGTCGGGTTGGTTGGCAGGGGGTGAGAGGGGTGGGAGGCCGGTGCGGAGGGGAGAGGGTGGAGGGGGGGCTGTGCGCCAGTGGATGGGTAGGGGGGACCAGATGGAAATAGCCCCCCCCCCCCCCCCCCGCATGGGGCGATGGGTAGAGGGGGTGTTGAGGATGGGGCCAGGGCACAGGAAGGGGGGGTGGGCTCGAGTGTTGGAATAGGTAGTGTTGGGTCACGTGATAGCGACGGGCGGAGGGTCGGGAACGCGGGAGAGCCGGAGGGGAGGGGGGGCGGGGATTCGGGTGCAGGGGGTGTGGGATGGGATTTGAGTGGAGGGTGAGGTCGGGATTGAGTGAGGGAGGCGGGTGCGCCGGGAGGGGGGCGAGGAGCGGGGTTGCGGGAGCAGGTGTATGGGGGGGGGGCAAGTGAGCGGGGGGTCGCTTGATGTCTTTTTAATCTCAGGAGATGGGGGGACGACGGCGGCGGGGTGGGGGCGAGGGGTCGGGGGGTGGATTGGGGGGGTGAGGGTGTAGGGCGGGAGGAGGAGTGGGTGGGGGGGGGGGGAGGGGTGTAGCGTGGATCGAGGCCAGTGGGGGGGGGCCGGGAACTGAGAGAGGGGGGGGTGGCTGAGGAGGCACGCGAGAGCGCGGGGAGTGAGGGGCAAGAATGTGGGGTTGCGGTGGTGCAGAGAGGAGGAGGGGGAGACGGGAGGAGGGTTGGGGGCGGGAAGAACAGGGGGGGGCACTGGAGAGGTCAGTGTAATGGTCGGCTTGAGGCGAAAGGGAGCGGCGGGAGGCTTGGTAATAGGGGGGGAGGCGGGAGGGGGCGGCAGGCTGGGAACTTACGGGCGCAAGGACAGGAAGAGGGGGGGAGCTCAGGGGGGAGGGGGGCGGGGCGGGGTAGGAGATGGCGAAAGGCAGCAAAGGAGCGAGGCGAGGGGAGTGTGGGAGATGGATGGAGAGAGAGGGAGGGGGGCACGAACGGGTGTTCCATTAAGGGAGGGGGGGATTAGGGTGGGGGGGGAGAGTGGGTTGGAGAGATGAAGGCGGTGGGGAATATCGAGGGGGGAGGGTTCGGGGCGGGAGGTGGCAAGAGAAGGTCGCGGGAGACGAAGCGGGCGTGGACAGGGCGGAAAGGAGTAGGTGGAGAGGCGGCAGGTTGGGACAGGGGAAAGGGCTTACGTGGTGCGAGAGGGGAGGTATTGATTAAGCGGTTGAGTACGGGAGGGAGGCGGGGCGTGAAGGAGGGCGGGGGAGGACGGCGCGGGTGCAGGAGGGAGGGCAGGAAGAAGGGGGGAGCAGATGATGGTAGGGGAGGGGCAAGAACCGGGGAAGGGTTGGGGGGGGAGGAAGGGTGCAGAGAGATGAGGTCGGGGGAAGAAGAAGAGGGATGAGGGGCGGGAAAGAGGGTTGGGGGAGGGGGCGAGGGGGCGGTGGGAGAGGGGGGGGAGGGAGGGAGAGGGGGAGGATTTGTGGGGGGGGCCGGTGGAGGGGGAGTGAAGGGTGGATAGGGCTGGGGAGGGGAGAGGGCGGGGGGAGGAGCGGCCAGGAGTGGGGGGAAGGGGGGGAGGTAGGGTAAGGGGGGAGTGGTGCGGGAAGAGGATGAGGGTGTGGTCGTCAGGAGGGCGAATATAGGAAGGGGTGGTGGATGGGGACGCGGCCGAAGGGATACGGAGTACGGAGGTAGACGAGATATAGGGGGGAATGGGGGGGGTTGACTAGGAGAGTGGATGGCGGATTTCTTGAGGGACTGGAGGGGGGGAGGGAGGAGAGGGACGAGAGGGCGTGAGGTGGATGGACGGAGAGGTAGTTGTGGGAGGAGTGGCAGAGCGGGAGCGCCAGCGCGCGGGGAAGGGATGATGGAGAGAGGGATGACGGGAGCTGTTGTTGATAGGTCAAGGTTTGGGAGGGGGTCAGCAAGGCTGGGGACTAGGGGGGGCGGTGGGGGGGTTGATGGGGAGGGTGAAGGAAGCCTGGGGCGATCGTCGGGGGTGTCAGGGGAGGGAGGATGAGGGGCTCAGCGGGGTAGGATTTGGGGTGTGCGAGGAGGCTACGAGGTGCGGATATGGGGAGGGAAGAAACGTGAAGAGAAGCGGAAGAGGAGGTGGGACGCAGGTGCGGAAGTGCGCGGAGGGGGAGTGGGGGTGGAGGAGAGCGTAGAAGAAAAGGGGCAGATGAAGGAGGAGCAGTGCCGACAGTAGAGACTAGAGGAGGGCGGTTGTGGGATTTAGGGATGGAGGAGGGTTCTGAGGGGAAGGGGGGACGTGGAGGAGTAGGGGAGCGCGAGAGGAGAGGAGGGCTGAAACTCATGAGTCTGAAGGACGGACGCGGGAGGGCAGGGCCGTGGCGCGTGTAAGGAGAGTGGGGCCGGAGGATGGGGCAGCCGGGGGGACGGAGGGATGGTAGATAGTCGGACGCGATGGGGGGAGGGACGTGAAGGAGGGGGGAATCGGCGGCGGAGGAGCTGAAGTTAGAGGACAGGGGCGCCCGAAGTGACTGGGCGTGGGGGGCGGGGGGGTAGGCGTGGAGTGGCATCGAAGCTGGGGGGAGGAGCGGGGCGGGAAGAGGTGCGGGGTAGAGGGAGGTAAGTATTGCCAGGGGAGAGGGGGGCGACGGCGACTGGGGGTCGGGAGAAGGGGGGGAGGTAGGAAAGAGTTGAGAAGTAGGATAGGGGGGGAAGCGAGGAGAGAAGTGGGAGGGGGGGGTAGAGGCGGGGGTGGTAGAGATGGGATGGGGCATAGGGAAGGGAGAATAAGTGCGGGGGCCAAGGTGGGAAAGTGCGGGGAGGGGTGGGGGAAGCGCTGGAGGACAAAGGGGGGGGAGTCGGGAGAGATATGGGAGAGAGGAGGGGGGCGGAGGGGGGGGCCGACGCGTAGCGGGGGATGGGGATCGGGGTGGGATGGGGGTGGGGTGGAGGGTGAACGCGAGAAGCTTGGGGCTCACAGGAGGGGGAGGTACGTGGAAGGGGGAGGGGAGGGAGGGGGGACGGCAGGGTGAGGTGAGGGGAGGGGTGAGATAGGGACGGGGGGGGAGGATGGAAGGGGGGTAGCGCAGGCGTGGTAGTAGGGGATGGCGGGCAGGGAAGGAGGATGATGGCTAGGACGAAGGAGGGGGAAAAGCCGGAGAGCGCCCGGGGATGCGCGGAGAGAAGTGCGAGAGGGGCGGGGAGGGCAGTGGTCGATGGGCAGGGAGGGTGACGGGGGACGTGGGTCGGGGGGAGAACGATGAGGCGACTGGGTTGAAGGAAGGAGGTTTGGGTGTTCGGGGGGTGAGGGATGGTGGCGGGCTGGCGGGGCTGGGCGGGCCGGGGAGCGGGGGGACAGGTGGGTAGGAGGACAGTGGGCAGAGCAGGAGGGAGTGAGAAGCCGAAACGGGGGCGAGGAGACTCATAGAGGAGGGCGAGGGGTTGGAGGCGAGGGTAGGGGGAGGCGACTGGAGAATGGAGAAGGGGATGGGGGGAAGGGGGGGGGGGGGTGAGAGCGGCCGGCCGCACACCGATGGGGGGGAGGTGGGTGATAGGGGGTAAAGGGAACGCTAGGGGGGAGGGGGGGGGAGGGATGGAATGATGGGGGAAGCGGAGCCGGGGTCGCAGGAGAGGGGGAGAGGAGTGGGGGGGGTGTCTGAGAGAGGGCTGGGAGGTGGTGTGGAGAGGGGAGGTCCGGGGGACGAGAGGCCGATTAAAAAAATGAGGGGGCTAGCCAGGAAGGGATGCGGGGGACTGGGAGCCGGGGCGAGGAGGGGTGGAGGAGTGCCAGGATTAAGAGGTGGTGAGGATGGAGGGGGGGGTAGATACGGGACAAACGAAGGAATTGGTGGGATGAATGTGAAGGGGAGAAGGGGTGGTGGGGAGGGGTGGGATTGGTGGGGGGGGACGGACGACGTTGAGGGGGGGGATAGGGGGCGGAGTGGGGGACGGCGGAGCGTGGTGGGGGACGGGAAACGGGGGGGGAGAAGAATGGGGGGGGGCAGGCGTGAGGGGGGTGGGAGGGCGTAGGTGGGCGGGAAAAGACGGTGGAGATACGTGGGGACCCAGGGGGTCCGGGCGGGCAGTAAAGGGGGGGGGACCATGGGGAGGGGAGGGGGGGCCGTGAGGGGGGCGCGAGTACCCTTCTATCTACTTCTAGCTGATGGGCGGCAGTCGGACGGACGGAAGGGGGGGGGGGCGTGAGGGAATTGTGTTGATGACCAATGCGAGGAACCCGTCGCGAAGGAGGGGGGTGGGGCGGGAGGGTAAAAGGGGGGGAGGGGCTGGTGGGAGATGCGAGGAAGGGGGTGGACGGAGTGGAGGCGACCAGGGGCGGGCGCGGGGGGAGCAGGGAGGAGTGAGCGGTGAGCGCAGGGGGAGGGCGGGGGGGGGGAAGGGGATCGGGGGAGGAGGATGGGGTGAGGGAGGGGCGCGATGAGGGGCGCGCGATAGCGGAAGGTGAGAGGGAGGATGGGGGATGAGAGGAAGGGGGGGGGGAGGGGGGGATAAAGAGATTAGAGAAGTAGAGGAGATATGTGGGGGGTGGTGTCGTTAAGATGGATGGGCGGGGGGGCGGGTGAGAGGGGCCGTAGAGGGCGGGCATGGGGGGGGGGTGGGAAGGGGCGAAATAAAGACAGGGTGGATGTGGGGGGGAAGGAGACGCGGCTCGGGGCGGCGGTGGAGATGGAGGTGAGATCAGGGGCGGGGGTAAGGGGTGAGATGGAGGTGACAAAGGGAGGGTGCGCACGGGTGGGGGGGAGGTGGTGCCGCGAATAGGACGGTTGGAGGTAGGGCGCGCGGGATACCGTGGTAGGAACATGCGGAGGTGTGAAGCTTGCAGGGGGAAGGGCGAGGGGGAGCGGAGGAAGGTTGCTGTTAGGGGTGTGGACGTGTAGATGTTTGAGGGGGTGAGTAGGATGAGGGGGGAAGGCCGAAGGACGGGCCGAGAGGGTGGGGCATGGAAGCCGTGGGGAGGAGGGGGACGCGTGGACGTGGGGCAGGGGCGTGGGAGGAGGTGGGAAAATTGGAGGCGAGGAGAGAGGGTAGGAGCGCGGCGTGAATGCGGGTGGGAGGGGATAGGAAGGGGATGGGATGAGTGGGGGCGGGGCGAAAAGTGGGAGAGGTGGGGGTGGTGGGGGGTGAGACAAACGGGGTGGGGGGCCAGGGGGGGGCGGGCCAGGGAGGGGCAGAGGGGGGGGGGACGGGGAATGTGAGTAGCAAGGAAAGATGAGGATGAGCGAGATAGGTGGCCGGTGGGGGGAGGGGAGTAGACCGAGCAGTGTAGCAGGTGGAAATAGATGGGAGGGGAGGGGGGGACGACGGGGGGCGGCGGGACGGTGGGGGGGTGCGTGGGGCGGGGAGGGAGGTGGAGGGCCGTGGGGGGGGTGGCGCGTGTGCGGGGGAGGGCGGGGGCCGAGGAGAGGAGGGGTGGGGAGGTCGGGGGCGGAGAGCGAGCAGGGCGGTGAGGGGGCGCGTGGGTGCGGGGAGGCGTGGGTGGAGGGGGGTGGCGGTGGAGCGCCGTTGGGGAGAGTGGGGAGGGTGGGGTGAGGGTGAGAGTCGGGGTGGGTGGGCGAGCGGTGAGAGTAGGGTGGGAGAGTTGAGGTGCGTGAGGAGGCGTGAGCGAGTGTGAGTGGTGAGTGGGCGATGGAGGAGAGGTGGGGGAGTGTGGGAGGGGGGCGGGGGGAGTGAGGGGGTGATAGGGGGAGGGGGGGGGTGGGTGTGGGGGGAGGGGGGGAGAGCGGGTGTGAGGGTGGGAGAGGGGTGGGGCGGGGAGTGCGTGAGCGTGGGGTGAGGGGGTGGGAGAGGGGACTGAGTGGGGGGGGTGAGCGGGGTGCGGGGAGTGGAGCGGGTGGGGCGTGAGTGAGAGAGAGGGGGAGCGTGGGGGGTGAGGGAGAGGGGTGTGTGCGTAGAGTGGGGAGGGGTGCGGGGTGTGAGGGGGAGTGTGAGAGTGGGGAGAGTGGGGGGAGGGGGGGGTGTGAGTGTGGGGGAGGGGGGGGGGAGGAGTGAGGGGGGGTGGGGGGGAGGTGGGGGAGGGGGGGAGGGCAGGGGGGTGCGGAGGGGGCGCGGGTGGTGTGTGGAGGGTGGGGTGGGGGTGGGGGGTGGTGTGGGGGGAGGGCGGGGGGTGGGAGGGGAGGGGGGGGTGGGGTGGGGGAGGCGGGTGAGGGGAGGCGGGGGAGGGTGTGTGTGTGTAGGGTGTAGGGGGATGGTGGGGGCGTGGGAGTGGAGTGGGGGGGGTAGTGGGGGGTGGGAGGGGGGTGTGGGAGGGGGGGGAGAGGGGGGGTGAGGGCGGGAGGGAGTGTGGGGGCGTGGGTGGAGGGTGGGAGCGATGCGGGGGGTAGTGAGGCTGGGGGGGAGGGTGGGGGTGGGGGGGGGAGGGTGTGGGGGGAGGGGGGCGAGGGGTGGGGGGGTGTAGTGGGGGGGGAGAGTGAGGGGAGGGAGTGAGGGGGGTGGGGGGAGTGTGAGAGGGGGTGGGGGTGTGGGGGGAGTGAGTGAGTGTGAGGGGGGTGTGAGGGGGAGTGGGGTGAGGGCGGGGCGGTGGAGAGTGGGGCGAGGGGCGGGGAGGGGTGGGAGGGGGCGAGAGGGGGTGGGTGGGGGGTGGGGAGGGTGAGGGCTGGGGGAGGGGTGATGGGAGAGTGGAGGGGAGAGGGGCGGCGGAGGGGGGGGATGGGGAGGGGGGAGTGGGGAGGGGGTGGGAGGAGAGCGAAGAGGGGTGTGGGACGCGGTGTGGGGAGCGTGGGAGTGGGGTGAGTGAGGGTGGGGATGGGATGGCTGATGGGCGGCGTGTAGGTACGGGGAGATGGCGGAAGTGGAGAGAGAGCGAGAAGTGCGAGTGCGAGTCGGAGAAGCGGAAGCGTTGATGCGAGCGCGGGAGAGGCGGGAGTGGAGAGAGGAGGAGGGTGCGGGCGGGTTAGATGGTGAGATTGGGGGGATGCGGTAGCGACGCTGGAGACAGGCAGACAGATGGATTGGTGGGAGGCAGCGGAGAGGAGGGGGGAGGGGCGGGGGGTCCGAATCGGATGGGTGGGGGAGAGGCCGGGGTAGCGTGGGAAGGTGGGGGCGGGGGGTCTCGGATGGGATCGTGGGCGGTAGGGGGGAGTGGCGGATGGAGATGAAGGGAAGGGTGCTAGGGGGGAGTGGATGGGTGGTAAGGAAGGGGGGGGATGTTTGTATTCTATAGGGGTGAGGAGGGGTCGGGTGGGGTCGAGGCGGGTGGGTAGGGGAGTAGCGAGGGTTAGGTGGGAGGCGGTGGGGGGAGGGGGGGGTGGGGGTGCTGGTGGGGGTAGAGGAAAAATCAGGCGGGGGGCAGAGGGGCAGGGGGGGGAGGTCGGATGCGAGCGGAGTGACGGGAATGGATAGTGGGGGGGCAAGTGTGGACTGCTACGGAGGGATGCTCCTGGGGGCATAGGATGTGGTGATAGCCGGAGAGCGATAACAGCGCGCCTTGGGTGATGGGGGACGTAAGGGGCGGATGGGGAGGGATGAGACATGCCGGGATCAAATGGGGCAGCTTCGCATGTTGGGGGGAGTGAGGAAGTCGGAGGGGGGGGGGGAACGGAATGAGCTGCTGGGGGGCCGCCGGGTGCGAGAGTAGAAGCGAGGGGTGAGGGAGATCCCATTGCGAGTTGTGGGGGTGATTGGGGGAAGGGGGGGGCAGTGTAGATACGACGGGGCGTGGGGGATTGAAAAGGGAGGACGGAGGATGGGGGTGTGTGTGGGAAGCGACATTGTGTGGCAGCGGATAGTGGGGGGGGTTCCGGACATGTGGGGGGTGAGGGTGATGGTGGGGGTGGGGGCGCGCTTGGGGGGAGGATTTGCGGCGGGTAGGTGAGGATGGGGGTGGATGTACTAGGGGGGGGTGGTTTCGGAGGGGAGGAGGGAATAGGCGAGGGGGGCAATTGGATGGGTGGTTGATGGGCGAAGGGGAGGGCGGGGAAGGGGCCAGTGATCGCAGGTGGGTAGCGGACGGTCGGCTGCCGCGAGCGAGCCGCGGCGGAGGAGTTGGGAAGGGCCTGAAGGGGGGTGAGCGTGGATAGGGCGGAGAGAAGTGGTCGCTGCGGGGGAGGTAGGTGACAGGGTTTGGAGGGGAGTCGGTCCGGACTAGAAGGAGACGGCGACGGGGAATAATATAACGACAGTGGGACGTGTGGGAACAGAGCGGACTAGCGGGCGCGGGAGGTCGAGGAGCTTAGGACGGAGGTAGAGTAGAACCGCGGGGTGGGCAGGGGGATAGTGTTAGAGAAGTTGGCGGAGAGCTAGTGGCGATTTGACTGTGAGGATAGGCGGGGGGGGAACGATGGGAGAGCGCGGAGGGGGGCGTATAGAGTGGGAAGGGGGTGGCGGGAGACGGAAGGGCGGTCCGGAACTTCTCAGGGGATGCAGCCGCTCCTTGGGAGGGGTCGCGCTATGGATTGGGAGGCGATGCGGGGGGATGGGGACAGGGGAGGGAAGGGCGGGGGTAGGGAGGATGGATCAGGCGGGGATAGGGGGCAGGCGGAGGGAAGGGGGGCGTCAGGTGAGGGGTGCGGAGGAGGGGAGCGCGTAGGGGATGGGGCGCAATGGCAGAGAAGGGCAGGGAGCGTGTGGGTGAGTGTAGCACGAGTGGGTGAGGGGATGTGAGTGGGGAGGGCGCGTGTACGGGGGAGAGTGGGATGACAGTTGCGCGTGCGTAGTGGGACGGGCGAGGGGACGTGGAGAGGGACGAGGTGGGATGTGCGGGGATGGGAGATGTGGTGCGACGGAGAGGTGAGCGCAGGGGGAAGAGGAGTGGGGGCGTGCCGTGGCGGGGTGGGAGGCGTAGCGAGGAGTGGTGGGAGGGCGTAGAGGGGCGTGCGGTGAGCGCGCGCGACGCGGGGGAGCGAGAGGAGCAGAGGGGGAGTGGGGAGGGGAGTGAGGGTCGCAAGCGCGAGGTGGGGATGGGGCCGAGGCGGGGGCAGCCCGCGCGTGGGAGGGGGGAGTGTGAGGCGAGAAGGCGGTGGGGGGTGTGGGAGAGGAGGGAGGGGTGAGCGAGAGAGAGGGAGCAGAGAGGGAGAGGAAGTGAGCGGAGGGGCGTGGAGGGGGCGTGGGGGTGGGAGGGGTGCGAGGGGGCGTGTGGGGGCGCGAGGCGAGATCGGCGCCGCGGGTGGCGCGAGTGGGAGAGGGGGCGCGAGGAGGTGCGGGGCGCAGCGAGAGGCGGTGGGCGGCGGCGAGCGGGGCGCGAGCGGGGTGGGAGAGGGTGCGCGTGAGTGTGAGGGTGACGAGCGGAGGGAGAGAGAGGGGGATAGGAGTGGGGAGAGAGGGAGGTGATGAGGGGAGAGCGAGCGCGTGCGATGGGAGCGAGTGTGCGAGGGGTGAAGAGGGGGGGGTGGGTGTGTGTGGGGTGTGAGTGGGGTGTGGGGTGTGGGGAGTGGGGAGTGGGGTGTGTGGTGTGAGTGTGGGGTGAGGTGGGGGGGGGGTGTGGGGTGGGGGGGGAGTGGGGAGTGGGGTGTGTGTGTGGGGGGGGGTGTGTGTGTGTGTGTGGGGGGGTGGGGTGTGTGTGAGTGGGGTGTGGGGTGGGGCGTGGGGGGGGGGATGGTGGGGGGGGGGGGGGGGGGTTGCGGGGGAGGTGAAGAGCTGGGGGAGGGGGGGGGGGGCGGATGGTGGGAGGAGGGGGGGGGGGTGGGGGGGCGGGGGGGAGGCTGTGAGGGGGGGGAGGGAGTGTGGTATAGGGGGGGGGGGGTTATGGTGACGAATGGGGTGGGGTGAGGTAATCACTTGGGTGAGGGAGGGGTGGTGAGAGTCGTCGGAGGGGTGTGGAGGGGGGGGTAGAGGTTGGCGGGGGGGGGTTAGGGGGGGGTGGGGGGGTGGGGGGAGGGGGGTGGGGTGGGGGGGGGGGTGTGGGAATGGTGGGTGGGGGGGGGGGTGATGGGGGTGGGTGGGCTGGGGGGGGGGGCGGGGTGGGGTGAGGGATGGGGTGGGAAGAAGTGAGCGAGAGGCGGGAAAGAAGAGGCGTAGCGCGCAGGAGGGGAGCTAGGAGGCCGGGTGTGGCGGGGGGGGAGAACGGGGGTGTATGGAGTGAGACGAGGGGGGGCGACAGAGGGCCCGGGGCACGCAGAGAGGGTGGGGGAAGGAGGGGGGGACCGTGGGTGTTGGTGATGACTAGGTGGACTTCTTGGGTTCTCCGATAAGGAAGATGCGAAGGTGAGCCTGGGGGCTGGGGGTGAAAATATAGGAGAGAGATGAAGGGGGGGAGGGAGGGCGGCGAATGGGGAAGGAATGCAGATTGAAGTTGAGCGAGGGAACGGGTGCGTGGGGTGACGAGTGAGTGAGAGGGGGGGAACAGGGTGGGGAGGGGGTGGTATCGCTCGGGGGGCGGGGGGCAACGCGGAGGACGGGGAGGGCTCCCAGAGGGTAGCATGGTAGGGGGGGGACGACGTGTGGGGACGCTTGGGGGGCGAGGCGGGATGGATGTGGGAACGGGGGATGCGGAAGGTGACGGGGGGCTGGGGCGGTGTTGAGCTCGGCGGGGGGAGCGTGAAGGAGGTGACGGACGTGGATGAAGGTAGGGGGAAGTAGGAGAGGGGGGGGGACGCGGGTTGGAGGGTGGGGGGTGGGGCGGGCGGGGGCAGTGCGGTCACGATGTACCGAGGGAGATGGGGGGGTGGATGGGAAGAGGGGGTCGGGGGGGGGAGGGGGGGGCGGGAGGGGGGTGGGTCGATGAGGAAGGACGTGGGTTCGTAGTGCCCCCCCCGCGATTTACATCGAGAACTGCGAGTCGTGGCGAGCGTGTAAGGTTGCTATCTGGGGAAAGAGGCGTGACGAGGGGCGTGTGGCGCGCTGTGGTGAGAAGAATATGGAGGTACCCAGGGTGGGCGGTACGGCTGAGAGGGGGGACGAAGTATGGGAAGAGACGCAGCGGGAGAGGGGTGGAAAGAAGGTGTGGGGCTACCATGGTAGAGGGCGGAGGGGAAGAAGGGGGTGCTGAGAGGGGGGAAAGGGGCGGGGTCGGGCCTCCTCGGTGCATGGAAGGGGGTTGGATGGGTGATGGCAGCGGGGGGGTGACGGGAGGCGTGAGGCGGTGGGAGCGGCAGGGCTGGAGTGGAGGGTGATCGGAGGGGGGGGGAGAAGGCGAGGAGAGGGGGGGGTGGCGGGAGAAGATCGGAATTGAGGGAGGAAGGGGGGGGGCGGCGGAAGGCTGGGGCGTGACGGGTAGGGCTAGGACCGAGGGAGTGGGTGGTAAAGGGTGAAGGGGGAAGGCGGATGGGTGGGCGGGGCAGGTGGTGGGCGGGGTGTGTTAAGAGGGGGGGAGAGCGAAAGGACATGTGATAGGCAGAGACAGGGTGGGGGATGAGGTGAGGATGGGGAAGCGCGGGCACTGGGAGAGGACGGCGTGGGGGGGCGTAGGGCAGTATAGGAAGGGACAAGGGCATGCGATGGGGGGGGCTAGGGAGGGGGGGAGGTGAGGGGGGGGGGCATGACGGAGGCAAGATCCACGAAGGCGTGCGGCGAGTGGGTGGGGTGTGTGGGAGGGAGAGGAGGCACAGCAGAGGGGAGGGGAGCGGGGGATAGGGGGGGGGTAGGGGGATGTGGTAGCGAGCGCGCGAGCAAGGGGGGAGCTGCGGGGTGAAGGGGGGCGTCGAACGGGGGGCGCTGCGGTACTGGCGACCGGGGGGGTGGGGGGAAGGGGGGGGGGGGTGGTGGGGGGGGTGAGGGTGGGGTGGGCGCATTTATTGTGAGAACCAAGGGGACGGGGATAGAGGAGGGCCCCCATGCGCAATATCGACGACCGAAAGTGGAGCGACCACGAGGGCGAGGAGGACGAGGTGTGGGAGGGGATGGGTGAACGGTAAGTGGGGGGCGGCGGCCCGGGGGGGAGGGGGGGGGGAGGGGGCGGGGGGGGCGAGGGAGGGGGGGGTCGGGGGGGGGGGTGGGGGGAAGTGAGTGGGGGGGAGAGGGGGGCGGAGGGGGGGGAGGGGGTGGGAGTGGGGGGCGGCGGGGGAGGCGCGGGGGAGGAGGGGGGTGGGGAGGGAGGGGCGGCTGTAGGGGAGGTGAGAGGGGGTGGGGGAAGGGGGAGGGGAAGGGGGGGGGGGGAGGCGTTGGTGGTAGGGTGGAAGGGGACGGGGGGGGGGAGGGAGGTGGAGCGGGCGGTGTGGGGGGGGGGAGAAGGGCGGGGGAGGGGTTGAGGGGATAGGTGGGGAGAGGGGTTGGGAGGGAGGGCGGGGGCGGCGTGGGGGTGGGGAGGGGGGGGGGGGGGGAGTGGAAGCGTGGGGGAGGGGGGAGCGGGGGGGGGGGGGGAGGGGGAGGCGGGTGTGTGTGGGGTGTGTGGGGTGGGGGTGTGTGTGGTGTGTGGGGTGGGGGTGTGGGGTGTGTGTGTGTGGGGGTGTGGGGAGTGGGGTGTGTGTGGGGGGGGTGTGTGTGTGGGGTGAGTGGGGTGGGGGTGTGAGAGTGGGGTGTGGTGTGTGTGGTGTGGGGTGTGTGTGGGGTGTGTGGGGGGGTGGGGTGTGTGTGTGTGTGGGGTGGGGTGTGGGGGGGGGGGGAGCGTGGAGTGAGTGGGTGAGGCGGGTGCGTGCGGGGGTGTGTGTGTGTGTGATGGGTTGATGGTTCTAGTTTTTTGTTTTTATTTTGTTTTGATGTGTTTTTGTGTTTTTTGTTTATGTTGTGTGTTTTTTTGTATGTTTTCTTTTTTGTGTGTGTTTGTATTGTGTGTGTTTTGTTGTATTTTGTTTCTGTGTGTGGTTTTATTTTGTCTTATATTTGTTTCTTTTTTTTTCTTTTTTTTATCTTTTTCTCTCTCTCTTTTCTTTTTTTTTCTTTTTCTTTTTTCTCTTTTTTTCTTTTTTTTCTCTTTTTTTTTCTTTTTTTTTCTCTTTTTTTTCTTTTCTTTTCTTTTCTCTTTTTTCTCTTTTTTCTTTTTTTTTCTCTCTTTTTTTTCTCTTTTTTTTCTCTTTTCTTTTTTTTTCTTTTCTTTTTTTTTCTTTTCTCTTTTTTTTTCTTTTTTCTTCTCTCTCTTTTTTCTCTCTTTTTTCTTTTTTTTTCTTTTTTTTTCTTTTTTTTTCTTTTTTTTCTCTTTTTTTTCTTTTTTTTTCTTTTTTTCTCTTCTCTTTTTCTTTTTTTTCTCTCTTTTTTTTTCTCTTTTCTTTCTCTTTTCTTTTTTTTTCTTTTTTTTTCTCTTTTTTTTTCTTTTTTTTCTTTTTATTTTTTTATTCATTTTCTCCTTTTCTTTTTTTCTTTTCATTTTTTTTCTCTTTTTTATTTTCTTTTTTTTATTCTTCTTTTTTTTTTTTTTTTTTTTTTTTTCTTTTTCTTTCTTTTATTTTTCATTTTTTCTTATTTCTTTTTTTCTTTTTTTTTTTTTTTTTTTTTTTTTTTTATTTTCTTTTTTTTCTTTTTTTTTTTTTTTTTTTTTTTTTCATTTTTTTCTTTTTTTTCTTTTTTTTTTTTCCTTTCTATTTTTTTTTTTATTTTTTTTTTTTTTTTGTTTTTTTTTTTTTTTTTCATTGTTTTTTTTTTTTATTTCTTTTTTTTTTTTTTTTTTTGTTCTTTCATTTTTTTTTTTTTTTTTCTTTTCATTTTCTATTCACTTATCCTCTTCTCCCTCCTTATTTTGCCGCTTTACTCCCCCCACACACCCCTTAATCCTAGCCACCTTTCTTTCTTGACATTCAGATTTGTTTAGAGTGTACCATGGAGATCTAGATTTTATAAACTCGCTTCGACTCGCGCGAGAGGTCGTATCCACCCTCATATTTCATTTATCCATGCATCCTGCAACCCCCAAAACACTGGTATCTTTCTGCTATCTTTTCTAACGTCTGCCCCCTCCCCCTTCTTCTTATTCTAAATGGGCTGCATTACTGTAATGAGCTGGTAATTTATGAGAGGAGGAGTGCAAGGCTTGTATCGTTTGTCCCATCGAGTATTTGGCCTCCCCCCCCCAGGCTCACTCCCTCTGGAAACGCATGCATACACACTCTCAGCGCCAAGTGCAACCTTGACGTCAAAACAAAAAAAGTTGGGACACAAACACACACAATGCAGGAAGTGCACATTATGACACTCAAGAGAAACACCTGAGCCGATGATGCAATGAAAGCAGCACAGCAGCAACAGCTGTGTGTTCTCTGTTAGTATACACACTGGATGTTGTCAGCCTAATGTGCACTCAGACAAACACATGGCAGCACACAGTCATATGATTATGATCTAAAATGAAAAGAAAAAGCTTCATGACATCAAAATGATTTTTACTTCAAAAGCTTAAAAAGTAAAGTTAACATGTGTGCCAGAAGTATGTGTGTTGCAGGTTTGCACAGTTTTGTAACCTGTGCCACTTCTTTTGTTAGACTCCAAGTGTGCATTAGAACATTTTAGGAAGTGGAATAAGTATTACCCTCAGGGAGGCTAAACCGAAAACCAGCAGATGTTTGCTTGATATCAAATCGAGGCTGTTAACTTAGACGAAAACTGTAAAAACCTGTAATTGGTTTGTTTGCCTCATGCTGCTGCTGAGCTGCTTATTTCAGTAGGAAGAGCAGTTTTTATAAATGTTCCTCTTTGGTTCCCAGGCACAGGTTACAGCCACAGCTACACAGGATAATTGTTGTTGTGGGATGTCTTTCTATTATGGTTGTGTAACTCCATAGTCACAGAGCGGCGAATATCTTAAGAGAGAGAGACCTGTTTAGACAACAGGGAGACGGGAGGAGCGGTCGGCCAAGAGAGGAAGAAGAGCTAAAAACACATTGAGGAAGAAAGGATGAGTAAAAAGAATGACAGGGAGGTCTGTTAGATCTTCTGACTGTCGTCTACCTCAGCTCGTAACCTGAGCGAAGGATTAAAGGGAACGTAAAAGGTTACATGCTCCTGACATTTTAAATATTGTGTATGTGCATGTTTGAGTCGAACACTATACCCATGTATACTGATGGCCTCACGCTGGGATGTTAAACACCATGGCGACAGCCATTGACCCCAGTCGTAAAGAGGTTAAAGGTCAGTGGAGCTACAGAGAAGTTGACAGTGACGGGGAAACCAGCAACATCCTATAGTGGGGGGGGGGAGGAGGAGGAGGTGGAAGGAAAGGGAGAGAGGAGGAGGGCTTTGGAGGGAAGTAGGAGAGGGAAGGAAAGGGGGAAGTGGCAAGAGAAAAAGGCGATGGTGAGAATAGGAAGTAAGTGATGAGCTAATGAGCAAAATACCAGAATTAAAAAGATAATGAGGAAAGACCCAGAGATATTGCAAAGGGATTTCATTTGAAAGGCTGATTGTTTTTAAGTTAAACTAAAACACCGGTCTGGCTGTTGTTAGCGGGATCCTAACATTCAAGCAAATTTTTAAGTCAGTAATACTCAGCTGAATTCAATAGTTAATTTCAATAAACTAATTTCCTACATTTTGCATTAATGAAAATAATAATATGAGGCAACAAAAGTCTCCCCTGCACACAGGTTTACCTTGTTATGACTGGACAAATTATCACACGAAAAAAAAATCTCATACGGCCTCAAGTCTCTGGATCCTCATTTCGTCTATTGTGTATTTTTTTTTCTCTCCCTGGCACTAGGAAGTTACATCCTGGATAAAAAGCACTTTGTATTTTTATGAGACATTCTGACTATACAGCGGTACAAAAACAAGGTTCTTAAACTGTCATTTTGCATTTAAGAGCGCTTATCAATTTCATAGACGCAGTGGACGCAGGAGTCTCGAGGAAGACTTGAGTTATTCTGTGTGCGTCTGAAACGAGCCTTGGGAAAGGTTAGCAATAAACAGAAAAAGGTGTTTGATCCATAGCCAGGTATTGATCAAAAACACTGTCTAAGCTCATGAAAATGTACATGTCTGTATGGGTGTGTGTCTGTGCTCTCTGATGGAGTGTGTGCAGTGTATACAGTAATGGCACTTGACGTGTGATTTGAGTTATGGCCAGGTATTGATCAGAAAACATCACGCCAGCTTTAAACTTTGCTAAAGAGCTTTTGGTGAGACCTGGCTAAGTACTGCTACAGACTCAAGAGCCATTAGCAGTTTGATAAACGGAGAATGATTCGAAAATCATCTTTCCTTCAGACACAAAGGCCACATTTTACTGCAGATAAAACTCATCTTTTAATCGTATTTATCTTTTACACATAAATGTTGGTTTTTCACCCTCTGCACTCTGCACCTGTTAATTCCTCAATGCAATGAGAGTTTTAAATTAGGACTCTCCAATTAACGTATTGTTTTATGTTCTCTCCTATACTTTTTTTATTTTATTATCTTTATCGCTTCCAAGTGGAGACTTTTGACTTTTCTTTTTACGTGGCGTTCTGATAGCTATATTTTTACACTGGTGCTAAATACAAATCGTTTGTTATTATCCCCCTGCTGCGTGCCTCCTCAGTAAACCTTATGTGTCTTTCTTTTTTAGGCTTTCTATTCCATAGGCTGAGTTTCTAGTACATGTTATGTCAAACCAGGAGCATAGAAGCAACACAACTTGAGCTTTCATGTTTTTGAAAGAGTCAGTTTTAACCTTGTTTCAACATTTTCGACTAATCATGAAGAATTTAACGTTGAGGAATATAGTCCAATCAAGCTGAGTCACTGTTGGTTGCAACTTATATATTCCACCCATCCCATCGACCCTCTTGTCTATGCTACGCACCCAAAACACACAAACTTGCACTAACACCTGCTAGAAGCCGACTTTTCTCTCACCTGCTCGCTTACCTCTGACCATGGTCGCCTGTCAGTGGCGATCAGTGGTGTATATCTCACAGGTCGTTTAGTGACAGACAGGTAGACACCGACTTTTTCTTTGTTTATCAGAAAGAGAAAAGGATTTTAACAAAAGCATTTCAGAAACAACTTAACAACTCTACCAGCACTTTAAGTTTAGATATTACATTACGGGGAATGTACTTCCTATAACTCTTAAGTGACATCATTTTGACCCGTCCCACTCTTGATCACTGAACAGATTTCTGTCTGTAGTGCCTCGGCAGCGCTGTCAATTGTTATTCTTATTGGTTTTAGAATTCAGGCCAGGAACAGGCATATCTCGAGCCTATCCTTGGGCGGGTGTGTCCGCTATCAACGGTCTACTAACCTAATTGTTGTGCAACTCCTTGGTATTGGGTCATTGGTTTTAAGGGGTTGTTTCAGGTGGTCTACACTCCCTTAATTTGCTCTGGGACAAAACCACACACTTGCTTGTGATCATAACGATTTGAAGGGTTTTGTCAGGGGAAGGGGAAGAGGAAGTGTGCATGCCGGTCAGTGATTCCCGCTGGGTTAGAGCGGACAGAATGGACTGTTAAAGGCCAGAGATAAGGCTCAGAATCAGACTTAGTGGCACTTACTGACTTTGTATATTAGCCAAAGTCACAGGGGTCATTTGGGGAGGAAAGGGGAAAAGAAAATAAGCATGGACATGGTAAATAAGTGGAAATTCTAATTTGAAAGACACTATCTTCGTGTCAGTGTTAGTAATATTCACTGGGTACCGAGCGGTGCTTCTAATTACCTAATTACCCTGTGCAGTACAGCTCACTTTATTAAATTAATTCCCACTCACAATAATTACAGAAACAAAGTTTTTTTAAGCCGCACTTCTCGTCTCTCTAATGACAAAACAAGAGATCTCCGGCACAAAAGTATTTTACCTTCCAGACAAAGAGTTATTATGATTGGCAGAGTATCTCCTGGTGTTTTAACCTGTGCTCTGTCTATCAGTATTTAACGGCAGCCCCGTTTTCTCCTGGATCTTAACAAGCGTGATGTGAGAGAGGCCTGTTTCTGGGATCTGGATCCAATAGTAGCGTGTAATTACCTTTAAGACCTGCTCCCATGCTAAAGGATTAGCCGTAATCCATAACCAAAGCCATAACTATTGCCACGCTACGTTAATTTCAGTCAGACCCGTGTAACACACAGTTGCCGTCTGTCTTCATCTGCGTCCTCCTCACTTCCTCTCTCACCTTCTCATTACCAACTGGAGTTGTTAAGCTTTACGCTCCTCTGTCTGGGATTGGAGAGCAGGTCTTCCTGTTGTACACAATGCATTATTGAGAAAGAGACAGAGAGGGAGCATTAGAAGAGTGTATGGAGAAATAGACATGAGCGAGAGAGAAAGGGAGAGAAAGAAGGTGTTTGTGTGGGGGGGATTAATATCCTCAAAGGAGAGGTGCATAGGAGCAGAGGTGCTGTTGGTTTGAAATAGAGCTTAATATCCTGCTTTTACTGCTGAAGGCAATAGGAACCTCTCTGTGTGTGTGTGTGTGTGTGTGTGTGCGTGTGTGCGCGTGCACGCTTGTGTGTGTGTGCGTGTTTGTTTGTTTATGGATTTGTGTGTAGTATGTTTTCTATTCCTTGATGTTGTCTTTGAAGAAGAATAAATATATTAAACATACTACTTCCACACAGGTTATATACATAACCACACACAGACACTGTCACCTTAGTGTTGTATGATGTATTGTATCCCTCTATATGATTTTTTCTCTCTATTTATTTATATATTCGTCCAACTATATTGAGATCAAGAATACAGCTAGTAAATTGAGCTACGTCCACACTGATTTGTATTAGTTTCAAAATGAGACGGACAGAGACACCCAGTCAGGACATATATGTCCCTTGTGTGTCAGGCTCCTGAAACCAGCTGTTGAGCAGTTACATTCTGCACTGGACAATGCTCGCCAAAGGCCTTAGCGGTGTTCATGTGATATGCGTTTCAGAAATTTTAAATATGAATAGAGATCATTTCTCACAGTGAGCTGGACTGAGATACTTTTCATTTCAAAATGGAAACATATAAGTGTGGATGTAGTTTGATCTGTTGGCCATTGAGAAGCTTCAGTAGAGCAGCTGGAGGTTTAAGGCCTCACTCAAGGACATTTCATTGGGATTTCTTACACCCATGCAGAGCCAAACTTCTCACTTCTGTGCTGGGAAACTACAGTATGAGTGAGGTCAAAGAGGGACTGGGATAATGGGAAAATAAAAATGTTTGAAGTTTGGTAACAAAAACTCTCAGATGAGGAAAAGGATTACAGTTATGGTTAATAAAAAAATAAGAGCACTTATAATTTATAATCTGTTACGGGCACTGAACTCCAGTCTCCTGTATGGAATTCAGAGGTGCTTCACTCCTCTATACTCTACCTTCCCCACCCTCCCTTTCCAACATGCTATATATCGGGAAAAACACTCCTGTGTTGTCCCTGGACCAAATGGTGAAGTGTAGAATCATTCAATATGGATTGAAGTCATCTTGGGTCCACTGGGCTGCCAGAATTGTCCAGTCCTGGTACATACATGGACATAGACATAATGTACGTCTTGAATATTTAGATTTCTTAACAGTATATTAATGATGAGTCCGTCCTGTTGGAACACATTGTAGAAACTTCATTAAATTATTTTTGACCCGACAAAATGTATTGATCTTATGTTAGACCATGGTTAAGCCTAATTGAGTCCTGACTATGCCAACCTGTTAAGTGTGCCATTGTCGTGTGTGTGTGTGTGTGTGTATGTGTGTCTGTGTGTGTGTCTGTCTCTGAATGGGTGACGAGTGCTTGCTCTCAGCGGTGAAGGGAAGCCTGTTGTAGGTCACCTCTGTGATAGCTCCATCTCTCCTTATCACCTCTTCACTCTGTCTATCTGTCCTTGGCCATCACTCTTCTTCTCTATCTCCCCCCCCCCTCTCTCTGTCTGTCTCCCACCTCTCCAATCTTCCTTTCTACTTCCAAACTTCACATCCCCTCCACAAGGTTATCACACATCTGCAACTAAAACCGTCTCTGCGTGTGTTTCTGTCTCTCAGTTTGTTTGTCTGCGTGTGTGTGTTTTTGTGTGTGTGTTTTTGTGTGTTTGTGTGCGTGTGTTGTATGTTAAGTGTATTATTTTTCAGAATTCTAGACCATCATAAAACACCACAGTCACTCTTCATGCTCCCTTGCTGGTGACACCCACAGCTCGAGGCATCACTGGGATATTTCAGATTCTACATATCTCCACACACGTGTACATGTCCATCCTTTTCATGCACACTGGATATCTTAGGTTTCTCTGCTCTGGAACAAACGTTCACTCAGACTCTGATGAAACTGATAAGATTACGTTTTGTCCATAACTAGAGAAGTTTTAATATTGATAAAACACACCTTGTAAACTGTTTTAAAAGATTAATTACATCCATTATATCAAGTTAGACATGTAACTTACTGTAACTTGACTGCTTGGCAGAGGGACACATCCACTTGGCTGTAATTTCTAGTGTGTTGTACTGTTTGTACATCACTGCTTGAACATTTGAGGGTCTACTGATTGCCTCTGTTTCTTGCTCTGTCTGACACACACACACACACACACACACACACACACACACACACACACACACACACACACACACACACACACACACACACACACACACACACACACACACACACACACACAAGCACATGAAACCATATAGGCACATGTTGCCACAAAGTGGTGAGTGTCTGCTGGTTTACATGAGATCAGCGGCTGATTGGGAAAAATGTCTGTGCCCACTCAGCGCTCATACATACAAGCAGGCACACTGCTTTCCCCTTCCCCTCCGCCTAATTGATTTCCCAGATCGAGCATGTCCCACCATAAAGTGCTCCCCCTCCTTCTTGTGTCACACTCAATCTGTTCCTCCTGCCTCCTGTGTCTCTCGACTGGGCCTGGCTCATTTCAGTTCCCTGTGGCCTTTGATTGCCTTTGCCCAAAATGTCAGGGCAAAGAACGTCACCTCACAGAACCTTCGCTTCATTCGTTTTCTTTTTCTTCTCTTTCCTATTGCCTCTCCTCTTCTCTTTGTATTTTTTTGTCTGGCTCAGAAGATTCACTTCAGGTCTCCACGTCACATAAAGTTCACGTTAATTTCCACAGCCCTGCCGTTTTTCTCCCCTTATAAACTGAGGGATTGTCTGCATGCCTTCTTCAGTTCCCTCGAGTTCTCACAGCTTTTAGTTTGTTAAATCTCAGTTCTCCACAGGCCGGAGAAACAGTGCATCTCTTGTCTCCCGCCTGTGTGCCTTTCTTTTCCAAGTGCTTTATTTGGTATGTTGTGCACTGCATTCGTTGTGGCACTCTGCATGACCCCATGACTTTGGCTGGGCACTTTGAAGATGAGCATATTGTGTTAATCAATCAGTCTGTGAGGCCATCGCTTGTTCAGATCACACAGGCATCAAAGGAGTTAAGTGGCAGCAACATGGTGCTTATTCAGGTCACTTTACACAGTTTTTACACTCCTGAATGATGTATGTGTGCTCGTGGGTCTATCTTTACATGCATGTAAACATGTCAGAGCATTTTCCCATCCGTGCTCATGTCATCAACGGAAACATAAATTATTTCCGTGTAATACAAGGAATCACAGGTACAACTGTACATTACATATACACGCCTACAGAGTGAAGGATGCCCGAAAAAACTATACACACCCAACTTTTTTTAACACATCAAGGGACATCACATCAATTTAAATGTAAACTCCTTTTCACACGAAATAAAAAACACCCACCAACATCTGGCTTTTGTCTTCAGCGTGAAAGAGTAGGCTAAAGTCTGCATTCACTCCCTGGTCAAGTGACTCTGAGGCAGTCACGGGTATTTATCGCCTTCAGCTCCAATCGGCAGAGAGGTTAAGAAGACACCCAGTGGACGCACTAAATTGCGCCCCCTTTCCTTACCGTGACAACTTTCAGACCACACAAGTATTGTTACACACCTATCGCCTGCCCTCTAAAGTTCAACCGGAACCTGTACACCTACACCTTATATTTATTCAGTTTACGAGCTACACACTGCGCCCAGATGGACTGTATATAAAGATGGATGATGCGTATCCACTTCCTCCCACTATCCAGATATCGAGCCAAAATATCCAGGATATCAACGCCACCATCTTGTGGAGCCAGGGTCTGTTCAGTGGCAATCGGGATGGAGCTGGTAAACAGAGTCAGTCTCAGCTGTCAATCGTGACGTCGCATCCTAATTTTATAGCATCAAATAACTGATTTAAACCAATTGGCTTGAACATCAGTTGGATAAGAACAATGTAAAATCACTAAACCATCTTTGAGAAAAGTTTTTCTGTGTACTTTGACCTTTTTTGTTTGGTCCCTGAGGCAACCTACCCCCAGGTCCTACTTTATCTACGGTCTATGGTCCAAACAGAAAGGCAAACTCGTTCACTAGCCATGTGAAAGGAGTCGATCACCTTGTTAGCAAAACTGTCCTGCTTACTGATTTGTGTCAAACATCATTCCCTAAAACATCACCAGATAAAAGGATGGTAAGACATATGTATATCCCTTCACCACTGTGTATTGTCATTACATATTCCCTTCCTTGAGCTTTCTTTTCAGTTATTATCCACAAGAGCAGAATTGAACACAACTTGGCCTCTTTTTTGCCAATGCATGTCAGTATTGGAAAGACTTTTGGCTAAATGGCAGTTCTGATATCTGATTAAAATCTATTCTGTATTTCTCTTGTAACTTCCACAACTTAACAGGAGAAGACTTTAAAGGTTTTTTTTCTTTTGGTTCTGGGCAGACTGCATCACAGCGTAGAGGCCAAGTTTTTAAACACAACTCAAAGGCCGGAGCGAATGTCTTTCACATTAGACATGACAGTTGTGCTCTCTGGAATACATCAGCCTTAATAAGCCCTTTTTCTGTTGTTCCCTGCTGGCTTATTTACACACACGCACACGCCTACACGCTCAGCACACGGGCACACACGACTACATCACAATAAATCTTAACCGTATACCATCACATCTTTCGTGGGTATTCTGTCTTCATCAGTAGCTAAAATATGGTGTATAGGGTTACTACAGGCAGGCATGAGGACGATTTCAGAGCAATAAGATAGCAGTAATGGCACACCATCATTTAGGAGAATGTAATAAGTGCATATCTAATAACCCTGTAAAAGATGCTTAACCCCTGCATCTCTGAGGTCATGTACAGAGATAGGAAAATAAACGGATTATGAAGGGCTTCTTCTCACGTTGTGGTCATCCCAGGATTGACCAACGCCTGACCCCGCTGTTTGGAGTATGGTTACCTAAGCCTGGAACCACTCCTCTGTTTGGATCAATCTGCTATTTGTGGTCTTGGATAACAGCTTGTGCCAGATATGAGAAAGTAATAGGTTATGAATCTCTGTCCTGAGATAATGCAGAGGTTAATAGAAGACTTAAGATGGAGGGTTTCTCTCTCACCTTTGCTTGACATTTGTGTTGCATGTTAACTGAAAACTAGGAGCGGAGCCTTGAAGTGAAATTGTAATTTTCAGGGAGCCTCACTGAGAGAGACATGGATCTGGGTTTAACTCAGCGATACGGTCCCTAAAGGCTCTCAGTCCATGACACTCTTCATGTTGATCTGTTGATTGATTTGTTGTTTGCTGATTAATTGGAAAGAAGCCAAGTTAGCCAGATTCCCAAAACAATTAAATAAACTGAAAGAAGTCAATTTAACATGTGATCTCAACCCGTTTCTCTTATGATGGTGTAGTTTTATTCACCAGATAAATATTCAGTAAACGGCGGGTGAAATGTGCCGTTTTAAAAGTGAATGGGGAGCGTTCAGCTACACACTCTCACACACACACACACACACACACACACACACACACACACACACACACACACACACACACACACACACACACACACACACACACACACACACACACACACACACACACACACACACAGGACCACATCCTAAAGCCGTTCTCAGGCAGGGCAGCAGAGTGTATCCTCATTAGCGTCTGTCACAACTCAGTCACAGCTCCTGCTGCCAGAATGGGATTTTCCCCTCTTTCCCTCCTCGGACTCTTCCACCTCCTTTTCACCTCAGCATCTCGTGCAAATCTCTCCATCTGTTCATCTGACAGAAAATCATTATCAGCCAGAAAAGACAATTTCCTGCTCCTATGGTCCATTCTAAAGTGTTAGTCAAAAGTTTTTTTTTATTCTTTTTTTAAAAAAGTTTTTGGTTAAGCCAATGTAGTATTCTATTAATGGCTTGAATAGTGGAGTAGGAAATGGTATATGACATTAGTCATCATGAGTCAGTCTCAGCTGTCAATCATGACGTCGCACCCTAAGTTTATAGCATCAAAAAACTAAAGTAAAACAAAGTTACTGGAACATCAGTGTGATAAGAACAACCTGAAATTAATAAAACCATCTTTGAGGGGAAAAAAATCTGTGTTTTCAGTTTGGTCCATGTCTTAACCGTTGTTGGGGGGAGTTCTAACCTATATTGCAACCTACCACTAGGTGGTGATCGAAATGCTTTGGCTTCACTTTTGGAGGGGCTGTTATGTCATCTATCTTTATCTTATGAATCAGTGTAAGTCAGGATATGTATCCTTAAGCCAATCAGCAAGCGGTTGTCATTGTCTACGTCATCATCTCCAAATATCTCAGTTTCAGCCTGACCAGACTACAACGCTGCCCAAGAGTTTCAAACTAAAATGGAGAAAGCAGTATTTCCAAATTTGGAGTAATTTGGATGCCAGGCATGTCCGTAGCAGAGTTGAAGCATTTTCAAACTTAGTCGTTGTAGTTTGGATGTAGCCTGAGGCCAACACTACCTGTTTTTAGTACATTTAATATATGTAAGTATCGTTGGATGATCTTTAATGTAGCCATGTCTTGAGCAAGTTGCTATTTTCCTTTGCACCGGGTATTATAATATCAAGAGGCATCAAGAGAATTGAAAAGCCTTGTTCCAGTCCAATATAAGCATGTGTTCTTCTTTTCTATTATAGCTAGCTCTACTTGTTTAATTTACAGTAACATCACTTAAATTAAATGAAAATCCATTTGAAAGTATTTATATGATACATATAGATGTTGTAGTTTTTTCCCTTCAAATTTGATTGCTTAATTTTCATACAAACAAAACTGTGGTATGGTTGCAGTGTTTTAACAGCTCTTTACACATTTCTGTTTGTGCATTTGTGTTTGTCTGCTTCACTGTTACCTTATAAAACAAAAGGCACTGAGCTCCAGCTGCTCTCACTGTCTCTGACTCGGAGAACAGGACTGTTCGACTGTAGTAAAGAGGTTTTACTGAAAGGTCCTCTCCTCTGTAAAAGTAGCCAACGATTTCCATTTGACACTGGGAGTTTACAGTCTCCTGATAGACGATCAAAGGGAGCGGCTGAGGAGCAGAGCACACAGAGGGATATTAGACTGTAATGGCGACCAGATGAACTTGTTGATGGAGCTTTAAACAACTCTAAATGATTTTAATTGTTATTCGGTCTTCTCCGTGCGGCTATCTTAAAGAGCCATATGTTTTCTTTACAAAGTCTGGGGCCTGTAAGCAGTAATTCACATTAGGAAGGTTCTGGAGTCGGGTGAGTGCAGCGCAGTAATCAGGAAATGCATGGACAAAGTATTCACCCACACTTCTTATACATTCACTGTGGTGGGCACCTGTCTGCTCCTATCCCCTTGTTTTGTCAGGTTGAAAGTTGGAGGGGGAAGAAACGAGCGTGGAGTTGCTCAAGGGGAAGTGGTGGCAGTTCTCTTGTTTGGTTCAGTTAACGACGAAGCTCTCTGACTTCATTTGATCTCAGAAACCTCAGTTCCTCAGCGAAGGGGTTTTAACAGCAGCAGTATGTGTGTCTTAACATCAGACGAGAGGACTGAGCTCAGGTAATCAAATTTGGGATCACATGATTGGACTCGACAGGGGGAACAGGATGGGGAAGGGGTGGACGCATTCACCCACTTGACCTGCCTTTTACACACACACACATACACACACACACACACACACATAGAACGTCTCCATTTTTAGAATACTTTGCCAGGTCGCAGTTGGTCCAAAAAAATAAAAACTGTACAGCTACTTCAAGCATCTGGCCGCTGGAGCCTCTTCCCCACGGAGCTGATTTACATGAAACATACTGTAGCTTCAAAGCTGCATTACTGCCTGTTTAGCCATAATGTTCTATTATGTATAGCATCCAAGAGCATGCTGGAGCACGAAGAGAACCACATGTGGAGCACTCCATGTGCCCAAAGCTATATATTAAATATGTTACATACAGCACACGAGATCATTTCACTGTGTGTGTGTGAGTGTGAGTGTGTGTGTGTGAGTGAGTTTCTACATTACATCGCTCCAGCTGGACAGGAGGAAAGAGGGTTAAATCCATGCAGTTGATTCCAAAAAAGCATGAGATTATTCATTTCCCCATCTCCTGTGGGAATAAGCCTCGGCTCCACCGTGTAAGCATAGGCCTGAATACACGTACACATCCACACACGTTAACCATGTGCAGTAACCTCAGCTGCCTGCTGACTGCAGGTTGTACCTCCGCCAATGAGGCTCGCTTGTTTGTTTGTCTGTTAGTTAGCAGCGCTACACAAAAACTACTGGATAGATCAGCACGACACTTGAATGATGGGCCATGGGTCAGGGAAGAATCCGTTTTGGTGCGTATTCGGAGATGTAGTTGCATCGATGAGTGTTTGCATTCCTGCAGCTCCACCTTATTATCTGGATCTGGTGGATTTAAATGTGGTTTCATAGGGGTGTAGGTATTTTTTTCTCTATATATCGTAACAAATAGGGCTAGAAACCAGTTACTACCATGAATGTGGAGCTGAGCACCGTAATGTGTCCTGAGCTATAAGGCTGTTTGAACTAGAGGGAGCTGCCTCTACTGAGTCCAGTTTGTCGAATACTGTAATACGTTGAGGTATTTTGAAAAGAAAAAGTGAAAAAGAGAAGCGGAAGATATCCAACCTGGAAACAAATTTGTAAAGATTTTTTTCCATCCCTTGTCAAAGTGGAGATGTTTGAATCTCAAGCGTGATTGCAACCAGAAAAAAAGAGAGCTTGAAGTGAAATGGATTTCCTCGAATGGGAAAACAACATCAGGGCCAGGAAACCATTCAAAGGTTCTGTCAAAGGCTTCCTCCATCTTTACCCTCCTTCTTTCATCTTTCCCTCATCCCTCGCTCCTCCTGTTCCCTTCCCACTCTCATTAGTGATGGTTGTGAGAGAGTGGAGAACAAAGCTCAGGCCTGGCCAATCGATCACTGAGCAACGCCGTCAATTGACTGGTTGGAGCACAGGTCTTCTCCATCTGCAAAACGATTTACTGGTCAAAGATTGATGAGGATGACTTTTGTGTGTCTGTGTGTGTGTGTTTGTGTGTTAATACAACAGTGTGTGTCCGTATTTTAGATAAATTATACAAGATTTTGCTTGTCGTCTTTGTCAGCGACATGTTTTATTTGCACTCCTCTCCAAATTAAATTCAGACAGTCACAAAAGAACTGTGTGTGTGTGTGTGTGATTGTGATTGTGATTGTGTGCGTGTGAGTCTGTGTGTTTGTGATTGTGTGGTTGTGTGTGTGTATGAAACATTGCCGCTGACACTGACAGTTTGGTGGGTACTTTTTATCCTGGCTCTAGAATTCTGCGAAAATGTGTCAAATTTCTACAGTACACACACATACTCACACGTACACACACACACACACACACACACACACATACACACACATATAGTAGAATTAAATCATACTCTGGCATGGAGTCACACTACCCTGGCACCGTGTCTTTGTCTTTCAGTGCTGTGACTTATGCCAACACACTAATGGATAAATCCTCCAGCAGTCTGAACAAGCTTGGGTATGAAAGTTTGTGTGTGTGTGTATGTGTGTGTTTCAGCGTGTCACCCCTGTGTGCACGTGTGTATATTTTCAAGGTGTTGTGCAAACATTGAGATTCTGTGTCACAGCTGGCCAGATGACTTGCCCTGGCTTCATCTCGAATTTCTCTGCGTCTCTGTGGGAGGACACCGCCGCCACATTTGCATGAAAAAGGTTGTCAGACTAACACCTTTTCTTGTTTCTCTCCCTCCCTCCTTCCCCATCTCCCTCTGCCTCCATCTCCCTATCTTCCCTTCTCTGCCCACAGCTCTGATAGCCATAGGCCAGTACAGCAGCACCATAGAGACCGTGGATGCCGGCTGGTGTAAGGACATCACAGACCAGGGAGCCACACAGATCGCTCAGAGCAGCAAGTCCCTCCGCTACCTGGGCCTCATGAGATGTGACAAGGTAACAGGGCTCATCCCATAATGTCTGCCGATGTCTACCTTCCTGTCAGTATGTTATGTATGTGTGGCACTCTCTTAGAAGATGCCTCTGGAGAAACTTTCAGATGAAGTAGATTTGATTTTAAGGGTTTAACTTCAAATGTTTGGGGGAAACATGTATTACAGAGTTTTTTTGCAAAATTCTAATATAATCAATGACAAGTTCAACCCATCTTTAGGATATTTCCCAATATTTTGCGTTTCAGCGTTGCCAGATGGAAATGTACCACAGAAGGGGCTTGAAATTATCATAGTTTGGGGAAAATCACTGTGCACTAGCAATATCTACAAAAAAAGTAAAACAACACTTTCAAAAAACACATTTAGGCAAACAAGTATTCAAGTTCCACTTCTGAATGCCTGCTTGTTTCTCCTAAATCCTCTGCCAGTGTGCTGATCCTGATTGGCTGGGGAGATATCATGTGAACAGAAACACATATTCATGTACGTCACACAAATAACATGTACATACACAGAGATTGATCCATATTTCACTATACTGATGATTATAAGCCTTAATATTGCATCTAAATTAAATCATACATTATGAATTTGTGCATAACTGATTGTACAGGATTGGATAGGATGATAAATAATAGTACACACTAATATATATGGATACATATATAGTCAGATGACCGGCATTCCTAACATTTCCAGTTTACGGCAGCTGAACAATTAAAATCTCTCCAGAGGAGAGCGTGTGAAGCTCCTGCCGCCGGTGCCCAGCACATGTTGGTGATGCATGTGGGAGTCAGCTGGTTGGGTGGTAACAGAAGTCAAGGGACATAATGACCCCTCTTAAACACTCTGAGATGCCTCTGGGTCCTAGGGACGATCTTTGTCAAGTCACACTTCAACTCTCATCTGGTCTCTTAAAACCTCCAATCAGTAACCTGATGGAGGCTCACTTAGCCGCACTATCGTGGTGGCACGCCCCGCCCCGCCCCGCCCCGCCCACCTCTCCAACGGGCACAGTGGGGCTGCTGCAACACAGATGCATCCACTTAGCACAAGATCATTCAGGCTGACATGAGTGGAACGAGGGCACACAGGGAGCGGAAAGTGAACAGCTGGCTGAACCTAGAAACTTTAGCCTGTATTGATAGAGTACTGCTTGTTCTGTAGCCTTGTACACAACAACGCCCTAATCCCTGTGCTGGTGGGCCTCCTATCACAGAAAGTAACCGTATGCTTTAATGAGCCTTTAGTTTTTTAAGGTTGAGGCTAAATCTCACATTTGGGTTTTAGGCTGCACAGAATTAAAAGCCCCTGCTGTGCAGTAAAAGCCCAAGTGGAGGTTGGCAGTGGGAGAAAAGAAGCAGGAGAGATTCTGACTTATCGTCGGGGCCCTCTCACCAGGTTAGGAACTCATCATTTTTATTCCTTCATTATAAAATCAGAGCTATCTGTGTGGTTGCAGCCTCAAGGTTGACCCAACGGATTCCTCTGATAAAAAAACTCGCCCAGCCGGAGATCGTTAACGGTGACACGGACGTCGGTGTATCATATTTATCTATTGATACTGTAATGAAATTAAAACATATGAGGGCCTGCCAGTGACCCCCGTATGTAAGGTCCCAGTGATGAAGTGGTGTACTCAATTCACATTATTGCCGAAATGAATGTGTATCTATCATATTTATCTAGGAGTAATAAAGAGTAACTGCATTACACAGCAGGTGATCACTTAGATTCCATTTTCATTTAGTCCCCCTCCCGCCTCCACGACTCTGTGACCCAACAATCGATAATACAGCCATGCTAATAAAAATCTCTTCTGGAATGACCCACATCTTTACGGGAATAATAATATTTCGGAGTTTCTCTCCCCCGCCCTCCCGACAACCAATCCACCCATCCCTCTCCCCTCACTTATCCGCCCATCTCTCTCTCTCTCTTCTACTGGGATATTCACACTCATAATTTAGCCTTGAGGACGGAAAGATAAATAATGATTCTTCCTCTGCTAGAAGGAGGGAATTTAGGGGGGGGAGACACAGCTAAATAAAGCAGTAATTGGTGCTATTAGAGCGGTAATAGAGTGTGAGTCGAGCAGAGAGAGGAGAGTCTGACAGTTTCCCAGCTCAGGTACATTACAAAGTCTGAATCAGAGACTTCATTCACTGCAGGGTTGCCCTCCTTCACCTCCTCCTCTATCTTCTCTGTTCTGTGTACTACAACTGTGTTTAGCATTGCAAATGAGCCTGGAGTACTGCTGGGGATTGGTCAGGCCTGTGTGGGAGCCAGATCAGCCCACGGCAGCTCATTTCTCTGGTGTTGTTGTTGTCTCTCTTCATGTTCGGCAAGAAAGGGAGTTACAGGCAGGTTTCAGGAGGAGAGAGAGGGATGGCGGTAATCTGAAGTTTGCTCGGAGGGAAGCAAATGAACAGAAAGAGGTTGTTATTACTGAGGTCAGAGTGAAAAGGAGAGCTGCAGAGCGAGTTAAAGAGGTAAAAAGGTGAATGAAAGAGACAGACCGGGGGAATTGTGGTTATATACAAGTCAGCCGAGGGGCAGCAGTGACCACGGTCTGCCTGGTGCTCCACTCCTCCTCTGAGCTCACTTCTTCTCTTCATCCCTCCATCCCGCAGCTCCTCGTGCTCGCCTCAGTGTTTCTGTTTATCCAATTTGAAATTATTTGGGATCGCAGTTGAATCAAGCAGTAAATTGGTGGATTTACCCTGGCTGACGCTCCTCTCCCCGAAACGCCATTCCAAGACCCACAGGGCAAACACCGGTTAATGTGCAGATCATATTTTCTGGACATTCTCTGGACAGTTTCTCTTTCACATATGAAGAAAGCTGCTGGAGACACCTACGTTGGCCCTTATCCCCAAAATTCTTAAATCATAACGTCTTTCCAAGTGTGCATGTTTGTCAGCGTCTTTTACGTTTATGGCCCCTCTTTTTCATCCTGAGGTATTTGTATTCTTTTAGTTTATGTGTTAGGAATGTCACCAACACGCCCACTGCTGTATTGTCACATGGGCTCACTGGGACTGGGACATTGTACTTGAGGGCTGGCAGGAAATGTCACAAGCAACTGACTCAGACATTTGGGCCCTCAAATACAGCCTCATGGGCGGTCTCAGGAGATGTCCAGAGTTCAGGGCGTGTCTGAAAGCAGCTTTAGAGGCTCTTTTTAATTTTTATTAGGGAACTCTTTCACTTGTTTCAGCTTTTTGGTCTCGCTGCTCCTACACGTCCTCGCTTTGCTTGAGGGAGTCAAGTGCTTTCAAATTCACAAGTCAAAGAAATCTGATCAAATTACACACCACATTTTGAGTGTATTTTCACAGTAATTTCTGTTTTGACCTCTGCTTGGTAAAAAAACCCAAAAAGTCAGGTTTCAATGCTCTTGAATAATATTTTGATCACAGAATCTCTAAAATGAGTCAAATCTGTATTTAAAAGTACTTTACGGAATTGTTTTCCGTACATTCAATTTGTTCTTGATTTTTTTTATTTCTGGTTTGTGTTTGACATTTCAGCCTCGGGCCACGTCGTGGTCGTATCGTGGTGTATTTGTGTATCACAGCAGTCAAATCCAGAGGCATGTCCAATTCAATCTGAGGGCAAACTAATCTCATCTCTGCACTTAATGCAGTTCTGGGAAAACGGACAAGCCGGGGGGATAAGTCTCAATTCCACAAGGTTTGCTCATAATGAAAGTCTTGTGCTAAATTACTTAAGTTTGTGTTTCTCTCCGTCACAGAATGTCTTCTTCATATTGACAAATCAATTAAAACATGTTTAACCCCATACCTTTAATTAACAATGACAAGTACGATGCTTTTTCTTTTTCTCTCTGCAGCCCAGTGCTAAACATGACTAATATTTCCTCAATGTGTCTTCCATGATCTTATCCTGTATTGAATGTTACATTATAGATGATAGAAGCATGAGGCGAGAGCATGTGGGGATTCCAGGAAGAACGGCTCTGCTGCACAACACGTCCTTAATTAGAGTCGAATGGTATTTTCATAGGATTTAAGCTTGATAGATTTGTATTGGTCTAACGCAGCTCGACCCGTCTCAACCTCAGTTTGTTTAGTTCGGCCTCAGGATCTGATCACTTGAGGAACCATCTTAATATTTACACAACAACCAACTGCAGACCGAGTCAACGTACACTGTAGCTGCGACCTGGAAGTATTCAGCTCTGCGTACCAACCCTGAATGTTTGTATAACAGAAATAAGCGGTTATATACACCTATGCGGAGCAGTTTGCTTCAGAGGGCAGATAGTTCTTCTTCCTGAGAGCGATGTTGACAGTGTTTTGGACGTTACGAATACATTACAAATATATCCAAGTTGATATTTCCCCTTACAAGGACGTTGTTGGTTTCTGCTCAGGATGTGTGTGTTGCAGGAATTTAGAGCAAATAGCTGCCATTGCTTGGACAAACTTGGCAGAGATTAGATGTGACAACTCCACAGTAACAACCTGACCTGTTGAGTCCCCACACATGTTCAGGTAAATTCTACAGTATACATTTGGCTATGTAAAACAAATATAGCTTCGGTCGCCCCTTATTTCTTCCGCTCTCCCTCCCCTCTTTCCCCCCTTCTCTCCCTCTCAAAGCTTCCTCCCACACTAACTGATGTGGAGTTAGGTTTCGGTCCCGTCACTCTCACACAACTCCTGTCTTGTGATAACCTTGACACACGGTGCGGAGAAACCCAGTCAGCCCTCTGCCTCTGCGGCTCAGCCTCGCCCCGTGTACATTTGTTTGGAGTTGTCAAAACGCTGAGAATTTTAATGTAACAGCTTCCCTGAATGTCACAGGACTTAGACAGTGTAGAATTCATTTAAGAACTGTTAACAGGATCCAGCTGGCTCTCCTCATGTGGAGCAGTGTGAAGGATCGATTTCCTCCGTCACAGTTTACACAAACGTGCTTCCGTACTGTATACATTTTACATTCAGAGAAACCCAAACTGTATGTCCACTGGCATTTGAACAGATATGAAGAAGTTAAGGGCTTTTTTTCCCACTTAGCACAAACATAGACGAGTAAACCACAGATCTGTGAGAAATATTTTCTTATTTAAACTCTCTTTTCAGCAGCAGAGCCATATACGGTCTTTACAGGCTGGAATGTGTACGTTTGTGCCACTAACTCTTTTTTCCCATCCTCTCTCGGCTCATCTGTCTGAAGGATTTTCATTGTGTCTCTGTGTTTATACGTGCCCAAATGCAACGTGTCTGTGTGGGTTACAGTGTGTGTTCTCCGACAGGAATTTATGTTATTTGCTGTTAACACAGCTCATAATGGAGCATTGAAATCAGAACCCCCTCCGGGCTCAGGCAAATGGCGTGCTCCGCCTGCCTCGTCTGATTACAGCCCTTTGCCCTCAGGGCCCAACGACCCTGGTCTGACGAGGGGAAGGAATGCGATTGATCCAGACTCACCCCAAAATAATCAATTCAATTCATTTTGTCCTTTTTCGAACTTTAAACACTGTGCCAGCCTTTTGAAGTATTCTCAAAGTATTTTTTGCTCGTCAGTGGCGCATATGTCAGTGAATGAGTCATAGAAAAACCAGCTCCGCGCTAAATTCACTGTGAAATGTTGGGTCCTGTCTGTTGGGAGGAATTCAGACGGTTCCACGAACACAATAGAAAATGATGTATTAAGATCTTCGCTGTCCAAACTCAGTGCACCGGTGTCAAGTCCCATTTTCAAACCAAAGTTGAAATGTACACTTTGACGCCGTAGTTACAACATTCTGCTCACTGGACTGGGCAGATACACACAGACACACAAATTCACCAAATCCTGACGCTATAATATTTGAAGCTTTTTTGGCTAACCACAAATAAAAAAAAAGACCATTTTCAGGGGCGAGGATCCAGCAGTCAGCGTTATTGATTCGTGCAGAAACACACTGTCCTGCCAAGTGTAATACTGGGTAACTCATTGCGCCCTTTATCTTGACAATGTTTTCATATGTCTCCTGTATGAGTTAAGTTGTTGTTTTCTATATCGTGCCCTCCTGACCGCTCTGTGAAAATTCATGCTCTGTTGATTTATACGTTTGGGGATTTTGATCTTATTCTCCAGGGATGTTGTTACAGCCTCCACACGTTTACCTCCTTTATTCTCTCATTGTGTTTATTCTTCGTCTGTTCCTTCTTCTTTCTTTGTCTTCCTCCTCCCCTTCCTCCGTTTATACCATCTCCTCGCTTTTCTCCTCTTTAAGCCTACCGTCTTTTATTTTATTTTTTTTTCTCAGTTTCTTTTACACTACTTCATTAGAGAGAAAACAAATGGGCGTACTAGGTTGTGAAACGGAGAGGGAGGCAAACTCCCGCAGTCAGCACGAAGCCTGACTCGGGAAATAATGACACTGACGGCTAGCGGCCCCTTCAGGGACGACTGGTGGAGAGACTAAGAGTTATCATCGTAATGGAGGAGATGAGGGAGGAGAATAGAAGGTAAAACAAGAGGTGGCCGTGAGGGAGGGAATAAAAAAAATGATTTAGCGAATGACACAAACCAAGCGGAAATAAAAGTGAAATTAGATCAAATGAAACAAAACAGTCAAAGCCGACTATTCCCTTCACAAATGGCGGCAAAAAAAAATGTTTTGTGTAAGCAGTTTGGAAGTGTGCTCCCATTACCTGTACTGAGGTGGAGCGCCGTTTGGGGAGCGGGTACGAGCGCCGCGGCACCCCCAGATGCAACAACCAGACAGACCTTGTTAAAAGAACAGACACACCAATCAATATGGTCGTTCCACCGGTGCATCCAGCTGCCAGGGACTATGCACAGATAGGCACGGCACAGCAATTTGCAGACATAAACAAGGGCCTAATTGTTCGGGGCCTGGAGGTTTGGAGTGAGGAAAACAAAGATGAAGTACGGCGAGTTAGGAGGCATTTTAACTCTCATTTACGGAAATGAGAGTTTGGGAGTTCAGAAAAACTTTATTCGATGAGTGCTGTTATCGTGTTGTTATTGTGAACGGCAGGGAGCCTCCGTTTAGAGGCTCTTAAAGTGGAGGGGAATTAAGGGGCGAGCTGCCGCATGTACACCACAAAGTGAGGGAGGTTTTATCTGCTTCCTATTTTCCAGGGCTTTGACCAAAGCCAGACTTGAATGTTCAAAGTCGAGAAAGTAGTTTGAAAGAGTCATTTGCCATTTGTGATTTTCAGTGTAATCTTGGGAGTCTCATCCCCCCCCCCTGCGCACAGAAGAGCTGTATTGATTGGCGGTCTTAACTGATGATCATCCCTTCATCTTGTTTCGAAAAGGGCAGCGGCGAGGGACAGTGAAGGAGAGAGGGCGAAATAAAGTGAGACACCGACAGAGTTCACTGAGTGTCTGAGGGGGAATCTCACAATTGCCCTTCAACGAAAGAAGCCACCAGAAAACCCACATGTAATCTGACCTCACCTGGATCGCACACACACACTCACAAGCCGTTTTCAGACCTGAGCTGCGGGTAAAATCCAGAGTGATCACAGAGTTTACCCGTAGTTTTTCTTCCACACATGCACAATGCAGCGGGGGGGTTCTGCATAGATGCGTTCACAACAGCATCAAATCCTCCACATTATTCAGGCGAGAGGTGGAGCAACTGGGATCAGCAGGAAGAGGCAGGAAGTGACGTATTGACTCTGATGCGGAGATCGTGTGATTTTTTTTTACAACACACAGACACCCGTGTCAGCTCTTATCACCACAAACTCCCTTGACATCTTTGTTGATGTTTTCTACATATGTTTCAACGCTTTTTTCAACAGGATATATTAGTTTTCTTCGGTCTGGCATCTTTCACTCGGGGGGGAATCCAGCGATCCCCTGCTGTGCTCTCACATCGACTTCTCCTGGATATACAGAGATTTTTCTTGGAGGCCAGGAGGAGAGACTCTTTAGTTTTCCAACCAGGCCCTTAGTAGCAACTCTGGATAATGTCTGAATGAGCCCATGAGAGAGTCACTGCGAGTGAGTGGACAAGTTTCTCAACACTTGACAAAAACCCTGGAAAACTGGAAAAACCCCTAAAAAATACAAATATCTCACTGGGAGAAAGAGGAGCCGTACACTTGGAATACTTTATCTAATATGTCAACTTGAAAAACGGCGAGAGTGGAGAGCTTTTGGTGATAAGGGCCCGACGCTGGTGTCAATGGGCTGTAAACAAAAACACGATCTCCACAGTGGAATTTATTTATTACTTCCTCCCTCCTGCGGGCCGTGCCACCCCTCACCTGAATGCTCCTGAGAGTCCTGTGTTGTTGTCACCAGATCTGAGCTGAGAACCTCCCGCTGCTGCGTTCATGTGTGGCCAAACTCCCCGGCACAACTCTGGACGTTATATATGCAGAGATTCCTGTCTGGAAAAAATGGCTGCACACACAAATACCTGTGTTGCCCTCCCTCCACCCTAATCCTCTCTTTGTTCCTCACCCCTCTTTTTGTTTCTCCGTCTCTCCCTCCCTCGCCCTCCTCCGAGCAAGGACGGCCAAGGTTGTTTGAATTTGTGGATGCCGCTCACATCTTTTGTTCATTCAATTAGTTCATTCAAGTTCTCCCCTGTTTTCTTTTTCATCCTGCCCCCCTTTTTATCCCCCTCCTCCTCCCCCCTCATCCAGCGCTGTTTACTCATCACAGCGGAGGTCAACATAATCTCATGGAGTCATGGGCAGACAGGGGACAGGAGTCAGTGGGGCCTGGATACTCAGACTTGCCAATCCTGATTTCGGGGGCAATAACTTCTTTTTTTTCCTCTACGTAGACATTGACAGAGACATCAGGTGGTCGCAAGCCCTTTTTATCCTGGAGCTGCAGATGTCTGACCATGTTGGTGATGAATTAGATTTTTAACGCTAATGACAGTGTTACTCCCCTCACTGAAAGCTACGTCCATGCAAATTTAATACGTCCAGACGAACTTGAATTTTTTTTTCGGGGGGATCGATTAAGCTTTTGATTGATGTTCAGCTTTATAATTTATTGCCAGTGGATGTAAAAGCTTAACACACAGAAGTGTGGCTGATTTGCAGCCAGGAAAAGAGTTTCCATGACCTGTGGCTGCTCAATTAACATTTGAAGAAAGGAACAATTTTTAAATTATGAGAGCAGATTCATCATGCTGTCAAGATTTGTGCTTGTCCCGATGGCGGCGAGAATAAAAGATATCTGTGTACACACCGTTTTTTCTTTGACATTTTAAATATGGAAGAGCTCAACTTTAATTGCGGTGCTCTCACTTGAATATTCAGAATTAACCCGTAATGCAGGATATTCACTCTGCAGAAGGTGATGTCCACGCATTGGGCTTACTGATGAGACGGGGGGGTGCTGCTTACCGCCTGGCTTGTAACTTAAACCAGTGGCTATGAATTTTGTATCGTGGCGTTCTTTGAAAGGACGTGGGGTCGAGTCGTCCTTGTTGTTTATGTATTCTGAAGATCAAGGGAGTCATGCGAGGCAAAGAAATTAAACACAGTAGCTCTGTTGTGATTCTTATTAATTCTGCGTGTGTCTGACCCTCTGGTAAGCCGCTCTGGAATGTGTTCCTACGGTTTCTAGAGCTGTGTGTGTGTGTTTGGTCCCTGTGTTACTCATGTTGCGGGGACCTAATTCTGTTTACACAGTCAGGTTATTATTGGGGAGGCGTGCTCCTTATGGGGGCAAAAAGCAAGTCCACATAAGGTAAATCATTACATTTAAGGGTTAGGTTAAGATTAGCATTAGGAATGCATTTATGATGGCTAAGGTTAAAGTAAGGGGCAAGGTAATACATTATCTCAATGAGTGTCCTCACAACACTTGTAAGATAAGTGTGTGATCACCCACCTGACCACATTGTGCTTTTGGCCACTCGAAGATCACCAGCCCTAGTTTTCATCTTCCTCTTTACATCCACTTACTCTCTTTGTTTCTTTAATGAACTTCTGGTGATGCATTATTGATTCTGATTATTGTGAATGAAACCAGTTCAAATCCATGGGAACTGGTAATACAGAGAGTCCCGGCCTGAAGAGTTCTCTGCAGTCAGACCTGGTCCAGAATACACACAGCGGTTAATTAGACCCAATTCCAAATGCAGTCGACCTCCACCAACCACTTCACATTTCAGTGTCTGCCTTGCCTCAAAAAACCACATTTCTTCCAGCGGAGCTTGTGGTGAAACGTCTAATCACCCGAAACACCTCATATATATTGACACGGATCCAAGAACCACGGCAACAGAGCGACCGACATCTGACCTGACCCGACTGTACAGACTGGGATTTAGACTCAGAGGGAGAACAGCACGGCCTGCTGACATTTTTGTATCTTTATCTTTTTTGATTTTTGTAACAACTTTTTAGCATGTTTTTATTGTTTCAATAAATTCATAATTTTACTTTATTTTATTTATTTATTAAATCTTATTTTTAGTTTAGCATTTTGACCTGCATTTAATGTATAAGAGCCTTTATGAATAGAAACAATTAATATAAGTACTCATCGTTCTTTATACCATCATATTCCTTATTGTATGGGATGCTATGTGTATGATCATAGTTCTAGTAATAATTATATACTATGATAATAAATTATAACTTACTGTTTCTTATTTTAAATTTAAAATGAGTCGAACTTGCAGGAAATTTTCAGTTTATTTAGTTTCTTTATATTCCAGATAATTTAGTGTTTTCCAAGCAGTGGTTAAAGTTATTACAGTATTTCCTGCAAAAGAAAAACCGACATTATGAGCATAATTGCTACAAGAAAATTAAATCTAGCACTGAGGCTTTTCAGTTTTCTGTGTCACTATACGCCTCCCCTGTTAATTAGTTCTCTGTTCCTTCTGCCTTAATAAGATGAAGCTGCGACAGTGTTTTACCACGTTTTCTTTTCTGAGATTAACAAATAAATTGTGCTCAGCCTCTTGAGTTATGGAATGTTTTGCTCTAGTCTGCAGAGATAAGAAGGCCGGGCGCAGAGAGAGGGATTGGACTGAGCCTGGTACACATTCCTTTAGTTACCTTTGTCACGCGTGATGGAGTGTGGGGTTTACAAACCTGGCCTCCAGAACCTCTCTCTCTGACCCTGTTCAGCTGAGCCCCTGTTGCTCTGAGTGTGTGTGTGCGTGTGTGTGTGTGCACGGCACTGACACCCTGCCGCTGTCTGATATTGTGCAGGGATGAGGTTGTGTGAGCGGGACCAGACCTTAGTTGTCGCAAGCGGTGCCTGACCTGGTTTTTTAAAAAGCACATTCAGAGGCATGCTCTGCAGATTTCTGTGAGGGGGGGCGGTGCTCGGCTTACTGACACAAAATCAAAATGTTTGAGCACAGGCTTCTCCTCGGTAAAGCGCAGTCTATTCCGTAAGCTCCCAAGCCAATGCATCGATAGTTCATTTAGAAATATTGAATCCTCTGGAATAAGTTGGTGGCAGCCTCTTTTCTGTCGCTCTACTTCTAAAATCCTCTTATTTGCTGTTTTCTTTCTTCTCCATCCCCCTTCATCTTCTTATCAGACACTGGGAACTATCTTTCAATTGTCCAGTCACTCGTTTAGAAACTTTACAACTGGGGCTTTTCCTCTGAGCAGTTTAAAGAAGGCTATAAATCTGGCAGTTTAAATCCAGGCTTGTTCAGGCTGCCTTTTTACTGGGGCCTGATGCACTGCATTCTTCTGCTGCCTAAATAGGCTTTTTAAACATTTACCCCGAATGTATTTACTGGTTGACTGATACACTCTACATGGGAGTAGACAGGGAACGGGGGGTATTTGTCTCTCTTTATGGGCCTGGGACTAGCAATGGATGCCACATGGCCAAAGAAAACGAGAGAAGGAGCAAAGGAAAAAAGGAAAGAAGAACCACACAGACCTGCGCTGAGGTTAATGAAAACACGGAAGTTATAAAAAGGAATAGAAACCATTTTTCTTGAAACACTTAAAGTCATGTAGAAAGGATCACTGAGCATGTCTTTGTTTCCTGATATTTGCATGTCAGTGTTTTATCGCCCTTTTTCTCAGGGTCATTGTTGCTACATTCAATACGGCACTCAGTGGGTTTTGATATATTCTGACGGAGCGGAGGCCATATTTTCTGAGTCTTCTATTTCCTAGTCTTTCCCTCTCTCTTTATTCCATTTCCCTCCCTTGATTGCTGGGAGCACTCAGAGGGTGTTCTCACCACGCCAGTCTAATATGATATGCATCTCCGTGTTTGTGTATCTGATTATCGATTTACGACCCTGTTCTTCTTTTTCCCACTGAGAATGGGAACTGCTGAGGCATTAGTCATCTTTACGACGTGTTTTACTGTGCTTCTTACCGGGGGAAGGCCCTGCATTTGTGGTAAATGTATATTTTACGTGGTGATAGAGTGCATTTGCGTCAGAGGATTAGTCTTAAAAAAAAAGAAGAAAATGAGGCAGCTCACTGTTACAGCCCGTAAGAGCTCTCCAAGAGAGAACAGAGGTCAGTTCAGGGACTTTGAGGCACATGTAAAGGCAGAGGAGCAGTTGTCAACAGGCGCTCACTCACACACACACACAGACACACACACACACACAACCCTATAAACTTTTCATGTTTACTGTACAGCATGTTCAAATAAAAGGTGCTTTTTTGCTGAACTGTGTATCAAACATACATCTTTTTTGTTTTCCCTTCATCCGCTCTCGCCCTCTCGCAAACCCTGACAACGGCACATTACCCGTCAGCACGCATTACGCCGCACTTAGATCTACAGGACAGCATCTTTGAAGTTAAAATGGGGGAAAATATCATAAGTATAGGCCTTGCTCCAGATAGCTGTGGCTGCGCTCCCAGATGCTTCTCAAAGATTAGAATCATCAGCGGGTAGCGATCTGCTCTATCATAGACTTGGCAGCAGGTTTGGGGCTGTACAGTATGAACCGGTACGGTACAGTGATCCGGACTGCATGGGGTAACAGGAAAGAAAACATTGATGCAGGAGCAGTTCCAGTCACCAGAACCTCCAGTTACTGATGATGATATTTTTAAGCTTATGTTGCTTAGCAACAAAATATTGTTATGCACAGTTTTTGCCCAGTAACAAATTTTCACTCCAGGAAGAAACAGCTGAATCACAGTTTTTAAAGTCTGTGGCAGAGCAGTTGTAACCAGAGGACGCCCGTCTCTGCCAGCAAGTCACCCACAGCGCTCGGTCTGACCTTTGTGTCCAACATCAGCTCGGAGCCGCAAATACCAAGCAGGTGTGGTGATGTCATCACTTCTCATTCGACATACCAGAGCCATGCAAAGGGCACATTGGATTGTTCTGGAAGGAGGATTGTGGCTGTGGCTTCTGAGAACCGACGAGAAAAGTCTTTCTCTCACAGTGGGCTGTTGTGTTTAGACCTGAGGAGACCTACAGTAACTCTGGTTGTCAGACTGGTGCAGCGGAGGAGAGTTAATGGATGACGTGTGTGTGCCTCTGTCAACAAGATTTTCTGTGCACCAGCAAGAAGTTGTTTCAAAGTTGCCAATAAAGTAAAGAGGAAAGAGGTTTTAAACATGGGCACAGCAGCCAACCGCTGTTTTCTGTGTAAAGATAGAGTGGAGTAATGGCGTCCTGACCAGAGAATGAAGTCACATTCAAAGTCACATTCCATGTCTGGTTGTGATCCGAGCTTCTCTGTTCTTTGTTTTGGTACAAGCGCACGTTCGTGTTAGTGCACGTGTGTGTGCGAGTGAATGTGAGTCCCTCCCTGTGAAACTGTTGGCCCCATGTTTATAAAGCAAAATGGCTCCAGCTTCAGTCGGCAGGGATTTAAAAATTACACCCGGGTGGACACATCTTTATTATTTTACACTGTCTGTGGGCTACACCTAAAACATCAAGACTGCAAAGACAAACCATGCTAGCTAGCAGTTAGCCGCTCTGCCGGCCCACTGAGAGTCTGATGCGCTCTGGGCTAAAAGAGCCCGGAAATAAAGTTTAACAACATTAATTTATCGACCAAAGACTTCAGGGTCACTTTATTGAGTGTGGATTCCCGACCCGAGCCTGAGGCGTAGTGCGGATATGATACGATGAAATGATATTTGTTTTCGGGTGGAGTTCAGTCTCGTTGGGCTGAGATATCTACTTGATTTATTTACACTGGACATGCCAATAAATAGAATGGCTCTTTGACGAGATCGGACACTTTGCTTAAAACACCAAGGTAGGCGGGACTTGTGGCCTGAGGGAGGGGCTTACAGCCCCCCTGCTCATCCCAGTCGGTGCCAGGTAGCTGCAGTGAACGAGGGGCAAGGACTTCCTTTGCTGCATTGTAACTTTAAAATGTTCATGGGGTTGGATTTGATTGATAGTAGAATTAGTTTGTTTTCTTGTTTGCCTGTAATCATATGTCTGAATCCCAATCATTTCAAACTCGTGTTATTTGACAGTAATTACATTATTGAAGCCTGTTTAAATAGAAACATGAAAACACTGATGTGACGCAGGGTTTGTTTTCGGCTCAGTCTTACCAACAACAACTACACAGGTCAGTGCAGCCGTTAGTCTTTTAATGATTTCCATCCACGTGATGCTGCTGCAACTCAAACATGTAGTGCTGCCGCGAGCAGCAATTAGGAAATGATACAGCATTCTGATTGGGAGCCATTTTGCGTGAGCCGTGTTTGCTCAGCAAGTGGAGCCGCACTAAATGAGCATTAATGAATGTTATGGCCTCCCATCAGTTTGACAGGTCTATTCTTTAGATCGGTTTTAATTGTAATTAAGCCATGATTAACGGGCTGGGGGTGTTTTATTCTCTTTTCAAGAATGTGGGGCGTATTATGTTCACGAGGCAATCAGGGCTTTGTCATTTTATCTGCTAATGAGGCTCAGTCGTATGTCATAACAAACTCAAGGCTTCTCCGCAGTAACGGCTTTTACAGGCCGTCGTTAAGCTGCTCTCCTGCTCTGGTCCTCGATGGAGGCCACATGCGGCCATCTTTGTAGCCAGACCACTGTTGTTGGTATGGAATAAGAGATGTGCGGTTGTAGCAGCTCGTCAATAATTCAAGTCAAATTTGAATCCAAAGTTTAACTGAATTTTATGAACATTTGCAGTATTTCTTCTCAGATTGTTTGAAAATTCATTACAGGATGCGAATAGAACCATGGATTGAAACGCTCTTCCTGTAAATCTTTATAAAATTGGGCTCAGATTCACAACACTGCAGTAAATTGTTCAGTGTTATATTCTCTTTCAAGCCTTGTGTTATAAACCTTCAGGATGAAAGTGTTTTATTTCTCTGTAATGAACATTACTGCTTCACTTCAGTTTGGTCTTCTCAGGAAAAGAGAGAATAGAACAACTTGTTTTTTTCTAATCTGACAGTTGGAAATCTCATTATTCAATAATAATCATGTGGCTTCTTTAAGGCAATATCCTGAAACACTGTTTTATTAATGCATCATCTTTGATCACAGCACTGATGGCAATGCAGGAATTAACTCATTTCCACTTTTACCTGAGGATTTAAAGCAGCTTTTAAGTGGCACTGGTGGAGAATTAGTTCAAATTAAAAAGCCAGGCTCTGTTGTCTCTCTCTTCAGCCCCGGAGAAAGAACTGAAGCACGGACAGTTTCTCTCAGCGTGTGAGCAGAAAAACAGACTGCAGAAGAAAATAAGAAAGACTTCACCCTGAGATTTTGATTCTAGTTTTTCCCCCTGTCAAGCTTCTGTGTGTTGGCATCACACACTCCAGCTCTCTGGTTTTTTCGTTGGCAATCAGAAGTAACACTAACAGGCTGTTGTTGTCTTTTAGTCCTATTGGATTCAGTGGTGCTGTGCAAAGTTTCCATCTTCCTTCCTTCCGTGCCCCGAGAAACATCGGTGGTCCATCTGCCCATTTGTTTTCTCCAGTTCTTCAACAAATTGCTGTTTCCCACCTTTTAGAGAAAATGGTGAAAGAAGGAATTTGACAGAAAAACAACAACGATAACGGATCATAACCTGAGCCCCGATTCCAAGAACTCCTACCATGCGAGACTTTGCTTCCAGAAACCAGAGAGCTCTCAGGGCAGTGAACTCAGGCAAAAGTGTGAACCACTTTGTCACTGCTTTGGCAACAACGGATGACTGTGTGCTCAACATGTGTGTGAGTATTTATACATCATTTCCCCTGGAAAGTGTCACACTCGCGGGTGGGCGGGGGTTGGTTCTGGGTGGGTTGCGGTTAACCCCACTAGGTCTCCAGGGTTACTCTGCCTCTGCTCTTTGTCAGATCCTCTGACTCTCTCACTCTCGGCTGTCAGTGATGGAGTGTCGGACGGGCACAGACGGGCCGGAGAGCCCATTTGCTGCTTGTCTCTCTCTCGAGTCCTCTGAGGAACAAGAAGGCCTCATTAGCCCGGTGAGCTCAGATGTCCTCTGGTGCTGAGCCCATCACCATAGTCCAGTTGTGTGTGTGTGTGTGTGTGTGTGCATATGTGCATTCACTGTGGGCTCTTTAGAAATTGCCTTCTCTTCATTTTATTCTACTACAGTGCCATTTTGACTGGGCACTAATGGCAAAATCTGCATTTCCGATTATCTTAATGAGGCATCATGGAGCAATGCTGAGACACTCGACAGAGTTTAAATTACTCGGTTGAAATGAAGTCATTTAAAAATCTGTATTTATTACAGTCGAAGCCGTATTTCTGTGACACTTTAAGTTTTTAAGCCGATTGCCTCTAATTTATATATATTTACCCAGGATTCCCTGGAAAATCATTCTGATTCTGAAATGAATAGCTTTATTTGTAGACTTCCACAAATCATGATAACTTCAGTGTTTAAAGTCGTCAATAACAACCGAAATAAAGGTTTTCTTTATAAATTCCCTCTTTCTGTCACTATCTCTCCGGTGCTGGAGCAAATCTGCGTTGAAACACCAGTCGACTTGGACGATGCGCATTTGGTTTGATGACCTCAGACAGCTCTCAATTTGCATACTTCCATACTTACTTTACTTCCACACTCACACTGACTCTACTTTGACAGCAGACGGGCATTAACACTGATATCAGAACAACATACGATGTGCTCTGAGGATCCAGATGGGGAAACACTGGACACACTTCTCACCCTCTGCTGTGGACGTTTTGGCTCTGTAGTGGAATGGGACAGATTTTCAAACGTGTGAAATGGTGGCAGTGTAACTTCCATGATGTGTGAAACAGGGCTAACAAACAGAGGAAAGCAAAATGTGGATTTTAAGTCCAAGCACATGAGTCAGTAGATATTTTGGGGGGTGATCATCATGGTGAAATGTTTCAGTGGTTGATTCACCCTCTGTCAAAATGTAACTATACCGTGTACACAGTGTACTAACTGTTGTATCAGTAAGTATCTGATTTGAGATGTGGACATAGTTTTCTCATAGTTGCGTGTGTTTGTGTGTGTGTGTGTTTTGCAGGTGAATGAGGAGACTGTGGAGAGGCTGGTGGTCCAGTACCCTCACATTGTGTTCAGCACGGTGATGCAGGACTGCAAGAGAACCCTGGAAAGAGCTTATCAAATGGGCTGGAGCCCCAACACATCGAACACTTCGTAGCTACTGTGCTGGATCACACACACACAGACAGACAGACAGACAGACACACACACACACACACACACACACACAAACAGTCCCACGCACACACACATGTCCCTTCTGTGTACAGACACAAATGCAGAACATAAATGTTTGCTTCTCATCCACTGTTGAAACATGCATGTGAACCTGTAGCTACACACAAACACACACACACACACAGAGGTCTGGTCCGTCACCTGTTTCATTTCAGGCAAATCTCAGATTTTGAATATCTCATCAGATATGGGCCTCCTCATGTTTTATAATTGAGATGATATGCACCCACCTGTCAGTGTGTATAGTTCTCGTCACCTTTAGGTCAGATAACAACCTAGTGTACTGTCTTTGACTAGAGCCCAGTGCTTACTGGTGCAGACCAGTGCACTAAGTGAGAATTCAGCCTCCCACATGTTAAGTCCTCCATGACACTTCAGACGGAGAGGAGGTGTAGAAGCATGAGTGAAGTTTTGAACTTGTGAGGGAAAAAAAACATCTTATAGTAGTAGTTGACCAGAATTGTTCTGACTGAAAGAAAGGAATGGTTCGTTCCTCCAAGTGGAAACCAGTGCTTCAGAACCCAGTCCACTTCCTCCAGACTGAACTCTCCTGCTGCACTGAGCTCACCCAACACCGAGCAGAGACTGTGAGATCATCGGAACACTTCAGTCCAGAAGACAAACCGGGCCTCAGACATCACTTTACCGGAATACGGAGAAATCTCTGATGTTGATTTGGTCCGTTTAGAATTCTTCCTTTCCTTCTTGGATGTTTAGTTCAGTGTTGGAAGCCCCTTGTGGACTCACATTCATAGAACCTGTTGCCAAGGCTCCATTTGAAGGACAGAGCTCTTTGCTGTGACTCAATATGCACACTGTGGTACAGGAGGGGGAAAGATATTCAGGCCAGAAGCAGTGAAAAACCCTGGTAGCTCACGGCATTGATTATAATCTAAAAGTGCATGTTTACATTGAGAACCTCGACATGTGTATTTTTTCAGCTGGAGACGGAGCCTATGTATGATGTGACGCTGAAATGAACATCCGTGTGACTCGGGATCCGTGCTGCGATTTCCTGTTACCGACCGAGTTTCACCTTGAGTCCCACAGAGTGAATGAAAGAGATGTTGCCTTTACCCACAGACCCTGGGTCAGATTATCAGAGTCACAACCACCTTGATCGACACGGAGGAGGAAATGTTGCCTTAACTGGTTGGTAATTGCCATCGAATTAGTAACCTGTAATCAACCCGGACTTTACGGGAGAAATGTTTATCTGCTCTGCGTTTATCAGATTCCCCTAAACCCCATTATTTGATCCCATATATACATATATACATATAAATATAAGATCATACTGTGTAGGATATAGTTAGACTAATATTGGTTTTGAGCATATACTTGTAACATTAGTTATGTAGCATTGCAGTTGATGGTTTTAACTTTCTTAGTGGTGTAGGAAAAACAAGATAAAACAGCTGCCCTGGGCCTCGAGCCCGAGCCAATAGAGGTTGGTGGGGGAGAGTCGACCATTTTTCATCTATTCTATAGAAACTCATTAGTGTACAGTTCAAATGCAAATAACCAGGGTATTTTTCTATGGTGTGAACCAGATCTGGGCTCGGCCTCCACAGTCTGTTACTCAGATATGAACAATAGTTTACTGAGCTTAGGGTTTGATTAGAACTGTAAACTTTCTACAGAATATAGAGACTTCAGACAATTAGAAGAAAAATGTGTTCATTTTACTCTTGTCAGGATTTGTAGACTTTACCCGACGGAGAGTTTCTCCCTCAGCCTGTTTTTGTTCTGTTTCTGTTCTTTTGTAATCCCCACATGCACTTTTCTTCTCTGCATAGATGTTGACACACTTGATTCCTGATTTGTTAAGGCAACCGTAAATGACTGGATTTACATAAAGATGAATAAAACACTACTACAAGCTTTTTTCCCCCCCCTCTCTTTTCCTTTTGTATGCGTGGGACTGAAGCGGGTTAGTATTCTCAAGGACAGCAGAAGACTTCTCTGCTCATTTCACATCATCTGTGGATTGCTTCAATATTTCTTCCAGGATCTTTCCAGACTTTCTGTAACAGTAACAACATTTCAGCACAAACACCTTAACGACGCTGGCAGGTGAAATTTGAACCCAACACAAATCACATCCGTTTCCTCAGGTAAAAATGCAAATAAGGCGAATGGCACGTTTTCCATCGCACAGCAACCCTGAAGCCTCTGTATTGTTAGAAATAAAGATGTTTTCCACCCGTTCCCATGCATTTATAATGTCTTTCTTTCCATTGAGCACCGTGACAAAACAACCAGCCTTTCATTGAGGTGCACATCTTCATTAACGTGATGTCAAGGTCACCACGCAGTTGTCGCAATCATTGGAGCTTCACATCTCGGGACAAAGCGAGGAGACATCCGCTCGCTGCCAAGTCAAACACGCCGAGGCCTCCGCGAGTCTAAAGAGCCGCCACTCGCTGGGTCCTCACTCTCTGACAACATTGTGTCTTTCAAGTGTCTGTTGTTACTGTTGGGTGTGTTTGTGTTGTTTCATGTCTGCCGATCAAACACGGCAGATAGCATCAAACGGGACGCAAAGGTTGCCTCTTCTCAGACAGATTCCCATTGTTGTCAACACGTCTTGAATCACAGATAAGATTTTGTGTTTTTTTTCTCTAATCTTAATAAGAGCAAAGGGAGCTCAGATTTTTATCATCAGGTTTCTGCTTATTTCCCAACGACTACAAGAGAATAGAGAATATGATGGATCCCAGATGTAGATGATAAGTCCAGTGTTCTTACTGTAACTACAGTTTACCTGCAGATATAATTTAAGATATATGTGTTTTGACTCATCAGTCATTGCACAGGGAACAGATTCATAAGGAGCCAGAGTTTCACAGCTCTGTGTTGGACCCAATGTGTTATTTCCAAGTCAGATTGTGTTATGTCCAGACCTGTTAACTTGTCCTACGACCCCTCCCATCACGAGGAATAACAATGAATGCCATAGACAAGTTACTCTGGTCAAAGTAATGGTCTATTGTGTTGAATTGTATTATGTTAGTTGTAGCGTGTCCAACTGTTCACTGTTTTAACAAGTCTCATTCACAACACAGAGATGAAAACATTACAGCAGCTTGAAGCCGAGCAGCTGGTGCAACACAACAGAACAGAGGAGGTGTGTGTGTAACCCATGTTTCCTCTGAAATGTTCTGAAGGAGCTGCTGTTTGGCTAAAGCTGTTATGTATATGTAATCTCTCTTACTTCTATCTGTGGTGACGGTGTAGATACAGGAAAGAGACGCTGCAAAAAGTCTCCAATCGAACCACACCTTAAACACTAGGCCACCATGACAAAGCAGATTATATCTTCAGTAGCTGTTGGGTTGCGGTGGGTTCATGAGAGACTTCACCTGATCCTGGAGTGTTCCAGGGTTCTACTGTTATGTCTTTACCACAGAGACGTGTTCCGCCCTGGAAGTCTGTGAGGGACACCGAGGTTAATTTCCTTTGAGAGCTGCACAGTCGTATCAGCCACACTTTCCTCCTGCCTCCTTCTCTCACTTCCTCTTCACCCTCCTATCAGAGTAAATGCTCCCACGAGAGGTTTGGCCTTGGCCACCTCCACCTTCTGGAGGTGTTTACAGAAAGTTGTTTTCCAAGTTGTATTTGTTTTCACGTTAGAGTGGCTGATACTGTATTGTGTTCCAGCATAACGAAGGTAAAGGGAGAAGAGACACAGGTATTGCTAGTTGGGGTCAAAAGACCGTCCCTCAGTTAAAGGCTTAATGTTTCTTCTCCATTAAGAAAACTCCTCCTGCGACAGCTCGAGCTTCAGTGTCCCTGACGAGCAGAGACATTACTGATCCAGCCTTTGGCTTGGTGTCTCCTCTGCAGGTGTTGAAGTCCTCCTGATTTCAGAATACAAGGTTTTTTAATATCTCTGCTACAAACGAGCTGATCCTCCTGCACCACGCTGCTCCCTCTCCTCTCCTGGGTGAATTATGCAGTTTGCTGGATTCTGCTGCTGCCAATTAGCGCCCTTTGCAAATGTGAGTGTACGCCATTGATTCTCCTGCTTGTTGAGATGGATTCCATCAATGGCTCGCGCTCCTTGGACTTCTGCAATATTCATCAAGGTGGTGGGAGGCATTCGGCCGGCACTTGGATGAGAGGCTGCCCTCCGGAAAGGAAGAGAGCGTGCTGGACGCGGCAGAATAGCAATACAGAGCGGTAATTAAACTTGGTAAATATTCATGTGGTCATTACATTTTTCATGAGGGGCTGATAAGAATTGATGCTGACCATACAGGACATTTGCCATGTTGGACCTGCAAGGACGTTAGTCTATTCTTCCCAAGAAATTAATGTTTTTCGAGACCTAATCATAGCTGACATTGACGGATGTCCTCAACTCAAAAGGTAGAAGCTCCTTTGAACTTCCTCACGAGAATTGATGCAGTGCCTGAACTCCCAATCAAGGCTGAGCTTTAGAAACATGTAACATCTGAATCAGAATGTCAGAGCTGGATGGGGAGGGCTTGATAGCAGCCAGTGGTGGAGCCCATAGTAAGGTGTGTAGCAGAACTTGATCTTATGGACGCCAACTTCACGTCTTGTATTTTCTGCATAACCTTGGTTGGTCATCATTGCTTCAGGTATAAAGTGTGACTCTGGCTTCAGTCGTCTGTCCAAGTCTGACCTGGACTCAATAGGCATTCTGGTTTTTGTGTCCAAATCTGTCCGAGCCCAAAAAACTCAAGCTAACTTTCCAGCCAACGTTACCCTCCCCTCAGGCACCTCCCTTGTGGTTGACGGGTCTCCTCCGTCTCACTTGCTCCCATTGACTGACTGCGGAGGGTCTACACTGCTAAAACTTCTCTTCCTCCTCTTCATCCTACACTGAATCAACTTTTCTCTGGCGCCTCCCTGCATTCCCCCGGCCTCACCCCTGCCCTCCTCGTACGCACGCTCCTTCTTTGCTTTCTCTCAGTCGTTTCCCTCTGCATCTGGCTGTGGAGCGCTAAGAGCGTTAATATCCATCAACATATAAAAAGAAGAAGAAATATTTCCTGTCCATCATCATATACTGTTCTCACCCCCGTCCCTGGGTACCAAGGATGTATATTTCTTTCCTGGCTACCTGTGGTATCGTGCCTGCCTATCGCCTCGTGTGGATTGTGCAGTGGAGAGAGAGTGAAGCGTTGAAGAGTGAGGATGTTAATGGGTTGACTTTGTAACTGACACTGGGTCCGAGCAGCGAGAGCGAGCTCAGCGTCGGTGTTCATGACTCCAGAGGAGCCGGAGCAGCTCGGGCCCCGAGGAGACCCACGGAGAACCCCAGTGGAGAGTGTGTAAATTACACCGGCTCGTTTACTGGTTTTAGACGGTTGACGTCGGTTAGACAAAGACAAATTTTTCCTCCCAGTCACTGCATCTGGAAATTGAACTTGAACATGATGGACCCCGGCAGTCCTCAGCTTGATGTATGAAGATTTATGAGTATGAATTCTCCTATAATGGCTTTCGTCTCACCGGGGGCCACAACTAAACTAGCTGGCCTGTCCAACCTCATGAAGATGAAAAACAGAAATGAGATTTGTTAATCCACTGAATTCTGACATCCTCCCAGTGGGCTCATTCCAGTTGCTCGGGGAAAATATCAACCAGTGTGTGGAGTTCGGGCTTCGGAAGAGATGATAAAGTCCCTGATTCCCCCCCCCGTTGCATTGCTCCATGTACACAGTGTCTCTCCGTCTTTCAAGCTCGAGTTAATTGCGGCGTTTAGCCGGAGCACAGCCCAGCGTCCGGACGGCAAAGGTTAATAAGCAACAGAAGAATCTCCACACAAGATGTGTTGACATTTACATTCCCTTTCCTGGTGAAAATGGGAGAGGACTCCATTTGGCTTTGGGGCGGGAGAGAGGAGAGAGACGATTCCTCTTACAAACATCCTCATCTCTATGCAAGGCTCTCCGTTGATATGCAGATTTGGCAGTTGGATGACATTTAAAAGTAGTTAATTGTGCAAATCTTTGTTTTAGACTGGAAAGGTCGTGGATAGTGAGTCTTTCATCATGAACGACCCCCCCCCACCCCCCCCTCATCAGCACAGCTGCAGAGAGGGGGGTGGGGTGGGGGGGGGGTTGGGGGTGGTTATTGGTTTCTCCACTGACCGACTTATGAAGTCGCCCAATGCTTTTCAAGGTGCTTCATGAATATTTATATGCACAAACTGTTTGGAAACGGAAATTAATCCACAATGAGGCGGGAAGTGACTCAGCTATCTGTTCTCTACTCGCCCAATTCTGGATGAGAGTGCTCTGTTGTTTTCCTTCTCATATTCTTAAATGTTTGAATATCAAATTAAACATGTTGCCTCTTTATGAGGAAGAGTTTTAGTTATTGCAGTTCTTACAACGCAGCTCAGTTTTTCCTATATGATTACTTTGTGTTAGCTTTTGCAATACTGGGTAAATTTGTACAGGACAAATAAGCCAATATCCTGATGTTAAATAGATTTATTGCATGTTATGTTTTGTCTATATTTAGGATGTAACCGTCTAACAGGCAGCAGTGGTGAGAGAACACAATGAAATGAAGATTCAGCAGGTGCACAGATTGGAAATTTTACACCTGGTTTCACCTGAATAGCACAAATGGATTCATAATTGCTCCATTTCATCACTTCCCTTTGCTGGGTGACATTAAAGGGAGAGCTCTTTGAGAAAATGGAATAAGGATGAATACATCCGACTGGGGACTTGAGCCAGACTCCAATCTGATCATGTGAATTTCTATTTGTCTCTCAGCGGAGGAAAGAAATCCCACAGCCGCTGATATCTGTCGCTGAGGTTCCTCCAACACGCCGGTCCTGTTTCCTCGTTGGAATGACTCGGTGCACATTTAGTCACAAACCGACCGCCCTTTGTTTTCTCCTTGAAGCGTGATCTCACATCCTCCCCGGGGCGGTTTCCATCAATTAAAATAGTCCGGCCCCAGTTCTGAAGCTACAGATGGCCAGCGTCAGACCCGAGCAGGTCCAGGGTCTCCAGGCCAACTGCTCTGACATGTCAGACATGCTGGTATGCCTTGTCACTCTCCACTCCTTCACCGCAACAAAGGCTGGGCCGACTCCCCTCCGGAGAGCCCGGCCCGAGCAGCAGAGACGTGAGGCGTGACGGAGCCCCAGTCTCAAGGCCAAGAGTGCACCCCCAGACCTCCTTTCAAAGCATCCCGTCTCCCCCTCTCTCCCCTCCTCCTCCTCCTCCTCCTCCTCCTCCTCCTCCTCCTCCTGTAACCCAGTGTCCATTTAATCCGTCTTCAAATCCATCTCTCGCCACCCGAACCCTCCAATCAACACCCCCGTCCGCTCCCTCCAGAACAGTTGCATTTTCCTCCCTGAATTCTCGCCTTATTTCCCGTCTCCGCACCTCACACGCTCACACTCACTGCTCTCCACCTCTTGGCCCCTCACCACCCACCTCCACCCACCTCGGCTGCTTTCCAGGGGTGTGTATTTCACGCCCTGGTGGCTGGACAGGCTCTGGGTGATTTCCCAAGGTGGGCGCTGAAGGTTGGGCAGGAACCAGTGGTGTGGAGTGATGTCAGAGCAGGGACTAGACTGTGTGTGTCTGTGTGTGCGTCTGTGTGTGTGCGGGTTGTCATTGCATATCTTTGTGTCTGCATGTGTAGGAGTATATAGCTTGAACTCCCTTCAAAAGGCCAGCTGTACAAATGCTGCTCCGAATGAGAGAGGTGTTGAATTAACAAGCCGTCCGAGGCGCCCTGTTCTCCCGCGTGGCTCCGTACACTGACCTGGTAATAATGAGGCAGAGACGTGTTACAATGGTTCTTTATGGGTTATGTCCTGAACATTACTAGAGCGAAGGGGCTAATGTGCTGGTGCACGGGGAGTCAGACCGAATGACAGTGCAGCGAGCCAACTGGGCGTAATGAGAATATTGTGTTTTCGAATAAACCGAAATGGGATGAATTTGTAGAGGGTGTGGGCCGAGGCAGCTTCCCCCCCCCCGTGCTCTTTAGACAGCGTGCACGGATCTTTTCTTCGGCGCAGCATGACGGTGCTTCCTCTGCCGCGGTCGGGCTCTGGGAAAGCTTTGTTTATTTATTTGCTTCTATTTGCTCAGGCCTGGTTTGACTGCTTCTCAGAGGCCCCTGATTCGTGCACATTGACTTCCACACATTCGCACCTCCGGGAGCCGAGGTTCCCCCCACTGCTGTTTACCGAGTGGTTCTACCCGACCGGCCGGGTGTTAATTGCCTCGCTCAGGGTCACTTCCACATAAGTTCCTTGGGAATGTGCTGTTTTTTCCCTTTGCTCTGCCATCGTATTCCCAGCGCAGGGATTTGATGAAACAGGCATCCAGTCAAAAGCCCAATTCTCTGAGCTGTGCCCTCACACCCGGTGCAGCACTGGATAGACAGAGAGAAGCTTTTCTGAGGGCGCCTCAAGTCGTCTCCAGAGCTCTCCGAAGCACCAGCTCAATAGGAATGTGAACGCATGCTCCTATTATGCTGCATTTTATTGTCCTGAGTGTAATTAACCAAATGGCGTCATGTCAACACCTCTTGTCGGCTACGTGACTGACGAGCACGTCTCTAAAAGCTTTTATCCTTTGTCCTGTCGTTCATTTATAGCCAGAAATGACTTCATGAAAATTTATCTCAAAAACTAAACATGTTGAACAATACACTCTGTGGGTGTGTGTGGGTTTGTGTGTGTGTCTCTGTGTGTGTGTGTGTGTGTCTATGCCCACAGATGTACGTGACCAGCTTCCAGTGGTCTTGTCCGCCTGTTCAACCCCCACCATTGTGACATAATGAACAACATAGAGCCACTGTGCAGGAAATTAATTCCTGAGGTTTAAACAGCGACAACCTGTGTGATCACATCTATTCCCAGAGAGGTTTTATTGAAAGGTTCTACCAACATGGAACAAAAGAAAGGCCCAGACCCTGGGAGCTATTTTCCTGTTTTCTTGAATTTCTGCTCTTTTTGTTCTTCATCATATTTTTACATAAGAATCTTAGTTTAGATGTGATGTCACAAGTCAGTGCTGTTCATTACATACATTTTTGAGGTCCACACAAATGTAGAAGTTGTGTTTTCTTTAAGAAAATATAGGAAAACCTTAAAAACTGTTTGTATTAGAAAAGTAAATCCTTTCCCATATGGATTCTCCAGATTTTTCGTGTTCGGAGCAAACAAACTTTCTGAGTAAACTAAGCCAAACCATTTTTTGCAGTAAAAAAATCTGTCTCTTCTAAATTTAATACTTTAATAACAACTGAATTTATGTTTTTAAATCGACATGTCAAATTCCATCCGCTGCAGAAATGCTCCGGAGAAACAAAAACAGTAATTATCTGTCGTAATGAGCGGAACAAAATTATAAATCAGCAGAAGATAACCTCGTCCAAATCTGTCCCAGTCATCACAGATAAGATGCGTCCCACCGGGTCAGGACAAGGTAAAGCAGAAATAAGAGCTGACCGGTATCTGATTGGCCGGACGGCTTTGTTTGAGCGCCAAGCAAAACTTTCTCTCTTGATGGACAACACCAGATTGTTTCCATAAAAGAGGAGGAACTCGCCCTGCTGCTGCTGCTGTTGTTCCCTTGGCTCCTTTTTACTGTCATGTCTCTGGCTTGTCCTCGAGGGTCCATGTTTCCAGAGACATGTTGTGTTTGGCTTTCATTTCTCTGTGGATCAAAGAGGAGGCAGGTGTGGTCCGTTAAAGATGTGTCGTGCAGACGATCCAGCTTTGTTGTCTGTGACCGGGAGGATCCAGATTCTGCCATGCAGCTGTGGTCGGGGCGACTGCTCGTCTGAACGCTGGAAGTGATTTGAGGTTTATTGCTGGAGCTGGTCTGACCGACTGTGGCCTCTCGCTGTCGGACAGAGGAGGAAGATGAAGAGCAATATGAGTTCTCCTGACCTTATCAGTGGATTAGGTAAACGACACCCTCAGGACACTCTGCCGCCGGGTCAATATTATAAATTAAAATCTAGATGTTGGAGTGTGTGTGTGACTTGACGCTGAGAGGGGGGGGGGTCTTCACAACCACCTCGTTTGGACCGTTGGACTTTTCCAAAATAACAAGTGTGAAAGGTGCCTCGAGCTAACGGACCAAAATTCAGTTCCACCTAAAGTCTTAGATAAACTCGGTTTGTTTGCCTTGTGACAATTGATTGTTTGGACTTTCAAACTAATTGAAGAATCATCTCAGAGTCTTCTATGCACTTTATTTAACAAAAGGGAATACAATGTCAGACGCACGCTTGTCTACAAACCAATAAAAGTCAAGATGCAGCCCGCGAAAGGTTTTGAGGACGGGACGTACATGTCATGCAAAAGTCTTTCATGTGCTTTATGAATAATAATATCAAACCATCACTAACCAGATCAAATATAAACAGTGTGACAAACACGTGAACCCTGGTTTGGGACTCCAGCTGTGAAAACAGCTGTGTGTTTGCGTTCATGTTTGTGAGTCTGCACGGGCCTGGGATTGTGTTTTACATGTACGCGTGTGTGTACCCACTTTCTGTGTCCAGTCTGAGCTGAGATAACAAAAAGAGAGAGAGAGAGAGCACGACGCTGATCCTGTTTGAATAAACATCACATGTACAAAGGAAAAAACCCCGAAACCTTATCCTGCAGTTGAAAGGAGTCAGGAATGTTCTGTCTCCTCACCTCGAGGTGCATGTGCAGAGCAGCAGACTTGTTTTCCCCCGATGCGTCATGGAAACGATGATGATTAAACACAGTGACTCCAAATATTCCAAAATTAATGCTGCACAGCAAAAACACTGAGGACAGATATGTAAACACACGCCACAAAAATTACCCAAAGTCTCACCAGGTTATTTCTTTTTAAAACCCCGCTATAGAAAAATTAACGCCTTTTGAATCCTTTTAATTATAAGCTTCTGCAAATGACATCACAGTAATAACACATTTAACCCGACATGTCTGATAAAGAAAGGAAGTGATGTGAATCTTTGAAGGTCTAATTGAGTCTCAGTCAAAACAGAGTCAGGTCTGCAGGTTGAGATACTTAAGGAAAGTCGATCTTTTCTTCTCTCACTTTGACACTGGGCCTAAACTGAGATTTTAGAAATGCTGGTTCTGAATTTCCAACTCACTCAATGCAAGTAGTTCCTCTGGATGGAAAACAAACCTCAGGATTTATGTGCTCACACTGTCCGGTCCAATCATCAGCCCTCGACCTGAGGGCTCACACTGTAGGTTACCCACTGGCCCCACTAGACCCGGTCTGGCTCTCGTCAAAGAAGAGAAAGTTGAAGTGAGCTGCCTCCACCATGTGAAACTCAAACAGGCAGTAATAGTGCTGCCAGGGCTGGACCGGCTGGTTGGTTCCTGTCCACAGGACGCGTCCTGCTGCCACGTCCTGCTTTCACTTTCACTGCGTTTTGCTATTTAGCTCAAGTGCACTGACAAACCAGAATGACACTCAGGAGGTTCTAGGGTTTTATTTGGATCTGGACCAAACTGCTCACACTTAGATACCAGTCCCCTGGGAAACCCCTGAATCAATCAATGAAAACACCTCACAATGTTAAAGAAGGATTCAAAATAATTCTGGATCTGCACCCTGTTTCAGATCTGCACCAACATGTCATGGTTTCTCCCCTGACTTTGCATCCTTCCATCTCATTTGATGATAATCTGTCCAGTTGGATTTCTGTGATTCAGATAAACAAATGCAGATGGAAACTTCTTGGCAGAGGTTTAAATAGAAACAGAAGTTTGGGGAATGAATGAGTGAAGATGCTTCAACAGTGTGAGAACCTGGAGAGGATCGTCTGAAATATCTGAAATATCTCGAAGCAGAAATTCAGTCCTACTCAAAGTAGGTTTAGTGTCTCAGGTCAGCGAGTTTGAACTGTGAAGTTTATATAGCTTCCATGGTGCAGAAAGCAAAACAGCTGCTTAGCAAGAAATTATGAAATATTGTGGGAAATATTGTTTTATTAGGAAATCAAAGTCAACAACAGAAAATCAACAACTCTATTCTCAATATTAATGAATGTACATTTTAAATGTAACCAAGCAATGACCATACATTGACCACATTGACGAACATAAATCCACCAACCTCTGTAGCGTTAATTCCTATGAACTGGGGGGGGGTGGGTGGTTGTACGTTTCCTGCGAGTCATGAAAATGTTGACCCTCACCAGTATAATCAAAGAGAGCCCAACAAAAGCCCGTCTCTTTCAAGATGAATGGCCGGCGGTTTCATGCTCTGGCTTGTGAACACGCTAACTAGCTGCAGCAGCCGCCTCATACACCTTGTGGAAGGACTCCATTCATCAGCCTGTCAGCTCAATAACATCAATAGCCCCGTGGCCAGTGGTTAATCCAGCTGCTTAGAGGTCCGCAAAGCCACGCCTCTCCTCTGATCACAGCAGAGGTGTCCAATCCTCAGCCACCACCACGGTGCGTCTACACTCCCTCCAGTCTAATCACGTCCTCCTTCTGTTTCCTCACTGGTTTCGCCCCGGACTGGTTAACAGAGCTGACAGGGGGAGATAATCGGGGGAAGAGACTTTGTATTGAAAAGAGAGATTCATAGGATCACAGGAGAATCCTCACGTCTGTGTCTTTAGGAGCAGTGCATGAGAACGTTGAACATTTACAGAGAGTGGCTCCGCAATAAAAACCATCTTGACTTCGATTTCTGTCCGTGTCTGTCTGGGGTTTTTAGTTTTTTCCCCTGAATGGAGCGGCTCTCTGTGATCTCCGGTGATATTCCAGTGCTTTCTGGTTTGTCTGTCTCTCTGTATTAGTCCCTGCAGACCTCCCCGCTGCTCTGATCCAGGATCAGCAAGCTTTAACCCTGAGGATTTCCCTGAGTAGGTCTCTGTGGTAGAATATTGTTTTACATGAGATCTCTGCCCTCAAAAACCATCTGTCGGTTCCTCTCGATCCAGTTGGTTTTTTCCACAGTTTGAAGATTTAAAGGAAGCTTATTTGTAGTGGGAGGTTTTTCCACATCCCAGTGCAGTGCTCGTTCTAAACAGGGGAGTGGGGAAAGGCTTTTTTCTGGGCCTGTGCTGATGCTAGTTGCAGCTTTCTTTCTGAAACTCTAGTGACTTGAGTGTATCACTTGTCCAAATCGCTCCATATTCTGCAGTGCACTTCCCTGGGCCCTTAACAACGTGTCGAGTGTAAAACCGAGAGAGGAGGACATTTTGTGTTTTTGTCTTGTCTGGATAATTCACAAACACGAGAAGTGACCTTTGAGAACATGTATGAAAGGCACGGGGGTCACGGCCTTGGCCAGCCCTCATCTTTCACCAGGCTTTGTCGCTCCTTGGCACAGATTACCCCACTCTGGCTCTAACCTTTCTCCATCTGACCCCAACCTCCACCCCCCCCCTCATGCTCCAACTGTCCAGTGCAGCAGGTCCTCGAGGTAATAACCACAACCATCAGCCTGACCTCTCCGACACGCGGCTCAGAAGAGAACGCACTTCTCTGTCCGATATGACAGGAATCTCTTTTTCTCTCTTCTCCTTCTTTTTACAAGTCAAAATGATGTCGAGACAAGTGTATTGACTTTGAAGGCTGGCTACAGAAACATCACAGGCTTTGTGCTCAAAGCTGTCCAAGGTAAAAAGCAGATCAATACTTTTCATATTCCGCTGCGGTGAAGTGCTATCGACCAGGGGCCTTCACGAAGCCACTCGGCTTCACAGGCAGCATCGCACATCGGCCCAAAACCTGCTGTTTTAATCAGGGAGGGACACTCCACCCGTCTGACAAGTCCACTCCCTCCGTCCACCGCAGCTCTCGTCCTCTCCGGCCGTCTTCTGGGGATTGTTGGGATCAGAAAAGTGGTTCCATCCACAGAATGAGAATCTGCAGAGAAGCCTTGAGAACCGGAGGGACACAGAGAGAGAGAGAGAGACATCCAGAGCATGTGTCGTTAGGAGACAGGGAGACACTTCAGAGGAGATCTGACAGTGGAAGTCCTCGAGCTGGGGATCAAACTCTTCTTCTGTCTGTGACAAAGAAACAAGTGCTCCTACGATTTAAAACTGATTCTTCTGTGCCCTGTGCTTTTCGTGGAGTGGCCTCACTGACTCCAGATTTGACACAAGATAAACTCATTCTTAAATTGGAACATACACAAGTCTGTATGGAGGATATATGCTGTATATGTGCTTTACCTGAAAACGACCTTCAGCAGATTGCATGCAATTCTTGGATCCTTTCTCTCTGCCCTTCACAATGTAATCCAGACACAGTTGGAGGCCTGTGTGTTGATGACAAGCCCGTGGCCCAATCACATTCATTCCACTTAATGTGATTTCACCTGTCCCGTAGCTGCCGGCCAGGACCCCCCCCGCTGTCCCCCTGATATTGCCAGTGTATCTGCTGGGCCTCTCTTTACCTGTGAGAGACTCAAGGATGTCATTGGGGAGCAACAGCAGATCATGATCATCATCACGCTCATTATCACCTCCAGCGCCACCAGCCTCACTCTCGCCGTCATTGCGTTTATCTTTACTATCACCATCATCATATGGAGCGAGCAGGAGGCACTGGAGTGAAGGTGGGCCGTGTGGAAGTGGACGCTTTCTCTCCCCAGGGGGCCACAGTGAGTGAGGACCGGTTCATGAAACCACCGAGACACAGAGATTGTGTGATGTATTTTCCAAACAGACGCACTATCACGGTGTAGGAAGGTAGACAGGAAGCGTTGTTCACAATGCATGATGTGTAAATTATAATACTTTACTTTTATAGGGAACTTTCACTTGTTTAGTACCTTTTGACTTTTTACTTAGGAACCCAAACAACAGGCGTGATCGGTGCCTTTCGGTTCATTTGCAGTTTGAAAACACATTTTTGGATAGTTCAGACTTTCAGACCGATAACAAGACGTCAGTTAACACTTGAAGAAGAAAAAGAAGCGGTAGTATGATTGCCTGCAGTCGAAAGCCTTCCATGATTTGGCCTCTGACGAGACTCAAGACCTCTTTATCGCCATTATCTCAAGCACTGGGGCACAATCAAGAATGAAATACAGTTCCTTCTATTCCGACAGTTTATATGAAAGGAGTAAAGGAGAAAGACACAGGCCGTGCAGGTGATGACAACAGGACGTAAGTGTGTCATGTGAAACCAAACCTAACCCCATTACAACCAATGCAACAAAGACACAAATCTTAATTCAGACCAACTTCAGCCTTAGTATCAATAACAAGGTACTTAATAAATGTCAAAGTGTTCCTTGGATTATTGAAAAGGATACAACATTACATCTCCAAGCGAAGAAGCAATTTTAACAACCCAGTGAAGTCACAGAAGCTGTTGTCGTAAGAGAATAGGAAATGGCTCCCTCCAAAACCAGCATCTGAAAACATGGCTCGTGTGATCATCCATCGTCTTCAACGTTTTTTTGAGACGTAAATCGAGTCTGGAGCCAAAGCATGTAATGTTTACTGTTTGGTAAATGGTGCTGCTCATGTTTTACAGTCTCCTCTTATCCTCGGAAACACATTCTGTATTTTCCCTCTGTTTTCAGACTCCGAGCTATATCCATTTCCAAATATGTACAAATATATATATATATATATATATATATATATTTGTGAAACAAACACTGTACACTGTAGAAATATTGTCTTGCTTATACAACACTCAGATATGCATACATGCACAAACACACAACTTAGACTCTAATCAGCAGTCACAATATTAGGAGTGAAGATATGTCGAGTAGCACTCACACAACACTCAAGTGCTGCTTCACGACACCATGAGGGAAATACAGTCTTTAAAAAGCTCAGTGTGATAAGAGTGAGTAGATAAAGCATTGTCATGGATAAAGATGACACATTAATGTTTGAATCCATTGGGAACAATATGATTAGGTAATTAACTACGCCGGATACAAACTCATCTGATTATTAAAAGTTTTGTTTTCATTAGGGATCCCCAGAGATTCAGGAGTCGGAGTGTTTCCAACGTGACTTATTATTGAGGTCTGCTCAGGTTCGGCTTCCATCCAGACAAATGTGGCAGGGGCACAACTGGAGGTCCCAGAGTTCTGGACCTCGATAACTTCTTCAGGTCTATAAAACGTGTAAATTACAGCCTAAAAGAAGAAAGCGCACGGTGCCAAGATCATTGGTGCCACAGCTTGTGCGTGTGTGGGAGAAGTGAATCAGCTTGTTGTTATGACAAAATCACCCACACAATCCAATGAATATAAACAAATCCAACAAAGTCTTGTACAGGCAACTAGACAAACTGCTGGTGGATCAAAACCTGTGATCCCCGGACGATACCGGACCAAAAAGCTCCTGTGATGTCACTCTACGTCAAACTGTGCCATCATCATGTTGCAAAGTTAGTTTCACTAGAGCGAGTTAACAACCAGTTAGTTAGATTAGACTGATAATCTTGTACACAAAAGTTATTTTCTCTCTAGATTAGGTTATAGTTTATGATGTACATGTATATATTTTACATTTTTTAGGATTATTCTAGTAGAGGCAGTTATCAGATACATATAGTTCCACATTGATCTGAAGTTTAGGTTCTTAACACAAACGGATGAAAACATTGATCAAAGCTCCACTTTGGGAAAGGGATGATTTATGGGATGAAGAGATGAAGGTGATTGAGCTGAGAGAGGAAGAGCAGGTTCTTCTCACTTTGCCAAGGATTCAATAAGCGCTGTGTCCCTGCGTTGTTGTGTGACTTATCTGATCACATTCAATCAATGTGGGCTTAATTACCAAATAGATAGACGTTCCTAATCAATTAAAGAGGAACCTATAGGCTCAGTTTAACAACAGCATGTAATTAAAGTCTCATTCTGGATAATATATTATTGTACAAAGCACATTTTTCTAGTGTTTGTCTATGAACAGTTTGAGAAAACAACTGAAAAAACTAAATCAAAAGAAACAACAAACAGCCCCGGAGCTGCACAATTCAAGATTTCAGTTACACAACATCTTATTGAATCTGCCTCCAGTTCTTTTATTCTTTAAGTGCTTCTGCAACACATTCCAAGTCGTAGATGTTAAATTAACAAAAGCCCCTTTTCCGATTTCTGTACGGACATTTCGACATATTCTCAAACCTCCACAGCAAGCAAATGTTCTCAATTTTGAAATTTCTAAGACACATAAGACTACAAAATAATACAAATATTGGAAGTTTGCTCAGGGGACAAATACTTCTGCCAAGGCTTTACGCCCTATGCCTTAGCACGCCAAGGAAAGAGATAGGAGATCCTAGATCCACCCAGTCAGCCAGATGTGCCTTGGCCCACCTTTCCACAACAATTCATGGAAATTGATTCAGTACTTATTGAGTTATCCTGCTGACGGATGAACAAACAACCTGCTTGTTGGAGGTGATATATTTCCTACAGCCATTGACAATACTAGGTACTGACTAGTCCTTCCAAATTGTGTAGCAGGGATATCATGTTGCATTATAGAATTATATTCCTATAATCCAACATGATATGTCTTACAGTGACAACATACATCTCCTTGGGCTTTTCCCCAGAATATGATGCACCTACTTCAGTAATTCAACACTGGGTGCCAATGATCAGCTGGTGCCATTTAATCCCCACAACTTTGTGGATGTTCAAAGGAAACACCAATATTGTCAATAGTTTCAAATAGGTTTATACTGGTCCCAACAACTCACACTATTGGCCTCCAGAAATAAAAACGTCTTCACAATGTGCTGAACACATTGTCGCCATAGATTCCAGCATTATAACCATTTAAGCAGGTTCAGAAAAATCTGAAATTGTGGCGAGATAATAGACAAATCTTGCACAGATGTAATGACTGTGCTAGCGGTCATCCACGTCACGGGGAAACTAAACTAAAATGATGCAGTGGAAATGCCCTCAGCCCTTTTTCTCCTCCTCTCCATCGGCAGTGTTCTCCCCTTCATGGGATGAGACAGTTTTGTGGTCAGGGAGGAAGAAAGTGGTTATGTGATGTGGCTTCTACAGCATGTGACTCACACAGTGATATGACATAACACGTTCCACACAAGAGCAACCTCACAAAACCCTTTTGACTTCGTTCTATGATCAACCTGCAGAAGCTTATTTAACATCATTAGGTTTTAGGTAATTTGGCAAATTTGGGAATATTCCTAATCACTTTCTTGCCAAGAGTTAGATGAGAAGATTGATACCAATCTCAAATCATAGTGATATACACAGAAGTTACCACTAGTAGATGTAATGGACCATCCGAGCATTTCAAACCTGCTTTTCATACGATTATAAAACCAGAAATTCTGTGTAATTTGTTAACATTGCACACTGGACTTTCCCAGTAAAGAGTTACCGCATCAATTGCGTTTCTTGGAACGTCAGCATGTGGTGTGCGTCAATGTGTTGTGGGTGTGTAGTGGATTCTGGTCTCTAAGATGTGTGTGTGTGTGTGTGTAACAAGTATATTTATCAAGTTTTCCTCTCTTCCTCTGCGAAAGCTCCTCCCGACAACAAGAAAATCATGAATAAAGAAAGAGGACCTTTACTTGACCTGCCTCCCTCATTAGATTCTCTCACACCAAGTCACATTCCTTCGTGTGCGAGTGTGTGTGTGTGTGTGTGTGTGTCGTCCCCCGCTGTGCAAACCTAATGTAATTAATTGAATGAATTAATTCATTTGCATTGACTGTTTTTCAAAGAAGATAAAGCATGTGTATAATTTATGGAGTTTGCAGGCATATATAGATATATATATTTCCATTTTTAATTTCCCAGTAGTCATCCCACTATATTGTATTGCTGCTGCTCTGCATTGAAATTCCTCTGTTGTGATATTTGTCTGGTTTCCTGTTTAGTTCTATATATTCAGAGCACCGTTGATCTCCCGCCCCCCCCTCTCAAAACATCCTCACATGGTTCCCACCTGCCTACCTCCACCCGGTGTTACCCCTGTCCTCTGTGCCACCTCTGCTGTCCACCATATTGTCTTTGTGGATCCTTGTATTTGCTTTGTCATGTCGAGCGTTCACCTCGTGTGTGGCCTCCTGGTTTGCTGCTTTGCTTTTTGGATTTTCTCCTCCTCCCCGCCTGCTGCTGTGTTCCCGCTGCCGGATCGACCTCCTCTGTGTGACCTCCTGCTCTCTGAGTGAAGACACGACTGTTTCAAACTTTGTTTTACCATCTACCGTCTCAGTTCATTCCAGAGCTGATACAAGGAAACAGATTGCATGTTGTCCATGTTTGTTTTAAGGAGGTTTTTATTGCAGGGAGTCAGTGTGTTCCTGATTACAGAGCCTTCTGAGACAAACTTGTGACTTTCCACTATTTCAATACACCGAGCTTGTCGAGTATGACGATGGCCCTCACAGATAAGTGCTGAATTCTTTGTTTTTTTTGGCAACGATAAGGCGTCACACGCCTGCACAGGCAGCCATGGGGTTGATTATCTTGCGGCTCCATGGCCACGCTCCATACGGAAACGTCACTGTGTCTCTTCTTTGTGTGGCGTTGTGCGGCAGGCAGGAACCTGGCACAGGCTCCAGGCTTCCACTGGGAGCTTTCTATGGTCAGCGTGAATGGTGCACTGATGAAAAATGGAGATCAATTCAAGCCCCACTGTTCTTTTCAAATTCTTCTCTTGGGTATCACATTTATTAAAAGAAAGTTCTTTTTTCATGTCTTGTGGCCTCAGACTGATTTTTTTGTGTCAATTTCTATGCTAATCTGAGCAAATGCATCTGTGTTCTTTCAGGATTCAAAGAAACCTTTTCATTCCAGGTGCAATTTCTTTCATTCCTATACTGTGACTATTGTGCAGAGGTGACAAGGTAAAACCCTCTACATCCCTGTCTGCTGTTTTTTGATCAGAAATATCTATATGTGATGGTTTCAGATGAGACATTTACATTCCTCCAATTTCATCCTACAGCTCTCAGTCCCATATTGCATTAACCCTGGTCACCTTCCGTGTGTCTGCCCCGGTCACACGACTCTCATCTTTGCTTGGGGAGGTTTTCTGTCTCTCCTCAGATATATACGAAGAAGCCAGGTTTATAATTGTACATTCAACCTCGAACATGTACAGTGTGATGCACACACCACATGCAGGTACACACAGAAGTGTACAGCCGTGGCTCCTGTCAGATCATTAATGCAGCCTCACAGAGCCGGGACGTATCCAATGCTTTAGCACGGCACACGCCTCAGATTGACCGTACACGTCTGTCATACCTTCATCACCAACACAAGTTTGTTGTTCTTCTGGTCTTATCCTTCCCTGACAATCCCAGTCAATATGTTTGTTTGGGGAGAGCGTGTGGGAGGCAGGAGGGGTAAAGAGATTTTTGATTAAAAGCCTGTATTGACAGATTTGAGTCAACAGGGACAAATCTTTGCCTGGCTCAATGTGATGGCCATCCAACTCGGAGGAGGGATTTAGCACGAGCACGTCATGGATGTTTATCAGGGGTGTGTGGTTTGGAGTGTTTCTGTCACACAGTGTCTCTGCCTGCAGTGAAATCAGGATGTTATTTGGATGAGATTATTGGGAGAGACACTGAAGCTACAGTGAAAGGTAGAGTCAGCAATTGAATGCCCGTTTTGTCAAATTCAGAAAATATAACCTCACTAGCTCTTTCTTAGCTGGTGCCTGTGTTCCTGTGTTGAATCTGAAATGAAGAAAGTGGCTCCGACCAAACAACACATCACTTTCCAAAACCAATCAGCAACAGAGGGTGTTCATTCTCATGCACCGGACAAAAGGAATAATGAGAAAGGGCGTAAGTGGGACCAATAAACGGTAAACGCGAGTCAAGGTACTTTTTTAGGACATCAGGGAACCTGTGATTTGAACTGAGGTCCAAATTCAGTACCTTGGCTTAAAGGCTTAGAGGCTGAAACAACTTGTCTTCAGCATTTAACACAGTGAACAAGAACTGCTCAATCAACCAGAAGCTGCTGATGTTTCTGTGTTTGTTCCATTTAACTTTCTTTTTTCATGGATTCTCAGATGCAATGCAAATACAAACAGAAACTGTGGAAGAGATTTATGGTTCCCGAATTTGGGTCGTGGGACTATTTGTTCAATAATGGTTTTGAAGAAAACACTGTCTTTGTTTTGGGTGGGTAGATATTTTATACTATGCTGCTCTTTGTGTGTGTGTGTGTGTGTTTGTGTGTGTGCATGTTTCTGGCGTGACAGGTAAAAGGCAGTTAGGCAGCGAGTGCACACATGAAGAGGGAGAAGGTGCCTGACCGCAGAACGCGACGCGAGAGTGAGGACGGAGGGAGCCGAAAATGTCACAGCGAAGAAGAAAGAATGTTTAGGTGGTGAGGGATGAGAAGAGAAATTCAATCTGGGTCCAGACAGAGGTGTAACAGACCAATTTGTTTGTGGTGTAATGGAGAGAAGATGGCTCGGCCTGGGTGATAAGTTGGCCGGGTCTTGGCTGGCCAGGCTGGACTGGGAGGATAAGAGCGGTTCTGAGGTCTGGCTGGAAAATATTCAGATAGACAAACATGTGGCAGCCGGGGGAGAAAGGTGAAGTTAACAGGAACAAAAAAGCCTAAATGTGATATTTCAACAATACAAAGCAGATGCTATTTCCAAAGCTGTTTTCAAGTCTTTGGGGGAAGTTCAAGTCTTAATAGGATTCTGCAGGGATCTCGGCCGGGTTTCAATGTTTATCGGGCATTGTCTCAAGTCAGGGTCCAGAGAGAGACCCAAAAATATAATGCAGCTGCTCCTGCATCTACAAGGCAAAAGGTTTCGGTGCATTGCCAATCAGTTGGCCGGCAGACATCTGACCCCCGGCTACAGACACTAGCTTCAGAGTCAACTGACAGAAAAGGAGGTTCTACCCTTTTCTGTCGGTTCAGGACTCACAGCCGGAGCTAGAGATCTTTTGAGATGCTAGGAATCGGCATAGGGAAATGCATCAGAACATCTTTACCAAGTATTTGACCAAGTATTTGGTGATAGTGATGTTTGAGGGCGAGTTGATGAGCGACTGCACCTATAGAGCCAACACAGTAACATGCAATCCAGCAGGGAACAGGGTGGCATTGGTCAGTCACAGCTCTACAGCTCCTCTCCACACTTTGCAGTTCACTCCCCTCTTCAGCAGTTCATTCTCTGGATTTTTAGCTCTTCATTTTATTCACTTAAGAATTTAACTGGAGAGGGAAACAAAGCTCTTCAAGCTAATGAACCTGCTAATGTCGTTTAGCGAGTATTGTGAGCTCGGCCACCAAAGGGACAATAAGTTCACAATTTATACAAAAGATGTTTATTCGTGGCGTCCACTCCTGCCTCATAACTGTCTGCAAACCGCTTTGTGAAGCGTTTGAGGAGGTTAAATAAAAAGTGGATGGTGCAAACACAGATAATAAGCTTTGATGGCTCTCTCCATTCTAGAGCCCTCAAAGGTCAGCGCTGTCGAGATGTCTCACTTTTTGTTTCTATGCCCATAAACTGCGGAACAGCCCGCCCCTGGTTATTACAATAGAGAGTCCCGATCGGATGCAGCTGATGAGAGTAGGTGTCGCTGATGAGAGTAATTACATTAGCAGTAAGAGCATGGGGTTTTTCTTCCAAACACTATAAAATTAATAATATGTTTATTATCTCCTGTTCAGAGACTTTCTAAGCCACAAAGCCAAGACTTGTCTCATTTAGCTTTTATGTTACTGGGGCCAAATATTCTATTTCTGCTTCAGTCACATGGCTTCACAGATACATTGCACATGCATCTGTTCGATACAGTGCAAAAAAAAGCCGCTTGTGTATGTGGACTGTGATATGAGGGCTTGTGTACTTGCTTGCGTGTGAGGTGAATTAATGACGCTCTGCTCTTCTACTTGGCAGTTGTAGTCTGTCGTGTGAGTAAGAACTACTGTTGGTCTCCATCCTGAGCCTGTGAGGCTGTTCTCCTCTAAGAGGACCAGTGAGTGATGTGCAACCACACAACCTTGTTCTTTTATCTGAGACACTCATTAGTATCATCATTCTCTAGACCTGAACCTTAACCATCCCAACTAAATGCCAGAACAAATAACCCTCAAACAGCTCATAAACAAACATAAACATACACAATTTGAGAAGTTGTCAAAATTTGACAATATTGACAGTTTTATACACATAAGACCTGTTTAAGTGCATTATAACTTGTTTACAGGTCAATGTTTACATGTGTAAGTAAGTCGAATGTCACTGTTACAGGTATAAATTTAGTTTTAAGCCTGCTGTCACAAGTAGAATCTGATGCAGAGGTCAAAACCTCAAATTGTCAATTTACTTATTTTCTTTGCAGCAGTGCTGATGTAAAAGAATAAAATTTTCAAAATAGTTTTGTGTTCACTTAGATCAAAATAATTGTAGAATCTTTTGTCACTTTTCTGTCACAGGTTTTGTTTTGTTGTCTTATTCCCAATACTGCTGGTGTAAAATAGGTTGGCAGCTGGTGTTACTGGGAAGAGCGGGAGAGTTGGTGCAAAGGGTCAGGCCAAGAGGTCGAGAGTCGACCCACCAGGAGAGAAGGAAGGGAAGAGGACGGGCGGAGGAGAGGAAAGTGATATGGGAGGAAGGGACCTGCAGTCCTGACACAGGCGATGGAGGAGAGAGAGGGAAGGGAGGGAGGAGAGGGTGAGGGCAGAACGGTGACACGCTCAGACACAGAGAGAGAGAGAGAGAGAGAGAGATGGGGGGAAAGATGGAGAGTAGGGGATGCTGCTGATCCATTGGTTTGACCTTGCAGACAGTCAGTAGTCTCAACTTGTGTGTGTGTGTGTGTGAGTGCACACATGTTCATAAGCAGTTTTTGGTGTGTGTACGTGTGTGTGAGAAAGAGTGAGAGTGTTTTTATTTCCAGCACGATCAAGCTGTGCTTCATTTTCCAGCCGAGGGTCAGGGCACCAGGAACACACCCAAACAAGTCCATCCTTCACAACACCGAGAAATCTCTCATCTCTGTAATCTGGACTACAATCAACAAATCAATGGTCCCAACATTCTGCTGTGATGATTGGTCAAAGTGTCCGTGAAAGGCCTCACCTGCGTTTCTTCTGTCAAACTACCACTCACTTTGATTTTCTCTAAGAGAAAGACACAAAGGGACTTAAATCTCTTTACTCTGTCACATTATGGGGACGTGTCTTCCTTAACGGGACAAAAAACAACAAAATTTGTTAAACTACAAACGAAGGACCTGCTGTAGGGTTGATGTTGTTTACTTTGCAAATACGCTAACGTGGATGTTTTCCAGGATATTGGTTTTCCCTGTTTAAATTTAAATCAAGTGATGAGTAAAATGTTATAGTTAAGCTGGTAAAGTCTGTGGTTGTAAATGTTAATATGCCAATAAATGGATTTTTGCTTAGTTTGCTCATTTCCAGGAGGAAACAATCCATTCGAGACGTCTCGTGAAAAATTAAAGAGACAGCAGGAAACAAGTTGTGTAGTAGGAGGTGATCCAGCTTCCACATAGATCCACTTAGTTTCTCAACCTGGCAACCCAGCATGATTCCAACCATGGGGAAGCTTTACCAGTTAGTAAAGATACAAACCACAACTTAGCTACATTTTATACTTATTGTAATGACATATATGTTTATATATATATATATGTATGTATGTATTTGCTTCCCCATTAATTACACACCCTGACGTCTTTAAATGTCTTTGCTGTGTGTGGGTGTCCGTCCCCCCCTCATCCATATTTGTGTTGAAGAAGAATAAGTTGGATCCCCCTTTAATCAAAGCATAATTCTATGGCTGCTGTTGAAGTTATAATCACTTCAAAACTAACATTAAAGTAATTCCATACATGTAAATCTTCGATGAGCCTCGGGTCTTAAACCAACTTTCCCCCGAAGATGAAATGTCGGCGTTTGTCACCAACTCTTGTATCGCTGGTGTTTATCCTCAAAATATCGCCTTTGCATCAGGGCCTTTGCCACAGTGCAACATATTGACCAGCGTTTGATTAATGACAGTGGCCGGCTCCACTGCAATCATCGCTCATCCTCTGGTAATCACAGTCTCACTCGCCCATCTGTCTGCTCTACTTTCAAATCACACCATCTACCTGCCAGCCTGTCTGCGACCGGAGCCCGAGTAATGATCCGATCTGCCCTTGTTTCTCTGTGTAAAAATAGTCAGATACATAATTAACATCATCGCTCATAACAGCTCCAATAACTGGCTGTCTGGTGGGGGATGAGGGATGAGGGGTCGGCTCATCTGAAGGCAGAATGTTGTTAGTCCAAAAACTACTCAATCATCCCGTCTTTACGCTTCCTGCATGGCAACTGGATGGTGGCCAAACACTGCTGCAGTTCTTTATTTGCACTCAATTTAGGTTCGGCACCTCGGACGGTGTGTGTGTGTGTGTGTGTGTGTGTGTTTGACTGTGTGTGTGTGTGTGTGTGTGTGTGTGTCCAGTCTCCTCTGTCTCCCTTATCGCTCTTATTCACTGCTTCTCTGTCTTACTCTCCTTATTTCCCCTGCTCTCTGTCCACCATTTGTCTGTCCTCTCCCATCTTCTCTTACATTTCTCTTCCATCTGTGGTTTCTCCCGCAGATTTCCCTGTCTCTCTTTCTCTTGCCTTCTGAAACTCTCTACCTCCTCTCACCACTTCATCATCACTCGCCCTCCCTCGCTTCGTCTCGTATTTCATCTCCTTCTCCTTTCTCTTGAATCAAGTCTCTTTTTCTACCTGGCAGTGTCAGCCGGCTGTTAGTCCGTCCAGGTCGAGGGGTCACGGAGTTCCACCGTTCTTTAACGAGAGCCGGCTCAGGCTTGCTGCTGAGGTTTGTACCGTTTGGTTTCCACCAGCCAGCCGAGAGCAGCCAGGATCATGACGTGCTCATTATTCATCACACAGACAGTGGTGGCCTTCAAACGCACTTACCCACAGCCAGACTCACACAAGATAACCTTATTTATGTTGACAACGGCATGACTGACTCATTAAAACCTGAAAACTCAAACTGTGAATCTATCACTGATGCTGCAGGTGGGATGAAAACATGTACAGCTTGTTCTGCAGGAGGTGAAAGAGAAAATTGAACTGTCTGGTCAGCAGGATACAGAAGTAAATAAAAAGCATTGGAGGGGTGAGACCCTACACATGTACTGTTTGTATCTAAGTCAGGCAATGCTAACTGATTCATGTTGTAGAAATACAATTCCATCATGATGATATCATTACATGGCCAAAGTTTTTGTCTGTAGCATTAGCAGATGGCATGAAAACTACAACTTTGAACTATGCATTACATCATTTTCAGACTTCTTTGTGACTTGCCATCTCTTATTATATAATATCAGATGATGGGGAATTGTTTTCTGATCAATACAAGCTTCAGATTGTCTCTTTAGTCATTTAGTTTGGGGAGATATTTTGGGAAATGTGCTTTTCAGACCATATTTTTGTTGACCTTTGACAAATCAGCTTTAAAAGTTTATCATCTGGAGAGACATCCTCCAAAGTAATAATCCCACCAAGTTTGGTGAAAATCCATCCATGTATTATTGAGTTGTTTTGAACACACACACACACACACACACACAAGGTGAAAACAAGTTTGTGTCTACTAACTTCTCTCCACTTCTTAAAGTTATGATGTTCTTTTGTCAGTGTAAACTTTGCAAGGTCCATCCATTCATCCAGTATCTACACAATGCTCCTCCTCTGAGGGTCATGGGGGGTCAAGTAGAGGTGTACACCCAGGACAAGTCGCCAGCATATCACAGGGTCAACATACTGAGACCAACAACCACTCACACTCACACCTACACTCAATGTAGAGTCTCAAATGAACCTAACCCCAATCTGCATGTCATTGGACTGGGAGAAGAAGCAGGAGAAATCCCATCAAGTCCCAGGGATTACGTGCAAACTACACACAGAAGGACGGATATCACTTTAAGTAGAGAACAGCTGAGTAACAGTTTATAATGCAGCCTACTTCCCGGAATACTTCCCCTGGCTTAGGGTGTATCGGTCACACAAGGGACTAGATGTTGACATTACAGATGAGGATATGTTGGGTTTGGTTAAGTTTCAGGAGAAGACTGCACTTCTTATGTTTCTCAGTATGATGTTTAACACGTGCTTCAACATTACATTGCTGGTCATGGTTTAGGCACCAGAAGTGGCTGCTGGAGGGAAAACTAATGAAATATGTTAACAGTGAACATTCTGCAGATACTTTCCGCCCGAACATTTGTTGCTCTGGCAGAAACCAGAGTGGAGATACATTCATTAAGTTGATGAATCTGTAATTTGGCCGACTGCCTACCGTAGAGGCCAGGGCAAATTAGCAGAATTTTTTTACCCAGACAAAGTTCGCTCTGTAGAGAAACAATAAATGAGAAAAGATAGTCTTCCTAGGGGCAGCCGGAGCAGATGCCTGTGTGGTATATTCACCCAAAATGAGCATTTGTGCGATTCTGTTTTGTTTACACCATCTTTCCGACAGAATCGACTTGTCAGGCCGGGCAGAGGATTCCAGTAAATCACTGGTGTTTTCAGTCTCTGGTTATAAATGTCTGAGCTGAGCCCTGGGCCTGACAGGAACCTGCGTGGCCCTTCTGTTGAATAGTTGCCTGTCCCCCCTCCCTCTCTGGCTCTCTCCCTTTATGCTCCTCTTCCACACCACCAGGCGGATTCCACCCGCTGATAGCCGGCCCCCGTGAGCTCACCACACATCTCCAGCTGTAGGAGCGAGACTTCCCAGAACAAAGAGTGGAGCGGTGACCTGGCATTCCACCGCTGAGGAGCAACTGCCAAGCTCACAGATTGAAACCTCCCATCAGCCAGCTCGCCCTGTCCTTCTGCGCCCCACCCCACTCGTTCGCCCGTCCCACCCTGCTCCTTTTCTTACTCCACTCAACCTGACAACCACAGGGACACATGCGGTGGCGCAGAGAGCCATCGAGCGGGAGCGAGGAGTGGGGTAGATGGGCTCTCGATCAGAATGCGAGCGGTGCTTGACTTCTCCAAAGCACACAAACAAACCTGTCTGCCGGAGAGCTTGGCACACACTGACCTGACCTCGTGGGTCCGGGGTTCATATGCTCTATGACAAAGTGCAGCTCCAAAGTTTCTCTTCAGCTCTCGAGCGCACGGCACGGAATATCAATGGGGATCCAGAGTGGCACGCCATCAGAATCCCACCGAGAGGTCTTCTATTAAGATCTACCACGACAGAAGGGGTCATAATGGAGAAAATTATGCACACAGTTTATAATGTCATTGTGCTGTTGTCATTTAAGTAACAATGATGTTACTGAAAGCCAGTTGAAGGGCATTTTATAACACACAGCAGACTCGTAGCTTCATGTGCGGTGGGACGAGGATGACCTTGGTCCCTGTGAACGCTGCTTTGTGACGGGTCTCACTGATCGGTACTGACATGTATATTTTTTCCATTTATTGTAGATTTCAAATCCAGAACCTGTTCTCGGAGACGGTTTGATTCCAAGTTGAAAACCACAACAACTGCAGAAATCCCCAACGTTCCAGTTCGTCCACGTCACCGCTCCAGTTTCAAATCAGAACGCTCTGTCCCGTCGCCAGACAGAATGTTGATGTTGGACGATCCTGCAAAAGCCCCAGATTGAAGTCAGTGATAACAATGTTGAACATGGAGTCACTCAAAAAGAAAAGGGGGGAACACACGTGACAGAAGAAAAGCTTTGGTCTCCACCAGCCTGACCTCTGTGGCTTTACCTTTTGCCTCCTGTAATATAAACTTTACACACGGCATCATGCGTTGGCGCTGGATACTGTTGAACACTGCTGCTGAATTGTTTGCTGTAGAAGCTTTCAAATAAATATGATTCAAAGTGGGAGTGAATACAAATTGACCTGCAGTCTGTGAGATGGAGGTCTTCACGGACATTAAGGAGAAGCCAGGGCCTGATTTCTGACGGCAACATTCACATCCCAGCAGACTCAGCTTTAACCGGTACTGCCATATGTTTTTTTCTGGACATGTTTAAACCGGGATGTGATCACAACTGTCCACTACAGCTGATACACAAACTCAGCCTGACATTATATTTTCGGCTTATACATTAGACGTGCTTGCTTTGGTTAATGCCTGTCATGGCCGCCTCTCTGGTTCGCCATCTCTTCCTCACGGAGCTGCTCCACGTTCACAGGAAGACACTTTGCCTTGAAGTAAATTGATGTTTCTGGCCTTATATTACTCCCAGCATGTCTCCATGCACAGTGACAGACACAGAGAGGCCCGCTTCTTCTCCCTAAAATGCATTTTGATAACCTGGCAGTATCTCAAAATTGAAGAAAAAAAAAGAAAAACATTCCAAACCAGACATGAAACACGATACGTTGTTGGAACGAGTCAGGAACGAGTCGAGTAAAAGAACTCCGAGAAGGATGACAACCGTTTCTTGAAAATCCCCAGCGTCCAAACCAAGCTTCATGTCTTTTATTCCATGTTGTAAACATTTGATCTGGTAACTTTTTGTTTTAAATTGCAGTTTAGGAGATGAACTTTAAAGGAATAGTTTACCCAAAACTGAAATTCCCTCGTATCAACACACCACTATGCCGATGGAGGGCTGGGTGAAATGTTTGAGTCCACAAAACATTCTTCAAATGTAAAATAACAATAGAAAAAAAAACATGAAATGCCTGCATACTGTTCTTGTGGTGTCATCCTAGTGTCAGTAAGCCCCGACAAACAAATCTGACTCCAGCCTAAACGTCCAACTGGAGCCGTGTTCATTTTCTGTGTCACTGTTACACTGCATATGAACCGAGCCGTGGTTGACTTCGATTCCATCTCTTTTTGGTCTAACTAAATTTTGGTTTTTGGTCTGAGGCACATTTCCCACCTGCTATTTTGATTTAAGACTAAACAGATATATCTGATGGGTCTGGACCAAACAAGGTCGATGTGAAAACCCTTTTAAATGATGTTCTTCTCAAACCCAAGCTTATAACCTTGTAAATAAACCCTAAATAATTTAGGATATTATGTTCCTCCTACAAAATCTAAATTCTATTGTAATTTTTAAATACCACGCACACAAGATTCTCTGTAAACACTGTTCAAGCTTTTCTTTGTGTGGCTGACATGAAAAAAAAGATGAAGCTAGAATATCATTTACACACACAGTACTTTACTGTTTTATTCATGGCCATCATCTGAGAACAAGTGGGTGTGCACGTCACTTTGATTAACACAAAAAGATATATGTTGCAGGCACACGTCCCAGACCTGCTCTTTAGCTGTGTGTAGAAGTTGGCTGGGTTTGGCCAGCAGGTAGTTTTCATCAAGTTTTTGTTTGCAGTGAGACGGAAGCAGGCTCTCCCTTTAATTAGAAAAACAGGCTCTTCCAGAGAGGTGACACGGCTCACTTTCACTGGAGAGGAAGTGCAGCATATGGAAACCGAGCCACGGTACCTGGTGCAAGTGTGTGTGTGGGTGTTCGGATGTGTTACAGTTTGTCTGTGGGTGTTTGTCTAAAAAACAAAATTGTTTAAAACCATCTGCCTTGTTAATGGGGAGAGCATGGCGCCAGTAGATGCTTTTGATACCAACCTTTGCAAACTATGGACATCTGTGTGTGGTGTCTTTGTCTGTGTGTGTGTGTGTGCGTGTGTATGTGTGCGTGTGTGTGTGTGTGTCATGACGGGAGATTCGGTTCCATCTGCTTTTATTGTGTCTCTCCTTGATTGCTCTGCTCGCAGCAAACTTGCATTCTGGGACTGTTTTATTTTGGAACGCATGCCCACGCAAGCATACCTGCGAGGAGGCATTTGCGTCGAACACACACACACACTCACACACACAAACACACACACAAGGCTACACAATGAGAACTGAGTGACATATCCTAGTGACTGCATTGTTTGCACAGCTGTGTATTTGGGAAATAAAACACAAATAGAAAACTAAGAAAAGACCAGTGATTGTTATTCAGAAGACCATTTTTCTCTTTTCCAAACGCGGGGCATTTCTTTGTTACTCCCCGATTACATGTGATGTTAAATCTTCCAGCTAAAATTTAACATTTTGAATTTCCTGCTTTACTTTCTCTCTTTGACTGGGATCCATTTAGCATTATGCTATGGCTTGTTTTTTTGTGTAAGTGTGTGTACTTCCAGTGTCATGTAATGTGATATCAGTGTGTGCGTTTAAGGAGTGGCTCCTGGGACCTCAGAGACATAAGGCAGAGACGGGGGCAAAAGGTTAAAACACACACACACACACACACACACACACACACACACACACACACACACACACACACACACACACACACACACACACAGAGAACTGTTAAAACACTCACCAGACACAGGGCGAATGCTTTCAAATGTAATTTCGTTTAGTTTTTTATTCAAATGAATGAATAGAAGCACTGAATGTTCAAAGTAAAGCTTTTAATGTGACTAATCAAACTACGGTGGATTTGTCTGAGCTCAGGTGAACACTACTTCTCGTTTTTTCTATTAACGTATATTATCAAACCCGCAGGGAGCTCACTGACTCACACAGACGCGTGTGCCGGACCCCGGGGCCGGCGGTACGCTGCAGGAGCGGCCGGGGCCAGGAGGGACCTCACTCTGTCTCTGTTCATATCATTCAAAAAGAATAAAGCTTTCCTCTTTTTTTTTGCCCAGCAAATTGAAATTCAAAACAAAATGCCTATTAAGAGCCGAGAGACCTCCCTGGAGGAAAGAGTGCTGGCATTTAACATGCAGACCCAGTGTTTAGCTCCAGTTCTTTCAAGAAGCAACACAGCCAAACCAATCTCCCCGAGAATGGCACAGCAAATTTCTTGCGGATGAGTTTCGGGCTTGAGCCCAGATATACAAAGTGAAATGAAGGCTTCACGGTTTATCAAAGCAGCTGTAGTGTTTATCCTACCAGGAGCAAACACACAGGCTGCTTAATAACACCAGCAGAGGACATTTCCTCCGCACACATACACGAAAGGACCTGAAAGCTACTGTATGGAGGTGAGTGCATGGTGCATCGCACAAGTCATGATACCTTGTATGGGGGTGAAGATTCAAATGGCATGAAAAGTGTCCACGTGCACGTGTTCCCCCTTCAGATACCTCATGCGCTGCTGCTGTAGTGAGAGAGTGAGTGGGACAGTTGGTAAACAGCAGAGTGGGACCGTGTCCTGCCATGTTAATCCTCTCAGGGGTCAGCGGTTATAGCGTTTTTAAAAGGCAGAGTTATTTGTGCCGAACAATGACACAGTCACAACAGCAGGATTTCCATGAGCTGAGGCATTCTTCTCGATTCCGTCTCGGTTCTTGAGCCGGCGATCGAGTACCGAACGTGGAAAACACACATTCTTCAAGTGAGAAACGTGTGGGAGCCAATGTGGTGTTTTCTTTAATAATCTTGAGTTTGCTCCTGTACTAATAATAATAATAATGCAACCGTACTGTGTTTCCTGCTCAAGATGTTTTACTACTTACATCCCGTTTTACCAAATGTCCTTCGAGGATGTGTAATCACTACCTGGATCATTTCTTCGGTTGAAGCTGTGTGAAATCGTGATCCTGTGCAGGAAGGAAGTCTCTGTTTAGGAATGAGAAGTCCTGGGATTTGTTATTGGTTTAGACAGTCAGCATTTCTCAGTATTTCACACTTGAACCATGTTTTTTTTAAGCTGCCTAAACACTAATCATTCTCAGGTTCCAATGAGTTTATTCAAAAGTGGTATAAACACACTAACAGTGCAGACCTGGAGGAAACAGCACAAACACTCATTGGCAGCAGTTTTCAGATTCATTCACAAAAAATGTTTTCAATTTGTTCACTTTTAAATAACAATCTGCCAGGTAGTACATTTCAAATCCTTATGTAAATTGGATATTTGTGCAGAAGCGGTTGCATAATGTTTTCATAGCGCGCTTACTGTATATATCTGAGGCAACATTATCCCGACAGGGCACTGGGTTGCGTGGTGTTAAGTACTGACTGTGAGCACACTCGCCGACTCGCACACTCGCACACAGACACGCACTCAGTAAACACTCTACCTATATCTAAGTCCCTCTGTGCCATTGCTCCGAGCGGCTGAATTTATTCTTTGCCTATTTATTTGATCCTGATGAAAGAGTGGATCAAGTCCAATCGCATCAGTCACATCAAAGACCTGCTGCGTAACGTTCAGAGCGACGCATACACACACACACGTACACACACAAACACACACGGGCGCACCGCCACTCCGTCTCATAAACCTTTATAGTTTGATCAGCGTCCTGATCTTGAGAGGAACTTATCTACCCTCTTTCAGAGGAATGTGAGAATGCCAACGGAGATACGTGTTCTTGTCAGCAGGACAGACTCCAGCAGCATTCTCTGCAAGTCCACTAAACGCACACTCCATGTAGTCAGGAGCCAGGAGTAGAAGTTTATAGTGTTTATCAGAGGGGTCAAAGTCATGCTGTCTTCCTCCCTGCAGCCAAACACCCTCATTGCCCTATCTCTGCTTCGCTATCAGCCATCTCTCGTCTCCCCTGGTTCCCCACATACAGTAAACACACTGAGAGAGACGAGTTCGAGCTCCTGTTCCAAACACAGAGATAGAGAGAGAGGCCGGGGTTAGACTCAAAGCCGCTCACCAGAGAGTGCTCTTTATTTCCCACAGGTCAGCTGATGCTTCCTCTCCATTATCGTGGGCATTCTCCATACCCGGCTCTCCGCCGCTGAAAACGGACAGACGTGTGAGTGTGTGTGTGTGTGTGTGTGTGTGTGTGTGTGTGTGTGTGTGCGTGTGTGTGTCTGATGCGACGTGCATGACGAACATGATACATCTCATCACATGCTTCTCCTTAACGGATTAACAGGCGGGCTTCCAACGGCATTTATGCTCCTGGGGACTGGCTTTGTGCAGGCAACGGGAAAATTCAATCACTGCCTAAAGGATAGGAACGGGCGGAATGAAACGCTACTTTGGTTCCATTTCCGTGTTAACCGCTGTTTTTCAGAGCTGCAAATGAGGAAAAGAGAGAGGGAGAGCTGGAGTGCAACTTCCCAATCTGTCCCGCTCGGATTTCCGAATGTGTTTGTCGTGGGGGGGGAGCGAGGTCAGGCTGGATTTAAGGGACGGGATCAGGAGGACGAACCTGGTGTTTAACGTCCAGAGGGATCTCATGATTAACCAGTGGCTGAAGTTTGCACAGGTTTAATCACACCACACAAACGTGATCTCATTGCAATTTGAAGATATAAGCTCCCCCCCCCACGTGGACAGCAAACCAGAAGCATCAATCAAGTTGCTTTTTCTGGCCCATGTAACACAACCTAAAATTAATACTGACTTCTGTTTGGCTTCTTAGGTCCCACGATAAACTTTGATAAAAAGTGATAAAAAGTGATGCTTTAGAGCGAGGCCTTTGTAGAGCTACGCTGTCCTCCTTCTCACAGGCTTGACTTCTACATGACCTGCTCCCTTTGAAACATTCCCTCAATATTTAATTTGCAAAATAACCGATTGAAGACGCGTTCATGTTTTCAGGCTCTTTGCTGAAAAGATTTAAATGATGGACTGTTATGAAATCATGAAAAATACCATTGAAAGAGGTTTTAGGCTATTTAGTGATAGAACTACCTTGACTTCAAGGTGCATCCTTAGGTCCTCAGACAAATTAAAAAGCATCGAGTGAAAGAAGAGGAGGATGAGTTGTGTAACTGACAATCTCTGCGTGTGTGAGAGACTCTCCATCATTGAGCTCGAGGACAGTGTGTGTCTACACTATAGTAGACATCTGTTCATGCATTTATGCCTCCGAGGATACTACCACGCTGATAGGTATCTCCTAAAAACATCTGCCTGGAAAAAAAAACACAGCCCAGGTCCCAGGCTCAATAACAAAATTGTCAAATACACTCGAGTACGGATCGCCAAGCCTGCCAAGATGCAAAGGGAAGATCCCGATGTCTTAATTTGATCACAACATTACCTTCGCAAGTACAAGCAATATAAAAGCAAACTGTCAGGAAACTTCAGTGCGTGCGCTCTCCACACGCCTTCCTCAGAACACAGTGTTCATGATGTTGTTTCCTTTACTTGGTGTTTTTCCTGTTCTGTTTGGTTTCCTGTTGTGTTCATGCAGTCGGAGGAGCATGTTGATTCCTTCCTGACATTTTGTTTTTAAGCCCGAGGTAAGAGGATCTCTGAGGACATGCAGTTACATGTGTGGAAGTCAGAGATGGAGGCAATAACTGTCAAAAGTTTCAATTATCATCTTGATTAATTCTCCAGTTGAATGTAGTGACGCAGGTGCCATTGACAACATGTCATTTAGAAATGAATGGTAAATAAAGCATTATGTCTCCTTAAGTACTTGAAACCTGAACTTTATTACACTTGAAACTCTCTGGCGACTCCTCCACACCTCGAGCAGATACTGGCTGTCAGAGATATTGACAGTCGTATATCCCCGAGTGCATGTGAATGAGTAATGTGTGTGCGTGTACTTGAACGTGAATGAGCGCATGAATGCTCTGGTGCTTGTGTACCTCCGTGCGCTGCCTGTGAGTGGGTCTGGCTGCAGTGGGACTCAGAGAGGATGCAGGCAGTGAAAGAAAGAGAGATGAAAAAAGAGTGAAAGAAAGAAAGAAAGAATGAAAGAACAGTAGGGAGAGGAGAGGTAAACTAAAGCTGCATGACGAGTACATCGGGGCACAGAGCTCCGACTGGGAGCCACAGTCCGAACACAGATTCCCCGTGTCCGAGCAGACAGAGAGGGGTTGAAGAAATGTCCCTATGGAGGCCGGCATGGGATGCACACAAGAACACACAAACACACACACACACACTGCGAGCTACAACATCACAACACAAACAAATGATAACGGACATGCACATGGATATGTTTTCTGCACAGAGACACATAGGGGTTGATGCTGTTGCTGAATTTCTCCCTCACACCTTGAAATGTAAAGTTGACTTCCACCGTCAGCGTTGAGCCCTGACCTGAATGCACAGTGCACGTGAGGTGGCTGGTGGTGAACGCTGCCCTGCCCCAGCTCCATATCTCCTCGTGCACGTTGTGTTTCTTCACCGAGGCAACAGAAGAAAAAAAAGAAATCAGACGTCAGAGGCGAGGCAGGAATACTGAACATGCACATGATGCAAACTGCTCACAGCAAGACAGGGGCAATGTGAGGAGAAGGTGTTCTGCAGTAATGGTGGGTGTGTGCATATTAGTAGGCTGCATGTGTTGTGTTGTGCTATCTGATTGACATTTCCAATACATATGTGGTGATGATTCCGTGTGTGTGAGGAAGAGCAAGGAGATAAATTAACATTATTGCTTCAGTGTTCACAAACCTGCAGATGTGATGATGAGAAAGTGTTGAGAACGATTCTTACCAAGAGAAAAGAAAAGAAAATCCATCTTTGCTTTTCTTTTCTTTGAAGGAAAGAACACTTTAGGATAAAAGGCAGCGGATTGGGAACAGACAATGGACGTGACTGACAAGGAGATGAAACGGTTCATTCAGGGGCGTCAGAATGACAATATTTCAATGTGACATTCTGTTTGAAAGGAGACCATCACTGAAGAAGAGAAGAAAAAATAAAAGTCTTGTAATGTAAAATGTTACACTTATAATGTTCTGTCGCCCACCCACAGGGAGGAGGAGAGGAGAATGGAGAGAGGTAAAGAAAACATTTCTGAAAGATGTGCCCAGTCTATTGTGTCTGATTGGCAAGTGTTACCCATGAGGTTAGATTGAGATTGTGCAGGTGGGATAAAAAACCCACCAAGGCACCTATGTGGGTTTTCTACAGTTAATTCTGAGACAGTTCTATTACTGTCGTGTCATACTTGTTTGAACCTGTCTGAATGGTGAGATGATGGCAATGAGGAAGAGAAAATGTTGGTCCCAAATGGCTGGCCAACTTTTGTGTGAGGTCTACCAAGTGGGAATGGTCTTAGGGTTCTTCAAAACAATGTTGTGCAGCAAAAGGTTCAACACAGAGAGACTGTTCAGTGAAGTGTGTACCTCTGCCAAATACCTAAAGTCCCATTATATTCAATCCAGCAAATTGAACACACTCATAGAAATCAGTCTTCACAATATGCCTCTTTTTTTAAAATTAAGATTCCATGAATTATTTACAGGGAAATTGGTGATTCTTGCACGTTTCAAATAAATGTCAACATTTTATGAGCTCTTTCTTTGCCTTAGTTCTATCCTTTCACCAAGTAACGTGGAAAAGTTGTTTTCACGTAATCCTGCTGAAGAGCAAAAACACAAAGCACTGGTTAGGAGCGACAAAACCCCATTGGTGGAGGTAACTGGGGCCCAGTTACCCCCAACAGGCAGGTAACTGGGGCCCAGTTACCTGCTGTCAAATGAAGCTCCCAACACTCACTACGTTGGAAATCTGCACTCTTAAAACTAAATGAATGTATTCACATTCAGCTCATAGAATAAACTATAGAATTTTTGTTTTTTTAGATTCATTTCAGTGCCATTTGACTCCAATTTGTTATAGAAGCACAATATGTCTTCTGTTGTTGACCATGCTTCACATATAGTGTTTCAGTGTGCACCATATCCACTCTAGGGTATAAAATGTACATAAATCACAAACAGGGGCTGGAGTGACTGAATCTTGATTCTGGGGTGAACTGTCCCTTTTGACCTCTTGAGAAGGTCAACAGCTCAAAGGTCAGGTCAGGGCATCTCTGCCTTAACCCAACCTTTGAGGATATGTCAGTGTCACGAATGCTAATAAGAAAATACACTACCCGCTGCATCTTGAATCGGGGTTGCGGGTCACGGCTGGGGTTAAGTTTAAAAGGTCAGTAGGTTACAATCGTTATTTTTTTGCTTCAGTTCACTGACACTCCGGAGGTAAGGAAAGCAGCTCGGTGGGTGAATGGCCACCCTGAGTCCAAGCAGAGACTCGTGTGGCTCTGTTGATGGTCTGAAGGATCTTTGACACACAGAAGGACAGGACAGGAAGTAATGCCACTTATGGCGATCAATGATATTTTTATTAAGCAGAGAAAATGGCCCTGTCAATGCACTCTCTCTGATTAGCTAACCTAATCATTGGTAGTGTGGGCTATTGACCAGGGGCCTCAGAGTGCTCATCATAAGGGCCATAAATGAGGAGCAGTGGCCCCTGGACATTGATCTCTGTCCTCTGGACTGCGGTTAACAAAAGTAGAAGATCTTACACAAACCATACTGAACTGAAGCTGGTTAATTTAGCTTTAAAATCTAACAGTATCATAATAAAATCAGCTTCAGTTCTGATGTCTTCTGCACCGACAGGCCATTCTCCGTAGTACATGACTTTTTAAACCATATTGTAACCATAAGCCGTTTTCAGACATGATCTCCGGGTAAATCTAGAGAATCGGCCACCGAGTTTACCCAGAGTCTGCCAGATGAACTCGCTCACCTTTACAGTGACAGTCACTCCTAAGTATTTCATAAAGGAGTCCAAAAAAGACTTAGTGAAAGTTATGCCTCATTTAGTATGACATCGAATTCGATTTGATTGGATTCACCAAAGGAAAGAACTTGTGATTTCTTCAGCCTGTCAGATGACATTACTGGCAAATTATGACAAATGCAGGAATGCATAACTTAAAATCCAGAATTTCAGAAAGACCTGCAAAGTACAAGCTGTGCTTTATCATTTAGTTACGAATAAGCAGACCATAGTTTAGCTCGGGGAGAATGACAAGGATGTTAATGAGCAAAAAAAAGGCAACAAGAATGTTAATCTGAGAAGTTGCCTGTCGCCCGGCAGCTCACTTCAACTCCATCAGGGTGGAAGGGAAATCTTTGAATCATAAAAATGCATGGAATTTGCTTTAAAAGTCGATTTAAGGCTAAAAGAGAGGAGGACGTCGGGCTTAGACCTTAAAGCTGCTCTTAATCAAGTTGGGCTGAATTAATTAGTTTCCATGAGTACAAGTTCACTCCACGATATCTCTGCGTTAACAAAAAAGCCTCTTTGGTCTCTCTAGCAAGATAGCACAAAAACAAATGAATGGATTTACATGAAACCTCGTTAAAGGTATGAAGTATGGGGGCATGGAATAACCCCCTGAAATGTTGGGCAAGATCTGGATCAGACTCTTGAATCTTTTTTTGCTTTCTTTAACATTGTTTTCAGCATGTTTACCAATTTGTCCAGGGAGTAATTCATGGATCTTGATGAAAAACACCAGGCACATTTAGGGAATTGATATCCATAAAAACACTGGTGCAGCCTGATTGAATTCAAGGCGACTGTTGGGCCTTGGCGGAGGTAAGTGCTCCATTTTCTTTCTTTGTCCACCTTCATTGTGACTGACACGAGGTCTATATATTTTACTGGCATGTAACAGCATGCTTTTAAACCAATAGGATATTTGGATACAGCTTGGCTCGGCTGGTGGCACTCAGCAGCCAGGTTGCTACATCAGCTTAGTTGAATTTAAAAAATATTTATTGTTGTTTAGTTCGCATCTGAATGCGGGCTTATGATGTTTACGGAAAGGCTGCGATATTTCTTTCCCCGCGGTGGCGTAAAATCAATATCTTCTAAATAAACCTGAGTGGCGTCTCGGCTCTGGGCGGCTGTTTGTTACCACGCCGTTCCACTGGAGCCTGGGAGTGTCGAGAGGTTTGATGGAGAGTCATTCATCCAGACACTTTTGACAGCCACCAACTTGCTGATATGAAATAGCGTCTCAATAGCTTGTTATCGACTCTTGCAGTGTTTTATCATTTATTTTAATAAGCGGAATCAAATTTTGAACGCTGGCCAGGCTGCTGTTAGTGGAGTGGAGCAGGCCAGTGCGAGTGTGCGTGTGTGTGTGTGTGTGGGTGTGTGGGTCGCAGAGACAAAGAATACACAATTAATGTCCATTTGTTATCTCTCTGCCTCGCTGGATAAACAGCCTGTGAGGAGACTGGGAGGTCAGCGCTCTGCAGCCTGGGACCGGGCCCAGAGGACCAGGCCTGACTGGGTCCTTTAAAGATGTTATTAATGGCTGTGGGCATACGCACACATACACGCCCTGTTTGCAAGGCATAACTCAGGAGTAAGCCTCTTTCTGTGTCCTGTCACAAGAGATGGGGAGCAGGAGGCAGAACAGGGTGACTTTATAATCCCTGCTGTATTTATACTCCACCCTACTGACTCTTGCACTTCTCATGCTTTTCCTTTTTTCCTCCCATTTCTTTATCCTTTCTTTTTCCCACCCCTATTTTCCTCTACACACATATCTGATATTATCTGAATTCAAAAACCCGGACTTCTTGCTTATTTTGTATTTCCCAGCTTTCCCAGACCCTCGTGTCCAGTTTTTACATCACATTCCTAGAGGGGCTCTCGTTCTTGTTTTTTATTCCATCGCTTCCTCCTTTCTTTTTTCTTGCCCTTTTACTTTTCTCAGAGTTATAGGAGAAGAAAAGAGCTAACGTGCCTGAACTCTTCCCTTTGCTCCGTCTCGTTTTCTCACTAAACCCAGGACTTATCTTTCATCTTACCCCGGCCTGCCTCCCACTTTTTATCAATTTCCTTCTTGTAATTTCTCTTTTTTCTCATGTACCTTGCATTTGTGGCTGTTTACCGATATCCCACGATACATCCACGCACATACATCTTGATGATATTCATGCAGGCGCACACTGTCACTGATCAACACACAAACAGAATGAGAGTGACATAGTGGGGAAGAGAGCTCCCATAGAGCGTTTAAGCAATCCCAGCTGGAGAGTCTGGATACAGACTGGGAAGGTGAAGAGAGGTCTCTTCTCAGATGACTCAGAGGATCCCCCGCTCACAAACTTTTCGTGATGAAGAAGGGAAAAAATGAAAAAACATAACAGAAAGACAGCACAGTCGGCCTCCTTTGAGAAAATCTAAACGTTTCACACCACATGCTTGGAGGCACCACCATCATATCCCTTCTCGGGTGTTAGGTCACGCCGTGCTTGATTTGGCTGCACTTCAGAGAACACCCAGCAGAAAGAGTCAAGAGGGTGAATCAACTTGTGAACTGATGTGCTGAAACATACTGGTTCTCCCCAGGCTTAGCACACATACCTTCAAACCAGTAGCAAAGAAACAGGTTGTGCAATACATTCATCTATGATCACAAAGTAATGTCTTTAAAACTCTTTGTGAATTGATTTTCCATCCATCCATTATCTATACGCTTTTCCTTCAATTAACAAAAAAAGAAAAAGATTCCTTAAATGATCATTCTGTTTTTCCTGTAAGTCTGAGGCAGAGTATACAGCCTGACAAGTTCCAGGGCCGACATACAAAGATAAACAACCTACGGTCAATTTAAAGTCAATTAACTTAACTCCATTCTTGCTTGTCTTTGGACGGATGGAGTAAGAGAGAAAAAGTCTGCAGACTCAGGGAGAACATGCACCGGGATTCAAACCAAGAAGCTTCTTAATAGCCATTGAAACCTCGGGGCTGCCCCTGTATTAAATATGGCAGGAATCCTTTTTTAAATGTCAACAAAAAAATGTCAAAATAGAAGAAATCTGGGCGATTCACTGCAGAAGAATCCTGTTGCCAAACATGAACTCAAACATCCCTGGCTCAGGAAAATAAATTGTCTGTGACACGTTGCATTACTTCACCAAAACATTGCCGAACAGTTTACAACCTTTCCTCATCCTCAATCAACAACAGAAACGAAGCCTCATCCATCTGTTTCTTTTCTTTCTCCCTCTTCTGAATCTGACTCATCGGCTCGGTTATCGCTCTCCTTTTTTCTTCCCGTGGTATTCCACACCAGCTGCTCTGTATTTCTGTAGCGCCACAGTTTGTGTTTGTGTAAGCTTTATTATTATTATAGACACCTTCGCTTTATGAATCTCAACAAGAGTCAAAACCTCGGATGTCGGCGCCGTGCCTTAATACCCACATAAGTGGAGACCCATAATTCAAGATGTGTAAGGTGCTTTCATGATTACAATAAATGCTACACAATTAGTATTTTAAAGCCTGCGCCCCTGTAGTTTCTTAATAAAAAGACAAGTTCAACAAGGTAACAAATTCCTCCTGGTATGTGTTTAATCACAGGCTTTAAAATTGCCTTTAAAACCACCTGAAAACATCACAGCGCTGCATTGGCCTTGTGCTGTTGTAAGAACTCGTACGTTATTAAAATTGCATTGAATTGATGTTTGAACTACATTCTGCGGTTCAGGGTAGCTGCTCACGCTTTTGAAACTCTACCCTAATACTCCAGGTATGACTGAACACTTGTATTTTCTGTATAAACACTCGTGGTTGTGGTTTTAAATTCTTCTATTTAAAATTTGCAAAAGCCGAATGGCCCCAGGTTGTCTCACATCAAACATCTCCTCTGGTTCCTTCTCAGACTCTCATTATTCATCAACAAGTTAATAAGCTGGTATGAGTGTGAAAGAGTAATATGCATCATTGGCAAGAGACACATTACTCTTTGTCCCTTATCATCTTTTACGATCTTATTTTCAGCCCTATTGATTTTCTCGTCTCGCTCCCTCCCTCAGAGCGTCTCTCACCACCGTCCTCCGCCCTCCTACGTGATACCACACAGAGGCACCGACAACTTAAACAACTTGTAAACCCAGATAAGGAGGCTGAGAGCACATCTCACTCTGACATATATATTGTCATTTTTACTACCAGTTTATACAATCCTTGCCCTTTTGCTACTTTTTTTTTATTTTGTTTCTTCAACCGCTCACAAATTGGACGTCGACTTTTACACGTCAACTTTGACAGGGGAGTTCACGGGGGGTCAATCACAGCAATTTGGCCTGTGTGTGTGAGTGTGTGTGTCTGCATCTCTGCATGTGAAGCCTGAGCTGTTTAAAGCTGGATATGCTGCTGTCATAAACATAACAGAAGACACAAATGCCCAGTGAATCCCACTCAGCGTGAGACTTTATTGGACGCTCCCCTGTGTCCATGTTTGCACTCTCTCATCTCAGAGTGTGTGAGGGGGAGAAGAAGAGAGACAGCAATGTGAACAAGATGGAGGGAGATTTACACGTCCACAGACTAACGGGGGAACAAGCACTTAAGCTCGGGCATGGCCAGTGGAAGGGGTTGCGGCCTCCTCTCGTTAAGTTTAATAAAACACTCCCCCAGTCGATGCCCCGGGCTGTAAAACTCCTGCTTCTGACACTCTCCAGCTTCACCCCTACTGTATATCTCCAAACTTTCCCTTTCCCAAGTAAGTACACACATTCACACACAGACACACACCCTAGTAATTTATACTTGTCCTGTTTTTTCCCACCCTTCATGCAGTCATTTCCAAACTCTGGTCCAAGCATGATGCATTTCTGGGTTGAGGACAGGTCAAATTGTTTTATCGTGTCATATACATGTCAAAACATAAGAAAGCCCTTTGATACCATGAGCACAGATTCAATGCTCTCTTACATGATCCCTAGGAGTTCTCATGTTACGAATAAAAAAATGCACACAAAAGAAAATAGGCCATTTTAAAGGTAATGAAATACAAATTAAAGAAAAATCTAACTAGGATTTAATTGATCTAATTTAATATAAACACATGCTTCTCTTATATAAAGCAAAAATCATGCCAATAAAAAAGACAAGCTATTGAGTTTAAGTCAATAGCCTCTGTTAAACAATACAAAGTAACACCTCATACAAATGCAAAATTTTAACTAAATTACAATTAAAGTATAATAAAATGGATAGAACTAATTAAACCAATATAATATAGATAAAATAAATAACAATAGAGTATAAACACTGTGACGTGTAGGCCATCTTTTACAGGGGGGTTTTAAGGAGGCACTTAAAAGTGGAGTCTGATCTCACACTGAAGCGACGGCTGTTACAAATCCTATCTGAAAAATGCCCCCTCAGTTTTATCCTCTGGGAGAGCTAAACGTTTTTGATCAGCTGATCCTGGGGTGCTGGCTGAGCTGTAAGAAGTTAAAAGCTCTTTAATATACTCTTGGCCCAGGTCGTCTTAATAAGACTTTAAAAATGTGTTCTGCATTTAATGGGCAACCACTAAATGGACACTAATATGACAGGATATGGATTTAGCTCATAATCTGGTTGCTGAGTTCTGGATTAGTTGCAGTTGTGAGACTGGGTTGGAGTTTAGTTCAGGGAGTCCAGGGTGTCCAGGCATGAAATTATAAAGGCATGTGTTACTTTGTGGTGGTCTCATGGGTGCTCTCATGGAGACCTTTCTTAAATAAGAACAATTTTGGATGGTGTTTTTGCCACATACTCAATATTAGTGTCAATGAACCTGGTGGAGCAGGAACACAGGCTGGATTGTTCAATTTACACGGTTTAATCAAGAGATGTCACAGTGTATCATCTGCATAACGCTGAAAATAATGTGTTGTCTCAAAACAATATGTTCAAGGGGTAGATTGTCCATTGGGAATAAAGTTGTTCCCAGAATATATCCTTGGGGAATTCCGCAGGTGATAATATAGATGTAGTAGATTTAAAATCCTAGAAGGAGTATACAAACCACACCAGTGCAACTCCAGTTATCACTGCCCATTTCCTCAGTCTTTCAATGAGAAGTATATGTTCTATTGTGTCAGGCTCCATTGACGTTCAAGCAGTTTCAAGTGTCTGCAGCCAGTACCATGTCATCTGTTACAGGAAGATCTCCTTCCATACCATATAAAAACCGCCGCTCTGGAATTTTTCTAAAAATATTATTGTTCCTCAGCGCCTCTAGACTCAAAACCACAGTCTCTAATACTCATGAAATAAATGATAACTCGGGGGAAAAAAAGTCTGAAAGTTGCGTGTGCCAGCTGGTTCCAGTGTGGGCCCCTCTCGTGGGGCGGCTGAGCACATGCCATCCTAAAGAGGTCAGGCACACATCCAAAGGAGAGGGAGCTGTTTATAATCGTGAGCAGATGAGGTGCGATGGCATCAATTACCCTTTTAAAAAATTTAGTGGGGAGAGGGTCAAGTGGGCGAGATGACATGCCCACATGTGACACTGTGTCAAGAAGGTCGCCTAGCAATGTGGGAGATATACAGACATGTTGCAGGAGGACTTGTATGTGCTCTGGTCTTATTTATCATATTTATAAAGAAAGTAAGGAAGTTATTAAATTGGCTTTGGGGTTTCTGTGGGGGGGATGGACAAGGTTATTAATAGTTCTGAATGAAGTTGGAGGATGATACTGGTTTGCAGAAACTAACTATGAAAAGCATTGGCTTCAAGCTTCCGTCACTTTTCCCCTTTCAAAGTTTATTATTAAGTTGTAACAAATCTTTCAATGATCGATCCTGAACTTGTAATGTGCCTAATTCCATCTTTCTTTTTCATTCTCCTGCATATTTCTTTTGAGAGATTGATGAATATCACGGTTTATCCAGCTTGGCGCTCTTATTGTCGCAACCTTGATCAGGCACAAAATATGAAAATCATTCGTGAGGTAATTTCTATCTGATATGACCTTTTCCCTGTGGTTGGCTCAAGAGAGAAAGAAGGAAAGGTGAAGTAAGGAGGGATATAAAGAGACAGAGAAGTAGAGGCATTCATAGAGAGAGAGAGGGGAAAAAATATGAAAATAATGGATGTAGAGCAGGAAACTGGAGGAGCTGGTGAGGTATGAAAAGAAAGGGAAAGGAGAGAAGGAAAGGAGGAGTAAGAGATGGAAATTAGGAGGTATGAAAGAAAATTTAGAGAAGGAAAGGAGAAGGATATTAAATGGTATGAATTGGTTATACCATGTTATGGGTTTGAATCCCGGTTGGGCCTGTGTGAGTGCTCTGGTTTCCTCCAACAGTAGGTGTGTGTCTCTATGTGTCAGCTCTGTGATAGGCTGACGACCTCTCCACTGTTTACCCCTCATTCAACAAGCCAGAGGTTAAACGGTTCACCACTAATTGCTTATACAGCTAACTCTCATGTCCCTATCAAATACACAAACCATACATCAATACTCATCACATCAAAACCACTGGGGACAGCAAAAGATGCAGTTTGTAAAGGTGATGTTTGATATAGATAATTTACCATCGTTGAGTTTGGGATGCTAAACTTATTATTAAGTACAGGAGAAGAAATCGGGGGGGGGAAAAGACCATAGTTTTCTCAACATGCCAATTTTAATGAATACGAACCACCTAAGGCTACTTATGGCTTAAACAGATGTTAATCGCTCAATCAGATAAGAGACTGTGCTTTATGAAGTTTAATATATGGAGACACACATGTTCCCATGCCGACGTGCTGAGTGATGCAGCGGGGAGGCCTGATTAATAAGTTGGGATGCGATGGAATCTCCATTTTTATTAAGATGTTGAAAGACGTAGGACGTTAAGCCGCACACACACATGCACACACACAAATACACACACACACACACACACACACACACACACACACACACACACACACACAAATACAGTCGGGCCTGACACAGGGAATTTGCGTTATGAATGACCACACACTAATACCAGAAGGAGAAAGGTGATACAATTTAAAAAACAACATTAGAGGCAGGAATTTCTTTAAACAAGCACAGGCATATAAGATAAACTTTAAAATGTTCCACAGTGACTTGTGGCGCACGAGGGAGAGGACGGAGCGAAGGATTGTTTTTGGCTGAAGAATAATGAACAAAATGAGTGCAGATGGAACAGGCAGATGGTTTCATTTGTGATGGGCAGCCCAGGGCTGCCATGGTGCTTGATGGGTAATGGATATTACTCAATGGAGCCCAGGGTCCTTCCTGAGGACTGTGGCACAGTGTCAGTCACATGCTGATAGAGCACCAGTTTAGCATGTGATCCTTTAATTGCTCAGGTTAGAATTCCGTGAGAGTAATTTGACCCTTCTTCTGTATCTGAGGGGGAAACCTGCCCACCTGCTCTAAACAACCTGGGACTGGTTTGAATTACATGTTCATGTTATACATGTTATACAAAAACATTTTATTAAAGTTTTTGTGTAGTTAAGCAATCTAATTGTAAATCAATTCATTTATTTGACTTCTCTCTGTCTACCCGTCTTTATTTCTGGATGTTTGGGATTTATTTGGTCTCATTGGCAAAATGTGGAAAACATGTGGGTCACGCCGGGTAAATCAGATTTTCCAGCCCCCCGTGTAAATGCTATTTGAATGTTCTGCAGGTTAAATGTGGGTGGGATGGGAAACAATAACAGGAACCATAAGGAAATAACAGCACTGGCCAAGACAAACAAACTAGATCAGCACCCTCAGAAATACTGGGGGATAAATGGGTGAAATGAAAGATATGGACAAGAGAAGTTCAGACAGATTTACCTCTCCCTGCCTCTCAATACCACAGAGATGTTCGAGTGCAAAAATTATATTAGTTTCTCAATTTAAAAGTATAAGTGACATCTCCCTTAATCCCTTTATCAAAAGTGTAAATAAACTCTTGGGTGCATCTTTCCACAGCACTAGAATAACTAAACCCATTCATCACCTCGGTAAATACCACAGCAGGACAGTGAAAACAGAGCTGCGAGGAAACTCTCCAAAGGAGGGTGATTGTGTATTCGAAGCTACGTTAGAATTATCTCTGTCCCCGAATCACAGGATTATCAGGCCACATCTGTTGGCCATTCACTGGCTGCATATGCTCTAATCAGGGAGTGGAGAGTAATTACCATTATGGAGCTTTGTGAACGTGTGAAAGACCGACAGCAGGGCCATTATTATTATTATTTTTTATATAGAAAAACTCCACATTCCAGAGGGACTTTGGAAAGATTTAAGAGTGACAGAACTTTGGAAATGTTGCCTGAAAAAACGTCCTGTGATGCACGGATAATAAGAAGCAGAGGGAAGGTGTGTGTTTCTCTCTCTCTCTCTCTCTCTCTCTCTCTCTGTGTGTGTGTGTGTGTGACAGAGATGGTGCTAGTGACTGTATGTTTTTAGTGTGTGTGTGCATGTGTGCACAGGCTTGTTCATGTGGCTGCAGCTGACTGCACTGTGCACTGTGGCTTTCAAGGTCAAGACTCATTCAGTGTGTTCAGGCTCTTTTCCATATTGCGTGTGCAGGTCATGTGTATTAATAAAGTGTTTATGTACATATGTGTGTGTGTTTACTGCTTTGCTGCTGTTTTTTAATTGGTGGGCTTGTGTTTGTGGTTGCAGCTCTACTTAAGGGACACAAAATCGAAGCCCCAAATGCTGAATAGGTGTGTTGCTCTGAAGGGAGTTTCTATACCGCAGGACTCTCCCATTCAAACTCCTCTTCCTCTCCTCTTCCTCTTCCTCCCCTTTCCTCTCGTAGACAACCCAGCAATTTGCCTTAATCCATATTGACTGCTCTTCCATGACCTCACTCCATAGGGTCCAGCAGTGAGGATTTACTCTGAGACAGCCAATCTAAACAACCTGATTTAACTTCTTTTCCTCAGTATGAGTGTGTTTATGTGAGTGTGTGTGTGTGTGTGTGTGTGCGTATGTGAGAGAGAGACAACACGAGTTAGCCATACATAGGTAGATGTAGACAGTGTAGCACAGCAGCCATATGTGCATGTGAGTAAAGCTTGTTTCTTTACTATCAGTGTGACATGATGAATGGGGCGAAGATGTAAAGTCAGAGATAAAGCAAAGCCCCAGTGGCTCCCTGGGAGCCCCACAGCCGAGCCATAAAAGTCTCCTCACTTTTCACATCCAATCGTTGGCTTCGTTCATGCAGGCCTGTCCATGCAGCAGCCATGCACATATATTTTAACAGTGGGTTGGATGAGGTGGGGCTTGGGGGGTGGGGGGGTCATCCTGTTGTAAAGTTGGCTGCAAGCAACTAAAACCGTCCACACAAACAAAAACAGACGATGATGAAGGGAAAGTGTTTCCTTGCTCCCTGACTAACTGTTCATCCCCTGCAGACTGTTCCCTCTGTGTAGATTCTGTCTGTGTACATGTGCTTACAGAAATGTGTAAGTGCATTTGTTGTCTACATTTTTCTTTGTTTTCAGATTGTGGGGGGTTGCGTTTGTAAATGTGTGTGTATGTGCAGATTGTGCGTGGGTTGTACCACCAGCTGGGTCAATTTCTATCTCTTTGCTTAATTAATGGTTTGCCGCTGGCACCACTGTGCAGAGAGCTCCGATCTGTCTGCTCCTGCAGCTTTCACAGGAGCTGCACAGTGTACACACAAACAATACGTTCCTCCGACGTGCACCCACACCCCGACAGGTGCACAGGTACTTGTGTAGGAAGACGACAAGACAACCAACAACGGCAGCAGTGAACCTCTCACATAGGATTGAATGCGGGAAAAAAAGTTTGAAATAAGGACAGAGGACAATTGACAATAAGCTAAACCTCAATTTTTTTGCATGGATTTAATGGAAAGTAAGAGGTTCAGGTGAATCAAGCTGTTTGGTTGCGATGGATCATTATGGTTCAAATTAGGGGCCCCAATTTACATAGAGGGGCCAAATATATGTCCAAAGTCTGTGTAGAATTCCTGATTCGGCAAGATGCCCATTTAGGTTATTTATTGTTAGCTCTGTAGCTTAGAGCAGTCGTATTACTGAAGTACATTTAGAAAGTTGCTCCATGTTCAAGTTAAGTGCCAGGGACCCCCAGGGCCCACCCCTGCATCCACCCCTGTGTGGCTGTCTGTTTCCTGTGGCTGCCCACATAAACCCCAATAACTCAAGGACCAATGTGATCGCACTGTTAAAAACCAGTTTGTAAAAGTCCTTAGAAATGACATTTTTAAGGACTTACATCACATCCTGCCTTGTAACCGAGTATTTATTCCTTTAATGACCCTCTGACCTTTTACCATCATTTGTCGGCCTGCCAAAACAATTACCTCTCTACCCTTCCAGTCCCCCACCGCCGTCAAACTCTCTTCAATCTGTCCTCTCTTATTCATCCATAGCCTTGCCAATGCCGCTGTTGGGGTATTCATGCATTCCGAACCTTGTAGGAAGCGGGCATCTGATTCACTGACTTTAGAAAGCACCGGAGATCCCATTCAGGGTGGTGCTCCTTTTCCCATGCAGAGTTATTAAGATGTACATGTTTAATTTATGATCAGGGACTTTCAAAGGGGGATCTGTTGTCTCAGAATCAAGCTTTGTCAGTACCTTCCATATATATTGCCTCATTCTCTGTCTAACTCCATTTTCTTATCCCCTTTTATCTCGCTCGTGCCGTAATGTCGACGCGGTAGACGCTCTAAGAGTATACACATGCACGCCAACACACACCGACAACACATACAAACACACACACAATCCTGTAAAGCAAGCATCTGTGGACTGAACATTCGCACAAGGATTGCAGGACCCCTCAGAGCACCAAGGGGAAAATCCCCAGCTGATTCCAGTTAATACCAGAAAAACAACATTGGACGTGGCGCGTCTGATGTGCCATTGTTCCACAGGCACAGAGGAGCCTATCTGAAGTATATCCTGTGTCAAGTCTGTGAGGGAGCGAGCGATAAATCTCTCTCAGGTTTGTCAGCCTGTGATTGGTCCGCGTGGGTCCAGGGGAATAGTGAGAGAGGAGCTGACAATGTGTAAAACTATGGACAAGCAATTGTAATAGGTAATGGTATTAGTGGAGCCGGGGGATTAGTACAGAACAATAATGAGAAACGTATGGGTTTTAGTCAAATGCGTCATTGCAGCTGTAATATTGAGGAAACAGGGGTCAAACAGTTCCTTTTATATGGAACAAACCCCGAAAAGAATTACATCAAATAGGTTGTTTGTCTTTGTCATCCCAAACAGCCCACACAAGCATTTTCTGATTTTGGCACCAGGACAACTTAGGCTAGACCGAGTATTGCCGTTTTAATGGGGTGCGGATACCCTCATCGAGATGAGCCCACAGCAAACTCAACCATTCAGATGCTCTTTTCTGATGAGCTGGCAGAATAGCTCCACATGTATTTATTGTTTTCAGAAATAACCCCTTAAGAGAAGTTCTGCTCAAACTCTGTCAAACAAAAGTGGTGGAGGAAGCACTGAAATATTTTAAAGTACTTGCATTCAACTCTGATATATCCCACCACTGTCAGACACATTGCATTTCCTAAAGCTACAGCAGCTAAAAACAACAGGGCTGTAAACTGTAGAATAATGCTGATGATGAACAGGAGCATAGGAACTAAACTAAACTCCAAACATATGACAAGTTACTGAGAGACAAACCTTTGAGAACACAACCAACGTGTGCTAAGTTAATATTCTTCTATTGTGATACAGAGTAAACATGTCTCAGGTTGACGTCGGTCAGCCCTGCTACCAAACAATACCACAGGGGTGTGGGTCACTGTGGTTACTGACCGCTGTGGGGGTGCTGTGGTGCATTCGGAGCTTGGAGCAGTAAACAACAATTTAAAGGAGCCAAACCGTGTCCAGAGATCATGACCCAACAACCACTGATGCATTTTTTTCATTTATATTCATTTTGTAACAGAACTGTGGGTTTTTATAAAAGCAGCAATTGACAAACATGAGTTTGTGACAGAAATGAATGGAGCAGTGACGACCACTGTGTTAACATGTACTCTGACACAATACTATGCAGCATGTACCCCTGCCTCAAACCTTAGAGTCATTGGATGATTTGCATAAGTAATTGGCTTGTTTCCTTTGGTAGGCAATAGATCTCTCTCTCTCTCTCTCTCTCTCTCTCTCTCTCTCTCTCTCTCTCTCTCTCTCTCTCTCTCTCTCTCTCTCTCTCTCTCTCGCTCTCTCTCTCTCTCTCTCTCTCTACCTCACCACAGGGCCTCAAGGTCTGAAGCGGAGTGCAAATCCATTGGAGAGCTGTCATTGCCGGTCGTGTTGCTCCACAGTGGCAGGTGGTCCCATGTCCCGCCTGGGGCCAGGAAGTGAGAGAGCGAGAGAGACAGAAAGAAAGACAGAATGAAGGACAGAGAGAGAGAGAGAGAGAGAGAGAGAGAGAGAGAGAGAGAGAGAGAGAGAGAGACAGAGAGAGAGAGAGAGAGAGAGAGGGAAGCCAGTAAGATATGGCTACAGGTGAGAATGTGAACACACTTCATGGGTGGCGGTGAACAAATCAGGACACGCTTGTGCTCACTCATCTTTGAAACCGATTCACTCGCTTCCGCTCGTTGTCATATTTCTTTAAGATGTGAGGTTGATTGACACGACAGGAGCCATGTTTTGTTTTACTGCTCGTCAGACATGACACATGCCACAGAAGTGGGTGATGTGAGGCTCCTGTAATGTAACGTATGTTCCCTTTCCACCTCCAGGCAAACATGGCGGCATAGAAATACATTACGTTGTCCTGCACGAACTTGTTAAACTACATGAAAAACTTGCTTGCGGAAATGTATCCTCTGGACTTTGACGTTATTATGTTTCATTGTCTTAAAAATTATTACCGTCATCCTTCTTCTAGATCACAAGAGTAATGCAAGTCATTTTAATGAGCCCTGTGTCTCTGTCCAGGACATTACCTTGTCATCTGAATGCTTTGATGGAAATGTTAAATATCCTGTGGCCCCTGACCTAAGAACATGTTTCTTATGGACACCAGATGTGTTTTCATGGAAGCACGTACAGCCTGAATGTGCATGCAGTGTATTACAGTGCAAACTGTGATACATATACTGAAGTAGTAGACTCGTTCACATCCATGAAGGCTGATCTGCTCACAAGTGGACAGCTGTAAGTTCAAGTGTTAATGTACTAAAGAAGTATTGAGGAGTTGCTTGAGATCTGATCAATCACATCAGGTTTGAAGGTGCAGGTCTGCTCTGCTTGTGGCCACATTCCTTTAGTTTTGTGCATGCAAATGCATCCTGGGCCACATCAAAGGTCCTCTACTCAACTGATGTCCTCTGGCCCACCACAGATACATAACAGACTACCCATACCTTGATTTGTCGCAGCAGCCTGCCACAATATCAATATTGATTACCACACAGGCTATTGATTTTCTATATTCTATTTTATAATATCAAATGAGTAAAATCCTATTTCATTGTAGAGCTGAGTGCAGATTATTGATCCCCCCCCCACCCTCTCTCTCTCACACACACGCACACACACACACACACACACACACGCACACACACACACACACGCACGCACACACAGGTTTATTTGTGGAAGAGGGGAAGTGAGAAAGTACGATCGGATCACAAGCGGTCACTTGAAACATTTCTCTCCCACCCTTCCTTTAATGGTGGTATTAGTGCGTACTGGTCCCATTCAAAGAAACACATGGTGACAACACCAACAGCATCATCAGTCACAATACTGAGTCGATATATATTCATACTCATACGTTTTATTTGCCCCACATCATCTATACTAACAATACATAAAATACTACTAACAAGAAACAAGAACGGCGATAAGTAAGACTACGTAGGGACTATGTGTCTTGGTCCTACGATGAGGTGGAGCTGTGACTGAAAGTATAAAGGCTAACAACTTTTTGCAATCACTGATTGTAGTCTAGTCTTGACTGATAAGAACCAATCAGGGTGACGGCATCAACATTTGGAAACACTCCAATTTGTGCCTGTCCATACTACAACACTACTCCAGAGTTTCTAAATGGGGACAGCAGAATTGCTAAATGTTTCAATTTTAAGGTGCTCGAAAACTCGTTGGACTTCACAGACGTGAACGTAGCAGCAGCGATGGGTATTAAAACGAAGCAGAGTGGATATCGCTTGAGGTTCCTCTTCTACACTCGCATACTGAGTGAATCAATGGAGATGATGGCGTTTGAAGAGGAAGGGAGAAAGGTAACAATTTAAAAACAGAGAGAGGCTGAGTTGTTATCATCCCTTCTCACCCGGGGGTTAATAATTAGCAGGCACCACAACTGTCGCTGGAGTTACCAGCTGCAGCATCACTTGAATCATCGCTTCTTCTATTCGTGGAGTCAGAAGAGATAAAAAGGGAAGCTACTCTTTTTGTTTTGGGCGGTTTGGGGATTTAAAAAAAAGGCAATCAACAGTTATTTCTAAACTAAAACTTCTGGAAGAAAGAGCTGTGTTGTATAATTAAGGGCCATTTGGAACAATATCCACCAAACCCTGTAATTACAATGAATGTCTGATTTTGAATTATTGTTGTTATAAACTCTTTAAGTCTTTTTTTCATTGCCGTGTTTAAGTGAGCAACAAGTTCATTCAAAGTGCGTCACGGGAGGCTGTTTATGATGCAAATGATTTGGTTGGAAAGTTGCTGATTGGCACAAAGCCCCCTCAGGCAATGGCATCCATTTGAGAGGAGGGTGAAGGATTTCTGTCTATCTGATAGATCTCTCTTTCTCTTTTTTTAAATCTCAGCGGAGGCCAGACCTGCTTGGCCTCTCTTTCGGCAAATGTCACTGCTAATTATGGCGGACTCCTTGTTCCTTAACAAGTCTGGTGTCGGTGCTGCTCGGAGTGTTTGACTGGGTCCTACAGATGAATTAGGCTCTGATGACCCCTGCGGTTCGAGGGGTGCCGTATGAAGGTAATTGCTCCAATATCCTGAGCTGCAGGGATATATAGTGCTGACAAGTTGGTATTAGTCAAACATGGCAGTTCAGAGGGCAGCTCTGTGTTCTGCTGGCCCGCAGGTGTGGGAGTCTGGTGGGTGGATGTTTAACACTGATACTTATCACACAGGGACCATCAGGTTGTGTAAAATGGCTGATGTTTACATGAGTCATTCACCCTGGGAGAAAATTTGGTGCAAATTTTCAAAGTATTTCAAAACATGCACCTAAACCTACTAAAAAAGTTTTTGTTTGGCCAAATCAAAACATTGTGTCTTTTATTTGTTATGAATTCTAATTGTTATTTTTCTCACATTATCAGCTGCATATTGTGGGCTATGCTTCATAAAGGTATGTTGAACCTGTAAGGGTGCTCGGAGAGAGAAAGTAAAATGAATAATATTATATAATTTATTTTAATAATATAATTCCTGGATCCACCTGTATATCCCAGGCCGCTCCAATAATTTAGAAATACTTTGACAACTTAATTCCCTCTGATAACTTATCAGATAAAGATTTCTTCAGTGAAATGTTTGAGTTGTCTTGACTAACTCAGATTTGCTGCCATAAATCTGGAGGACAACAAAAAATACGTATGTTCCACCGGTACTAATCATTGTAATTAAAGTGTCACACTGCAGTAATATAGGGCCTACGCTGTGATTAAATCAAAATGGAGGTGACATTATATTCCTGATCCATGTTTTTTTGGAGGTGCCGATCCACCGCCTTAGATTGCACTCTCTGTGAGTCATTGTGATTGATGTTACATTTGGGGGAAAAACTGGACTGACCTCACATTTCCCTGGATTTTATCAGTGGACAGAGCTCTGAGTGATGACATCATATTTCATAAAGAGCTGAGGATAAAATTGATGACATCACAACGCCGGCGTGATGGGCGTCGCTTTCAAAACACAGAGTCATAAGTCAAAGCGAGAGAGGCCGGAGCTGTGCGGGCGTGTGTGTGTGTGTGTCTGTGTACAGTGTCTGAGCAGAACTCATAATCCTGCATCTTCATTATGTGGCAAAAACCAGAGAATGTGCGTTTTCACTTTCCTATCAGATGTGATTAGCCTGAACGTTTCCCTCAAGGAAAAACACACCCGGAAAGATTTCCATACCCCATAATTTCCAAAGGCTGTATTTTCACGTCTCTGTGTCTGTGATTATGTCTGTGAGAATGTCAGCCCTTCTACTTCTACACGTGTCGAGGTGTGCGCGAGCATTGACACGCGAATCTGTGCGTTATGGGTTTTGTGAGTGCGTGCGCTGGTGTATGCGTGTGTGTGTGTGTGTGTTTTACTTGCCGGTTGTGTGCAAACGCGTGCAAACACAACTGGCAGGAGATCAGATGGGAGTTTACCCTCAGCTCCTACGTGTCCGTCATTCCTTCCATTAAAACAGACAAATTAAGAACACGAGAAGCAAGTGGACTATCTCAGCGACTGAGTGATATCTGGAGAGGGAGAGGATTACCGTGGCGTCGGGGGATATGAAACATTCGCGCATTCATACAGACAGTCAGGAATGTGTGACTGACACAATGGGGCCAAGAGCCGCTAACAAACAAACACACACACAAAATGATGTGATTTTGTTGAAGTTTGATATGTGTAATAACACCTCTGGAATGAAAATGAACTGTATATGAAAATGGATTGCCCGTAGCTGGAAACACTCTTGCATATGCAGCGTGAATAACAAATGGCTCCTCGTAAATACCGCAGGGCAAATCTCTTTGTCAATAGCCTGTCAGCGATATACTCTCCGTGGCAATTGTATTTCTCATTATCAGGTATTCCTGTTGGGAGGGAATGATCTTAATTTGATCAGCGTCATAAGCCCTCTCGCAAGCTCGGATCTCAGCTTATCCTTTTATGTGCGGAATTACAAATGGTAACGATTAGAAAACTTTCCATAATGGCAGTGAGAATTAGCAGGCTAAGCATACACTAATGCTATTGTACCATCATCAATGATGTATAGCTGAGCTCTTCAGTGGTGGCTTTTTCCACAGAGCATCACCCGCCAGAGAACGAGGGAGAGAGAGAGAGAGACGGAAAGACAGAAGAGTTTAAAAAGAGAATCAACTGGTATTAATAAGAGATTAATGTTCTTTGGCCCGAACTGACACACGGCACTATTATTCTGCTCCTTTGCTTTGAACAAGGCTGGCTATTAGCTTTGTCCTGGGCCTATGAATCCATATTTTCTTTCGACTGAAGAGCCATAAAGGGACAGTGGAACATCAATTTCTTCCTGGGACTTCAAAGGGAAGAGACGTGAGGCCCCACAGAGCTGAACGACTGCTGCGACGCACACTGTAGCCAGGGATATCAAAGACTTTCTACATTCATAGCTCTAATGAAAGAGCAGCAGAGCACAAAGAGGACTCGATAGTTGCCCACCCTCTCTCCTCCCAGCCTTTTTGGTCACGATTGTATGTAAGTATTACTCCGAGTTGAGGATAGCCACTCCAAACCGCGGCCCTTATTGCAGAAGCGCGCGGTTCACATTAGGGAAGGGACAATGTGCTCATAATATCTATATCAGCGGTGTCCTGTCTTAATTCTCTTTTATTACATCCATTCATAACGCTCTCATAATGATGAGATGGATCCCAGCCAAGGGATTTTCACAGTGTCACCTTTATTATCACATACTGTGATTTGTCATTTGCTCCTCTACAGGCCCCTGTAATGAGGATAAGTTAGACGTCTCTGAATTAGATCTGAGGATAAAACCCCACAACGCCATGTATTCTTAATCATTAACCCTGTGCTCGTCCACTAGAGGTAAAATACACTCAGGGGTAATAAATGGGAAGAGTCGGGTTTAAAACGGCAACGAGGAAAAATAACTCAATATTGTTGCGGTTAATATGTTTTTAACACACACATGTGGACGCACAACGAGTTATACACTTTGTTGTCCTAAAGTTGGGAACACACACAGCTCCGCTCAGCTGGAGCTGATGTCATTAGTGCGCAGTGTGATAAAATATCGCACAACACAATGCATCACCCACACAGACATAAAGAAACAAACTGTTTTGTTGTGGACTGAATAAACATTTAGTGGGCCAGCGGGCTGTTTTTCTGTGTGTGTGTGTGTGTGTGTGTGTGTGCGTGAGCGAGCCTTCATTCATCCAACTGTGGACAGAATGGGAGGGAAATATCACACAGCGTTACTGTAAGGCTGCAGAGAAACTGGGTGTGGGTCAGACATTAAACAGCTGTTTTCACACCAGTGTTGGCTGATAACGTCCAGCTAAAGAATGAAGAATGCTCTTATTAATGCTTTATCAGCCGATGGTATGTCCCACACTCCCCCAGTGAGACGAGCTTGTATGAACACTCTCATTCATCCAAGAAAGTAAAACTGCTCTTTGGAATATTTATTCTTAAGATACAAGATAAGACTTTAAAAGCAAAAGTCCCTGAGACGTGTATGATTAAGTCTTAAAACACAGATATGAGGTATGCGTGTGCCTAGAGACTCCCACATACATTACACATACACTCCTGCTTTTGTTTCTATTGAGGACCTAGATCATCCTTAAGTGAATGCAAATAACTTTTGTGCAATTTGATGGAATGAGAGAGATTTCATCGCAGAGGTAGTTGGACATTTTGGAGAAATACTCTTGTTGGTTTTCTTAAAGAGAATTAGATGAGAGGATCAATACCTAGATGCTTGAACAGTAAATATGCCAGTAGCTGCTTGGCTAAGCCGAGCACAGATACTGTAAACAGCAGCTGTCCTGGGTCTGTAACAAAATCTGCACTTGTGCAAAGTCAATCAATCAATCAATCAATCATTCATCAAATTTTATTTGTATAGCGCTTATCAAGAGATAGGAAAAACTACCAAAAACCTTGTTACAGGGGATTGAAAAGTAGAAAACTCAGGGAGAGCCACATGTGAGGGATTTCTCTCCCAGGACGGACAGAAGTGCAATAGTTGCCAAAGTGTCTGACTTGGGCATCAGGCACATGTCAACAGACAGCGTTGTTTTTTAAAAATCCTGACTGCAGTCTTTACTGAACTTTATCAGGTAGTTTTAGGGGTCATTCACACCTGCCTAGTTGGTTCCAGACCCTTGGACTTTTCAGTTTAGTCTGAACCAAAATGACAAGCGTGAAAAGGTTTCTGGTACAATGAACAATAAATTCAGTGCGAACAACAGATGTGGTCTCGGTCCGGAACCAGCTGAACCACGGTTTAGATTGATTGCAGTAAACACACTGTTTTTCGAGGATAGTTTGGACTTTCTGGCCAATTGTAGGAAACCGAGAAAAAGCATTAAACAATAGAAAAATGAAAAAGAATTGAAAGCAGCTTGTAGTCTTGCTATCTTGTAGGATTGCTCGTAGTCTTCGACTCCAACTGTGATGTTTGAACAACAATTTTTTTTTGGCGGGTAGTAATAACATAATGACATTATGATAGTTACGGTATTATATGGCAACGAAGCTAACAAAGTTAACCAGATTATACACTTTCTCCATTAAAACAGAAAAGCTTCCAAGCGAATTGACAACAAACCTACCTCCGACACGCGCTCGTCTTTAGGGCTTTCTCTAAATTGCAAAATGAAACAAAACTACCTGGATCAAACGTTAACAATGTACAAAAGACATGAAGCCTGTTTTGGGCCATGGTCTGGACTTTCAGGGGAAAAGGCCCAGACTCAAACTAGACCAAACCTTAATCCTGGAAAAATCATTGTCTCAACAGTGATGTGAGTCTGAATGATCTTTTATTTTTTACAAGTTCCTTCAAACTTGTTCCTGACCTTGTCCTTTTTCCCACCTTATCCTTGTGGACATTCTGGCCTCAAAGGAATAAAAGGCCACACACAAAATCTGTCTTCAAATACTTCCCTTTTCCATCTCTTGCCTCTGCACAAGCACCGGGGAAGCCATCACCAGCGTAGGCTCCTGCTTTCTCTCTATGAACAGAGGGACCTTGGCTGTCACTATTCAAAACCTGATTCCTCATTGAATAGGAAGCCCTTGTCCTTACATCGCTCCGACTACTGCACCGATGGTGTACTAATGGCAACATCAGTCCCCACCTGGTGTCCATCATTTGGATTCAGGGCAGGTCCCCGTCGCAGCAGATACATCCGATTAGTCCCTCTCATCGATTTGTGCTGGCTCGTCATGACTTAGTCAACCCAAGGTGTCTCTTCTATGACATGCTGTCTCCCTGTGATTTAGTTTGCCAATGCTCTAAGTGCATTGAGTGTGACAATAAAATCTTTAATCTAATATGCATCCTAAAGAGGGAGGCGGTGGAGAATAAAGAGCGAGTGAGGGAGCGAGACAGAGAGGGGAGGTAATGCTCTTGATGAGCTCAGATGTAATGAGAAAGGTTTGTGTCAAGTTTATGAATATAAATGATGCAGACACTTGGGTTTTGAAGAATGCGCGGGGAAATTTTCGGAGTTTGCCGTTCACACAACGAGAAGTAAGCAGGGGATGAAGGAGGCAGGAGATATAAATTCTGCTTCAGAAATCATTTCGTTTTTTGATTTGGTTACAGGACACTGGCGTCAGCCATTATCGCCAAAAGCTCTTGAATCTTATTGTTTCAAGGTAATGTTTGATTTGCTTCTTCTACGTGTTCTTTGCACCACTTTTTTATCCTGAGATATCTATAATTTGTTTATTTAGTTTTCTGTCTGTCGCGAGTTAGAAAATGTGATCCACATCCACACTGTGAATTCTCCGGACATTTTCCTGCTCTATTCTCACATGGGCTCAATCTGACATTTTTACTGATATTTTACAAAGCAGCTGGAAGGAAGAGTTCCAGAAAAATGATCATTTAACTGGGACCTTTTCTTTATTACATATAACCCAGACAGAAAGTTTCAGGATAATGCCCGAACTTCATTGCATGTCTGGGAGTAGTTTATGGGATTAAATGACAACTACACCCAGTGGCTTGTTTGTAACTCTTACCATTATCTTCTGAAATAGCCATGAAAAATTCTCATCTGTGCTCCAAAGAGGTGAAATCCTATTTTCTCCTCATATCAGGAGCATATGATAGTGTGAGCGGGGTTATGGGGAACGATGCCTGCGCAGCGCTCTCTGTTACTCCAGCTGACAAGGATCCCACTGCCTGGGATTGTGAGAGAGCATCATATTTATGGACGTGTGAGCTGTATATCAATGAGACGTGGAGCGACACAGTCTGAATAGATCATTACCCAGATCCTCCACATGCTGCTTGATCTACTGTATCCAGACGCTGCCCTGCATCTCTGTAAACAGACATCACATTAGGAAGGGATGCAATATCTCGCAGTGCATAGTAAAAGGATATGTATACTTCACTTGTAAGATTTTTAAAAGGTGTCTTGAGAGCAGATTTAATGTTTCCTTTTTTTTATGGTTTATGGTATTAAAAGCATCCATAATACCTGTACGGTGCCACTTTGTCTGTGCTTTTGTTTTTTATCTGTTTTGATGGGAGGGCATTTCATAAACCGGTTAATGAAATTCACATACAATGGATGCAGCAGATCCCCAAATGAGAAAAGGAGATTAGATTGTACAGTTTTAATAAATGCTTTGCAAAAACAGTGTGACGTATTTTTTTTGCAGCTGTCACAAACCTTTAATTGACATATATTTTTTGGAGGGAATCGGTCAAAGGATCCCTTTTGGGGTTTTCACGGTAATAATTGGCTGTTGGCATGCCTGACCTGCCGTGTTGACACCAGACAAACTGAGGCACACTCTCACATCTTTTTAATGAGTCTCTGTGATGATGGGCTCTCTAATTGTCCTGTTGGCAAAAGAACAATAACATAATAAAAAAAAGAGAAGAAAAAAGGGTATGAACCACCTACTCAGCCTTCCCGTCTCACCCGGCTGTGACCCTGGCTGAGTGAGCGTACACCATTCACCGAGTGTGAAAGGGGCAAATTCTTGGGCTCGAGGCCAGACACTTGTCCGAATGACTTCTAAAAAATTGAAGCCCCTTGATGAAACCGGTTATGCATCAAAGAGACATTACGAGAACCGAGGCCAAAATTGAATTGGACAATAAAATGTCAAATTTTAATGGTTTTAGAGGGAAGGAAAAAGGAATTGAGACACAATTTATGAGAGAGAATAACAAAGAGATGTAAGAGACGTGCACGACAGTCGCTCAAATTGTCATCTCTCTCGTAAAACACATCATTTGATCCCTGATAGTGCGTGTGAGTGTTGTTTTCCTTCACACTGATCACTCAAACAGAAAAATAAACCCCAGCTTCTTTTTTTTGGGGTTGGAAATAGAGTTCAAGCCATCGTCGCATCGCTCGGCCGGAACACGCGAAGGGAGGCGAGTGAGAAAATAGGCCCGCATGAGAAGTAATCAACGCAGCCCACTATGATAGTGACAGCAGGGTTAAGAAGGGGATGGCGCGGGGGGGGAATGCTCTGTTTCTGTTTGGAGAGAAAATGAAAGCAGCTGGGGGTACACTCTGTGTGCACTCGTCAGTTAAATATGCTTGTTACCAAGTGTGTTCTTGTATGCGTGTGTGTGTGTGTGTGTGTGAGACGGAGAGAGAGCGAGAGCGTGAGTGAGAGGGAGGAAGACGGGGAGGGAGAGAGAAATGGGACACAGCAGGAGAGGAATGCAGTCATGGCTGTAAAGTGGGTGTGAAAACAGCCATGTTCACAGACCTCCAGGCTGACCTCTCCCCACCCCTCTCCCTGGTGGTTGATAGTGTCCTGTCGGAGTATGTGTGTGTATGTGTGTGTTGCAAAAAAACATGCTTGAAAAAAATGTGTTTATCTGATATGACTTAGCATGAGTTTGTGTGCTGGATGGGGTAGTGATGGCGTGCATGTGTGTGTGTGTTTGTGTACGTGTGGTTGTGGCGCAAGTGCCCTTGTGTGATGATAGGCGTAAGTGAACGGCCCTTAGTTTACACCATTCCAAGGAAAGAGGTCAAGAGGATTATCTTAAAATATTAGCTGCCCTCTCACCCTTCTCTCTCCCTCCCTCCCGTCTTCCTTCCTTCTCTCTTCTCTCTCCCCCTCCTAAAGCAAACAGCACCTGTTGCACAAGCACAGAAAAGGAACTTTGGACACAAACAGCATTTTATTTTCTTGACTTTGCAAATATAAAAAATGTGTGTAACCATCAGGTTAGTTGCAGGAACTTACTACTTTCCTTTATTTTTGTTTATTACTTTCTGTGTGATAAACACTATTAAAAAGTAAGAATGAATTAATATAAAAAATCTCTTTAGAATAAGGTTTTCATGCTTGTATAAATTCTTTTAGCTTTTTTAAATGTATTTGTATTTTGGATTGATACTTCAACTCACATTATGGTGCTTGACCTCTAATGTGTTTATTATACAACAATTACACATGGTTTTCTACTTATGTGTCAAGTGACCAGAAGAGAAAATTAAGTTCACACATTCTTCAAGGAAACTATTTTTCATTCCTAATCACTCACCACCAACACCTTTAAAAACAATACTGTGCATATGGACTTTTCCACCTCACACTCCTAAATCTGGAGAAATATCACAACTCTTTCTAAAAACACACGAAGCCAGACGCTCCGCACTCTGAATCCACATGAAATTATGTTACAGTTATTTTCTTTAGGGATTTCCCACCTGAATTTTGGGGCCTGCTGCTAATATTCTAAAGTTTCATAAATCCTCCCGGTGAGCACTTGTCTGATTTGAGGCGACGACAGACGCGGCTTCCCTGGCGCGCACTCGAAGTTGGATTTGTCCTCGGCCGAGTCAGCCATCCCGCCTGTTTGCCACTGCGGGGCGTCTGGGCGCTGGAGCGGCGCCGCGCACCCTCCAGCTCGGTGTCCGCTCCCCGCAACAGGCTGCACCGCTTCATCCATCTCCTGCCCCCGGAGCCTGCGTGGCCGTCGGGTCCCGGCTTTACGCACATGGATATATATCACACATGCAGCTGAGAGACGCCTCCACCCTGCACTCTCCTCCTGACAGAACAGATGTTGCTTAGAGTAGAATTCCTTATAATTAACGATAAATTATAAGGAATCATTTTTTAAATTACTACCACTTGAAAAAAAAAGTAGATAATATTACCCACAGTGAAAAAAATATATAATTATGCATTGTTTTCCCCATTCATAAATATATACAAGTCCATTGTATATTATTTAAATACAGAGCTATTTTTGTTATTATGAAAAAAAGAAAAATTGGAATGGAGTTAAATTGAATTGAGACCCAGAGTCACTGGAGCCACGGTTCTCTCTGGTCCGTTTTGCATATAATTAAATAGCACCGCGCGCACTTATCGGACGCATCTGACAGTGGAGCGTCTAAAAGCGGGTCCCTGTCCTGTGCGTCCCCCCCTGCCCCCTCACCCCCTCGCCCCCCCTCAGCTCTACCTCTCACTAATTGAATTAGCTCGGGTTTAGGCGGCGGGTGGGGTGGGGTGGGGGGTGGGGGGGAGGGGTTTGGCTTTGTTCGAGCGACGCCCATTCAAATAATTCCAAACCAATGGGACTGTCCCCCCGCTCCTCCGTAACCAAACCCACTCGCTCAGTCGGCGCTCGGAGGCTGCCTGCTTGTTGCCCCGCACCTTCCTGCGCGTCCCGGCGTTTTAACACCCCCCCAATACCCCCCCCACCCCACCCCCCCGCAAAAAAAGAAGACGCAAGAGAAGAGGAAGACCGCGCGGCGCACACGCACATGGGGGAGAGCGCGAGGTGGCTTCTTTCCTTCATTCCTGCGCGTGGCACGATGGCTCATATATGAGGAGGACACTTCGGGATGTGGACATACTCGAGTGTCTCCGCGGAGAGAAGCGCATGAGAGAAGGCGACGCCGCGTCCGACCTCCTCCGACACCGAGACGGACAGATCCCCAGCTCGGCCGTGACACCTCCCGGTAAATCCGCCGAGAGAGACGGATAAGTGTGTTTGTTCCTCCCCCGGACGCTGGAGACCGACTCTGACGCCGCCATTCGCCCGCCAGTGACTGATTGTGTGGCTTTAAAAAGTTGCCTGGAGAACATGGACATCTGACGTGCGCCACACGGCGTCATTGGACACATAGGGCCCCTATATCTCTCTCCCTCTCTCTCTCTCTCTTCCTCTCTCTCTCTCTTCTCCATCACATCTCGGACTGGCTCATCCCCTGCGCTTTGGCTTTGGAGTAAGAAGAAGAAGAAGAAGGAGGAGAAGTGTTGAGCAGTTGTCATTCGCCCTGACACGGGTCTGCATCCAGGAGCCTCTACCTGCAGGAGACACCGCTGCCTGTTGTGCCGATGCGCATTCGCTGATCTCTGTGTCTTGTGCACGTTCTGTCAGCCCACCTCGGATTTGTCAGCGCTGCCATCCCGCATGAAATAAAGCCAATGAATCATCTGGACCCTCGCCCTGCACCCGAGTGAACACACGCAGTGACGCGTAGCTTTCTTTCCTCCTCAACCCGAACAAGTGTCCTCTCCAGTCTCTCCGCTTGAATGGTAACAATCCTTTTTGTGCCATTTTTCCTTTTTTTGCGTCCCCCCCCGAGCCGCGCGTCTTGTTTGTTATCTGTGCGCGCGCTCAACCCCGAACTGCGCCAGAGAACAACACACGGCCACATGTGAGCGAGACCCGTCACCTGTCCCGGCTGCAGCGCGCGACACGAGTCCACCGACTGACCCGACCCAACACCGGAGAGGAATACGTGCCGAAGTTTCGCTGTAGTGATGCTGCAAGTGGAAATGATCATCGTTGTGTGCCTGGTGCTGTTGATGTGTGTATTCAGCCAGGAGCCCAGTTCCAAAGTGGTGGCGGACCGCTACGCCGTCTTCTGGAACCGGACCAACACCAAGTAAGTGGCCTCGCACACCGGGCAGCTCCACCGCGGAGAGTCGGCGATGTGTCCGTCTCCTCCGCGCGTTCGCGTGGATCACGGGGTCCGGATGGTTGTCTCGCTGTGGAGCACATCGGTGTTTATTCTCCGCAGTGAGGGCATAATGCCAGTAGCTGTAGGTATAGAGCCCGTAGCCGGGGACAGGAGTGTAAAAGGCGACTTTGTCTTTATTCTGTAAATACGTGGCTGCTCGTATAGCGCGTCCCCCCCCCGAGGAGACTATAGATTAGAACCGTGCGTAATGAGGCCTGATCATGTGTTGTGTTTCTTCGCTTTAATCTGTGTCAATACTCCTGATCCGAGGAAATCCAGCATCTCATTGTGAAACACTCCAGGTACAGAGACAGAGCTGTAAAAGGCTGTTAAAAAACCCGCAGCGTTATCTTGTGTTGTTTCTCTGCACCGGTGGCTGGATATTTACACAACCCCACTGGACCCATTAACACCAGAGACTAACTGGTCTCCACAGGGCCACACGGCAAAAACGGTCCACATCAGCACAAAAATCCACAAAGTCCATTTACTTTGTGAAAGTGGCCCTTCACTGCCGCACTTCAGTCTGCGTAAAAGGCTCAGCGCCTTTATTTGGAAAAAAACTTCAGTTGAGGGCGCACGGGCCAAACGTGTAGACCGGTGTGGTGAGCTTTTCTACGTGGGTCTGTGTGTTTGTTGTGTGGATTCATCACCGGAAAGTTGTGTAAATATTACCATCAAGAGCGTAACGTACCAGTCAATATTAAAAAGCTGCCTCACGAAATTCAGTCCAGTTTCCCTAATGCAATTTACTGGGCTGATACGGCGGTCTCAGCACTTCTAGAAGTATCTGAACAAGAGATTCATGAATATTACAGAGGCAGAGAATTAGCCTCCATAAAGTGAAACACACTTAAAAGCTGAAGAGGAATATTAAGATGATTTTAGGTGAGAATGTGTCAGTGTTTATGGCCCTTAAAGGAGATAAAGTTGATTTTCTGTTCACATTTAATCCTTAACACAGTTGTAGAACTTGACTTTTTAAATGAAGAGATGTTCTCTTGAGAACCCAAGCAAATTACTATTAATTTTGAATGAACGATATGAATTCAGATATATTCCAACCGGTGCGATACATTAGGTTATTTTAAACCGTGCAGCATAATAAAATACATGCATCTTAGTACCTGACATTTAAAGCAAACTGTTGCAAAGTAAAATAATCCAGGGACATTTGGTCAAATAATAGGCCCCCAGGATTTATTTGCTAAAATAAAAACCTAAAGAATGCAAATAAATGCTGGAAAATAAAACCCAGTGCAGTGACTGTATAAAAGTGAGAGAGGGTGTCGTTAAAGTAAGGGTAGTGGTGGCTGCGCTGTGTGGAAACTGGCGACTAACCCTTTAGAAAGTTGTGAAAACCTTCACTCTGTTGAACACAGCTTCCCTAAAAAGAGTTTCCCTCAATAAACAAGCTTCCTTTATAACTTTTATTGCACTTTAAAAAATATAAATATAGCTTTTCTCAAATAATTTGAATATTTCCAAATGGGGAGGACTTCAAATTGTTGTTTTTACTCTATTATATATATTAAATCAATGTGAGGAGACTGAGCTAAATTCTGGCACAAGTAACATGAAGGTTTGATGTACCCTTGACTCTGAGGGGGTCACGCTAGGGGACTTCGGGAGAGCTAAAATTTGAGTTCCTCAGATGTGCTCCCAGCTCCTCTCTGCTCGGACAACAGCCTCGAGTGGCTCAGCGTTCAGCGTGCGTGTTTGTCGACACAGCGTTTCCCACCGAGAGTCCAGACTGTACACGGCCTTGTCTCCGGGCTTATTAACTCTAAACACTGCTGCCGGAGTTTACAGAGATCTTTCAGCCTCCAAACTGCCAACGACACTTAGTATTTGTTGAATAAAAAACCCCTTCAGCTTTCACCCTTCTGACTGTGCACAAAGCCATTAATAGCACACGCCAAATTTGTTGTACAACTATTTATATTCAGCTTGAAGTTTGGGGAAAACATGATTTATTGCTTGAAGCGATTAGTGGTCTCCTGGAGTCAGGGCCGGTCTCACAGGGGTGCAGAGATCCTCGGCGTGATAGACCATAGACCATGACTGTTGTGGTCTGGGTCTCTGCTCTGACTCTGCCCCGGCTGTTTATTTATGGAGCCCTTTCTTCAATGGAGGCAAACACAATTTTGAGTTAAATCTTGATTTCCGCTCTTGATAGACCTGCTTCAATTAGAGTGTAGGTTTTTTTTTACTTGGGAGGGGGGGGCAAAACAGTTTTCTCTTGACTCGCTGCTCGGGGAACTTGATCTCTTCCAGATGTGCCGACAAGTTTTCCTAGTGTCAGTGAATTTAGGTAAATCTCCATCTCAGATCTGACACATTAACACAGTGAGACACCTAGTGAGAGAGAGAGAGGTATCAAGAAGTTTGTGACCCCACTAGTCTGGGTTCACTGTTTCACTCTCCGTGCGACCCCGGTCAAATGGGAGAAATAGATAGCTTCTTCCCGAGCCTCCTCTGTTTCTGACGCTCCGACTCGCCCGAGGAAAGGAAACAGGTTTTCACAGAGGCTGTAATGCGGCTAACACCAGTCACTCCGTTCTACTTACTCTAAATAGAGTTTGTTTGACTCTCACCCCTGCAGGGCTGAGGGAAGGGAGCCAGAAAGGTAACATAACAGCTGAGAGGAGAGCGAGAGAGCGAGAGAAGGCAAATGTGTCTTATCGATGACTCAGTTGATAAATATTGAGTCCCTCTCCTCATGCATTACCGTAGAGAGGCGGGCAGGCCTGCGTCCGCCTTTGTTCTGAGGAAGAGTCAGGAAGAGTGCGGCTGTTCCAACTAATTAAACTGTGAACGCCCTAGCCGACACAAAGTTACATGTCAGGTTAAGAGCGTAATGAATTTAAATCAGCATTAAGTAATTTGTCTTAAAAGATGTGAGCAGGTAACTTAAAGGAATATTCTAAAAATATTTTCCCTTTACATTCTCCTTTGTTGGGATCTGACCAAGGTCATTGAGGGATTCTTTGGCTATTTCCAGGAAAAATACCATTTGTCACCATTCATTTTTACGGTGTATGAAATTGCAGCTTCCCACAGATTTTGTTTTAATTGCTCAAACTGAATAATCCATCAAACTGAAGTATGATTTTGTCTGAAAATCAGTTTTGATTGTGCCCAAGTGGGATATTTCACATCAGATGAAATTTAATCAGATGAATTTCATCTAAAAACTGTTTTACTAAAAAATGTCACATCTATTTCACCTTTTAGTCGATATCCAACTACAAATAAAAAGCTTTAAAAAGCTTAAAATGAAAAAGAAAATGCTTTAAAAAGGGGGAAATGTAATTGTGTCATCGCACGTTGCTCATTTTTATGAGAAATCATGTGGAGAAAGTGGGAAAAAGTTGTAGACAAAAATAAACTACATGCGTAGAAACTCCAGAGGTCACTTCTGACAAAACCCACATGACTTTTATAACTTTGATTATCTGACATATCAGATTGTTATAATGTTTTTGCTTGATAATCTCTTATTTATTTTTCCACTGGTCAGAAATAACAAGCAACCGGTACATTAGCTTGGAATTTTATCGCTCTGAAGTATTTTAACGTGCGTGAGCTGTGCCACAGTTGTTTCTTCTGGGTGTTTGTGTTGTTGTCTGATGTGGGTATAAGGACTGGAGGGGATTTCCTGGCTGTTGATTCTGGCCTCTTTCCGCCTTGTGTTTCACAACTAGTCCAGAAACGTCTTTATTATTCCGAATAACACTTTTATCCTCTACTTTGTTTACTCATCTGTTCAGCGCATCCACACTTTCTCCTCTTCTGCATCTGGTTACAGATTTTCTTGGCGTTTTTTTCCATCAGCAGTGATATGTTTAGGGTGAGTTGGTGGGAGACATCTTGAAGTTTAATCTGTCCTCAGAGAGTTCCTTTAACTTGAAATGAGTTGAGATACAGAGGGACGTCTCTCTCTGTGGACTCTGCTATCGCGCCCACTCTCTTTGCTTGTGAATATTTATTCTAATGAAGAGACAGATGATGTCTCGGCTGTAATGCAGAGGAGACGGCCCTGCCCTTTCTAGTTCCCCATATCCCTTCTCTCAGCGCCTGGTCTTTCTCTCTCTCCCTCTCTCTCCCTCCCTCCCTTCTTCTTTATCTCTTCTTCTTCCCTCTGTGTGTTTCTTCTCGCTGGGCTCGGAAAACAATTAGATATATTTCGGGAGTCCCTCCACAGTTGATAGTGAAAAAAGACACGCAGAGGTCAGAGGCGCTCTGTGAGCAGCTCGGGGAGGAGGTCACACACACAACAAACACACACACACACACACACAACAAACACACACACACACATACACACACACACGCACACACACACACACACACACGGCGAGGGATAAACGAAGCAGAAAGTTGGCCCGTGAATGACAAACTCGTAACTGGAACTCTCCTTGAAGTGGAAGTTGTTATTAACATAAACAGTTGGCTTGGTTTGTGATCATGGTAATTGCTCAAGGTGATATGTATTTTGCTGCATAATTTGTAGTGCGACAAATAGCCTGGGAAGCATTTTTCCCGTCACGCTGCCTTGTGGGTAGTTTTCACAGTTCCCCCCTCACAATGCACTGTAACTGGAGGCCTGCACAGAGTAGTTGTGTAGCTGGTATCAAACTTTCTTTTGTTGCAGTCATGTCTTTGTCTGTGCAGGTTTTTGTGTTTGAGCATGCATGCATATGTGTGTGTGTATCCATGAGCATGAAAAGTACCAAATGAGCCATGAGGTCATATAGCGCTTGTTTCCTCTCCTTCAGACTCATATACCAGAATAATTACATCTTTCTCCTTTGGACGTCTCATTATCTGTCACAGACCAGTGGAACGAGAATAAACGTCTCGTCAATCTGTGCTTTTATGTGTGTGTGTGTGTGTGTGTGTGTGTGTTTGTGGGTACGTGTGTGTTGAGGCACGTATGCACGGAGGTGGAGTGGCGCACGACAATCTGACTTTAACAGATGTGAAAATCAGGCTATTACGATATTTAGTTTTATTTTATAATTAAAATGCTGGAAAACCTGTAATTTTGAAGATTAAATGTACATTTAATCTCTAGCGTTGCCCCCATGCTAGTCCACTTTTTCTTCTACCCTCTCGCTCTAAGCTGTTTTACTCACTCCGCTGCTCTGCCTCTCGTTTCCTTTCTCCTCCTCCTCCTCCTCTCGGAGTCTGTGGGCTGATTAGTTCCCGTTAATGACCCCTTGCTCTGTCATTCTTTTATGCCCGTGGCACTGGCAAGCAACGAGCGCTGGCCGAGCTGCAGGGACAGCGAGTGCTGTGCTGGGGTGGGATGACACACACACACATGCAGAGACAGCGAGAGGCGGAGGATGCAGAGAAACAAACACCCAGCCCCGGCCAGGAGGAAAAAAAAACAGAAAACTGCAATAATGGTGTTGTGAGACGTAATACTTTTATTAGCTCCAAATGGAACTGTGTTTTCTCACCAGACCTGTAAATGCACTTTCCATTTAAATTAGATTTTTTTTTCTTTTTCCCATTAACTAGAAAATGAGCCCAGCAGGCAGTAGTCAATGCGTAGTCAATGTGCTTGGCAGAGCAGCTGTTCCTCAGCGTACGGTGGGAGAGGGGGATGACTCTTGGCCGTGACCCTTGTGGAGGTGCTATGCGGCGGACAGAAGCAGCCCTGTCACCGGGGGTGCCTGGTGGACATGCAGGCGTCTGAGATATGCTCATTATACTGAAGAGAAAAAAATCCTTTGATTATAGAAATAAAGACGAGACACTATAAGAAAGCCTGGATTTTTGGTTATTTATATTATTTTAATGATCTGCATGAGTAGTTACTCATTTATATTTACACATATTATATTATTTGTTTTAAAATAAAGCATTTTCCCCAACAGTGGGGATTTATTAGTTTGTTTTTATAAAAAGGTATATTCATTTTACTCTTGAACAATTGACCCAGGGTTTTGACCTCCATTTTGGTGATTAATTTCCCGAAACATAATAGAAAAACAAGCCCAGTGTTTGCTCATGATTAGATAATATTCCTCAGCCGGACCAAGGTTAACTGAGTTAAAATACCATCATCTATTAGGTTCTCCACTAAAGAGCACGGACAGGATCTCTTATTTTAATGGACAATATTCAACAGCCGATTCATTTCAATCGTGCGTGTTGTGTTGGGGGGGGAAGGAGGGGGGGGAGGGAGGGGGACCCTGGTTTTAATGTCCATGTTTTTGTATTCACAGTAATCCCTCCAAGGTCAGACGCAGCGCTGAAACTCAGCTATCAGCGGAGCGATCTGTCTTTTAGCCCTCGCTCAGGCCTGCAGCGGAACGCTCCTATGGCTCGACTTGGAAACAATAAAGTATTAACCAGCTTATGCAACACCCACATGTGAAAAGCTTGATGCAGGACCATGAGAATGATCAAAATAATTCTTCTCTTAGTTGCTCGCTGGACCAACTACATACATGTGTTTGTTCAGGGACAGATTTCTTCTCTATCCCGACTCCGGCTGCCTCAGTTTCACTCTCTGAATTTCAAAGTTGTGGAAAGTTTTTTTTTCCTGTCCTTCCCCAACTGTTTCTTTATTTTTCCTAAAGTTACTCTGTGCCACCCCAGAGCAGCTGTGGGAACATGCCGTCCAAAGTTGTATTTTCGCTGTGATCACTCGAGTAGAATTGTGGTTAATATGAACATAGTAGACACACAAGGAAAAAGAGCTCTTTTACTGCCAGGTTAATTTGACTCCCATCTCAGAAAGAGAAAAGCCTGTTTCTATAAGACCCCCGACAGGAGCGATTGACAGGATTGCTGCAGGTCCAACAGGGGGCAAGATACCCGTTCTAAAAAATCCAGCAGTCGTACATGATACCTCCTCGTTCACGGCTGAAAATGGCGCTACCATATCCGTCTTCAGCTCCTCTGCTCTCCTCTGTAAGATGGAGGCTTAGAAGCAGCTGTTACTGTAGTAACGCTCGGCTGATCTATCACCCCTGACCAGAAAGTGGCGCTACTGAGAGTGGTCTGATAAGCCTCTTTTGCCCTCTGCTCCTCAGCCAAAAGCATTGCAGTCACGGAGAGAAGGCTACATACATTTGCTTGATTTTAAACTACAGCTGCCTTTTTTTGCGTTGGTTTATTTGACCTCGTTAAACTCATTTACTGTCAAAGTCATATTGGATTTACAGGACCCACACTGGAGCGAGTGGAGGCCAAAACCTGATGGGTTTATTTTCTCTCTCTCTTTCTGTCTGTCACTGTTCACGATTTGAGCTGGAAAATGTGACGGGAACGATTGAGACTGTTCGTTTTTTTTTGTTTTTTTTCTCTTTTGCCAGACACATTTTCCACAGATAATTCCTTTCATGGGAGGCTGGCTTCGGACCTTCCACTGTCGTTTTCCTTATTTAACTTGGGGGGAGGCTTGCGGGGGAGAGGCTGGATGTTTTTCTAGCTGGGCAGCAGTGTGGAGAATAGATCCCAGAAGAGAACACATCTCCAACTTGTGAATAAAGACCTAATTGACGGCTTGTAGCCTGTTGTAAACGACTCATGAGGTAATTCATCGTCACAGACGGACGGCGGAGAGACTGGTTTTTTTTCCCTTTGGAAGTTTGGAATCCACTGGTTTTATTCCCGAACTTTTATATCTGCAAATAGAAAATTTTAGGGAATCATAAAAATTTGCCAGACACGGTGACATCACCTCCTGACACGTGCGTCGTGAAAGGTCTTATATGGCTTCTCCTGTTTTTGTTTGTGTTGGAACAGTCGTCTAAAGGTGGAGAGAATTACGCCCAAAACACAAATTTATAGCTTGGCCTTGTTTTTAATATGAACTTATTAATAAATACAATAAGACAATGTTGTTTTCACTTTGTTACGTCTACCGTTGTGGTTGGACGTGCTAATAATAAGCTAGCTTCGTTAGCCTGTTTGAAATGACAGTAGAGAAAAAATACTAGCAGCCAATACCCCTCCACCTCTCTCCTTCCCCTGAAATGCTGGGCCAGGAGAGTGAAAGGCGGCCATTGTTCTGCCGCCTCTGTTCACTCCACAGCCGAGGCTTAAAGTAATGCATGCGCTTTAAAACGGACGGCAGAGAGAGGAGAGGAGTGAGGGAGAATGGCGTGAATGGCGAGGGGGAGAAGGAGAGAGCTCAGCAGAAGTTGTAGTTCGCTTTCAGACAGATAAAAGGGAGGAGAGGAGGAGTAGGATGGGAGCGGCGGACACAAGGGCGTGTAGTAGCCGGGGGTGACACACGAAGAAGAGGTGGCGGTTTCTCTCATTTCCAACTCGTCCATCCTCGCTCATCTGCCCCCCCCCTTCCACGCCATTGAGCTCATCGACCCCCCCTTCCTCCACGTCTGTCCCTCACCAAGGTTTAAAGATGCATGTGTCTCGCTGTCTGTCTCGCCACCCCCCCCACCCCCACCCCCACCCCCCTGGCAGTGATTGGTTTATTGGTGCTGGTTCTCCAGGGGACAGACTCTGGGGCCTTCACCCTGAAGAGGTGTTGTCTTTGCAGGCCGTGGGGTTTTGTGACACCGGGGCTATTCTCACCAGAGACCGGGATTAAGCCTGCTCAGGTTTAGACCCCTGCTTTGTTTTCCTCTGACACTGAAGACTCCCACACACAGAACCTTGTTTACTCGGGAGCCGCGGTACCAAGTTGCATCTTGGTCTCATCTGCTGTGACCCATTGAACACGTTGCCCTTGAAGGTGAATTTTTTCCACTGAGATGCACGTGTCACAGTTGGAATGCCAGGCCGCGTGTGTAATGTAGCGGCTTAATGAAGGGTTTCATTCCGAAATGCTATATATCTGCCGTAGGGACAAATTGGTCCAATAAGAATGAGCCGCTTTTGTCCTTTCGCCCTCATAAAATGTTGCATCTTCTTTTACTGGGATGAATAATGTGGATAATTATGCATGATTGCAGTTCACACAGTCGATATCTCATTTTGAAACAAATCTCTTTGTATTTGTCTTCGACCCAGCTCGTCTCTCTGGCTGCATCAGTTTGAAGGCAGGGGTTTTAATAAGGCTAAGTGGGAATTTGACCAAAAATGAAATGCTAAATTAAAACTGTTTCTAAATCTATCATACCGTAGATTAAAAAAATGTCTCTTGTCAAAATTTTAAAATGAGCTAAATTGAACTTCAGAGACTCCTTTGGCATGAAAAGCTCTTCTTTCAGATTTCGTCCCCTGGCTCCGCGGCTTTCATTAGACAACAGATGCTTGTCTGATCTGAGCTCTAAGAAGAATCTGTAACCGAGCGGATAATAAATCATGTTTAAAAATGTAGAACACAACTGAATCTGACGTCCTCCGTCCAATCTGGGTTTGATGTTCATGCGAGCGAGTGTTTTGCGTTTGTGGGTACCCATGTTCGTGTGGCTACATGTGGCCATGTCCATGTGTTTGCTGGCAACTCGTGCACATATACATCTGCTTGGGGATATTTATGTGCGTGTGTGTGTGTGTGTGTGTGTGTGTGTGTGTGTGTGTGTGTGTGTGTGTGTGTGTGGTGTGTATGTGAGTGTGTGTATCCCGGACTGACCTCTGCTTCGAGGCCTGCTTTAATGAAACAGCAGAAACCCACACCCTTTACTACAGCAGAGCACAGCACTATTCCTGACCCAATTTTCTAGGAGCGCTTCTCTGGGAGCTGCCTGATAGTTTTCCCATTTTGTAAAGTTGTATTATGGGTGTGTGTGAGTTTGTATGACTGTCTTTGTTTACGGTTTCCCAGTGTGTTACTCTACTGAATGTATTTTTTCCCCTGAAGTAAAAAACGATTGATCCCCAGAACGTGTGATAAATGCCATCCTCAGCCTCTCTTCTCATATGAGCGCAGCCTTGACTGGTCTGGCTCAGTCTGAACATTATCCCATATAACCAAATAGGACACCCCAAACAACATAATGTGACAAATACACGCAGACAGACATACACACACACACACCACTCTTGTTTGGATAGGGCAGTTCATTATTTCTTTAGCGGGGTTCAAGTTGCAGGAGATGTGGTATTTATTCTGCTTATTTATTTTCTTCCTCTAAATCAGCGAGCAGTGAGCCTTGGAGTGCAGCAGCCTTTGAACCGCGGCCTATCCCATGACTGCAGCCCTGGGTATTAACCCAGAGCCACTGAGAGGCTTAAAAAGCCATCAGCTCATTGTCCGGAGACACACAAAAAAAACCCTTCCTCCAAATTCGCCCCGTCCTTCTCTTCTCTTTTACCCCTTCCCTCCTTTCTTAAGAATGCTTTGAGCTGGTTTCTGCTGGCATTCATATTAATCAGTTTTAAGGGTCTAATGAGATAAGTGAGACTTAAGGGGACTCCCCAAAGTGGCCTAAGCCCTCCGGATAAACAGAGGTGATGAGCGCTGCCTGTGGCTACATCCTCAGGAGTGTGTGTTTTTTTCAACAGCATTGTCATGCAAACAAAACTTTTTAATGTCCCTAATCTTCTGAGACCCAAAAACAACCACTACACTAGATCTGAGAGGCCATCATTTACTTTTCCACGTGTGGTGAGGTGACGGGGAAGTGGTTGATTTGGGTTCTGGGCTGAGAAACTAGCGCGTTTGTGAATTTGACCAGGATCAGATCTGTTCCCTCCCTTTGTCCTAATCCAACCCCCACACCCCAACCAGCTCATGCCCCCTGTCCCGCCAAGTATCCCAGGAATATAGGCCAGTCGGTGTCCTCCCGCTCTTTTGCCCTACGTGCCATAATGTCCTCCTTTTTCTCTCTTACCCGTCCTCTCTCCTGAGACAGGAGACTGTACTGTCCTTGTTCGTGGGTCGGGGGGGCGGCCCAGCATGCCCATTAGGATCAATGTTGTGGCTGCAGCACTTGACTGACAGTCACCTAAACTCTCTGTCTCTTCACCCACTGTTTCTCTGTCTGCTTTCCTTTTCTTATCATCCTTCTTAAAAACAAACAAGTCTTAACTCCATGATAGAGCTACTGTCCCTCTCTCTCTGTGTGTGTGTGTGTGTGTGTGTGTGTGTGTGTGTGTGTGTGTGTGTGTGTGTGTGTAAATATGCAGCCATGTCTGAGTCACCCTCTGTTTTAAAATCTTTAGAGTTAGATACATTTGGGGGGAAAAGCATTAATCAGGCAACTGTAATAGAAGCTACTCAGCAAGGATGAACTTCTTAAGGAAATTAAATTAAGTGTAATCTGTAATAATCTTCTGTAATAATCTGTAATAATCTTAAAATTACACTGTAAAAGTTTATGCATTATATATTTAAAGTGCTACATTGCTGTTTACGAGAAAACTGAAAATATTAAACTTTCATGCTATTGGTTGAACTGAACAGTCAGAAGTGGTGCAGTGGCTGTGAGGCGGGACAAGTTCCTCAGAGTTCACTTTCACCTGCTGTTCTGTTCCTTCGGGCCGCGGGACACCGCGACCGGAGACATTCCAGCCGGGATTAGAGCGTGCATGGAAAACGGAAGCACAAATAAAAGGGAGTGAGGGAGCTTTTCTTTTTGTTCCACAAACGGCTTTTGACCTGGATGTTTAGTGCTTCATGTGCTTTTAACATTAAAAATAGTGTTTGGTCCTCATTAGCATTCAGGCATTAGCAAAATATCAAGTAACTATTTTCAGGATAAAATAAATATTACACTTTTTATTTTATTAATTCTAAAGAAATATTTAACGACAACAAATTCTGAAACTAGTTTCAAAAATGTGCAGCTGCTCTTATAAATGTGTGTTACGTGTTTTGAGAAATTCTGAGAATTGCGTTTATATATTTTTATATTTTTTCACTAAAAAATATATGTTGTGCTTAACAAAACAAATTCTTACAGTAAGATGGTCAAAGACACTAAATAATTTATATTCAAACTTATGGGTTTGAATTTCAGTTCAGTTATTGAAAATTCAAACTTGCCCTTTTAGCCATTTTTCCTTTTGTGGAAAGCCTGACAATTTGCACACGTCTGAGTGGTATTACTTCTTATGAGGTTCGGGGCTGAAGTCGATCTTTAGCCTGTGGGAAAAGAGATGCATCATGTTTCTCACATTTGCTTAGAGAGCGTTCGCTCGGCTTTGGCTGGAGTGATGAAATATTCATTGTTTGTGATGTCTGAGAAGAGGAGCACTTGCAATCCTTTGCACGCAAATCATGAAAAAATGAAGTGGAGGTGGACGTGTTGTTTGAGGTGATGGAGGTGATGGAGGTGAAGGTCTGTGACCTTAACTGGAAACATTAAGGATGGCTGACAGGGCGCAGTAGTGCCCAGGTTTCCTCTATGAGAATTTGTGCTCTTTGTTTGCCTCAGGAATTTATTAAACATTAATTATTTTGGACTGGTTGGATTTCTTCGAGGCTTTGAATTCCCAGTTTTCTTGTTAACACACTGACAGGTGTCAGTCGCCCACGTCTGTGACAGGGACACACCTGTCAACCTGAGCGACATCAGGTTCAAGGCTGCTTTAATAATTCAGGACAGCCACGTGTTTTATCCTGCCTCTCTCCGTCCCCCCCTTCCTCTGGGAAGTAGAGACCTGTCCTTACATTAAGGCCGGGTCAGATTGTGTCTGCTGTCGTACATTAGCGGCCAAGCCTCCCTGCCTGTATCACTGGTAAGAGGAACATGGCACGAAGATGGCTGAATTATTCACACTCATAATCGGCCTTTATGTCCTGCTGCCAAGCCGGGCCTCACTGTTATTCTAGTGCATAATTGATGGTGCTCAGAAGTGGAAAAGTTAGAATAGCAGAAGTAATGCGAAGCGAAAGTGTAGTCAGGCAGCACAAGGAGGGAAGAGGGGGGACTGGCGGGGTAGTGAGTGGGATAGATGGACGGAGGTGGGCCTCTATAGGAGTTTTTTACACTGAGCCTGTGTTAGCCTTTACGGGGCTTAGACCCAGCTATCGTGGGGATCGCGTGTGTAGACCAGCCAGACTAGACTGAGAGGAGGGGGGATAAGAGCGGGATGAAAGGAGGTGGAGGGAGAGGAGATGGGGATCCAGAGTAACAAGGCCTGACGCTGAGCCGACCTAGAATGTGGTCTGTCCCCCCCCACCCAAAAGTTTCTCTGGGGATCCACTCTGGGAACATACATTTTTTTTAAATTGAATTGAATTTGATTACAGAGTAAAAGAAAAAGTTTATTTTGCCCTTTTTATTACTGGGGAACAATGATCCCAACTCTTTTGTTACTCTGTTGCCTATTTTGCAAAGTCACACCTTCACATATGTTATCTATTTTCATTCACACCTTTAATTACTTATTATTTTTCACTCTATTAGTCAGTAGTATGTGTGTAGTTATCTGTCATTAGTTACTTGTTATCATTTGTTATCATTATTCACTGCATTATTTGCATCTGTCATTATGTATTTTGCATTTTGATGTAAATAAAAGTTTATATTTATCCTTTGTTTTACTGGGAAACAGTGATCACAACTCTTAAAGGGTTCGGGTTGTAGTTTGGACCCAGTTCAGTGCTACCTGCTGCGACACATATCAACCATGAAACAATAATGACAACCACAAAACAGTTATCAGTGCAGCCTCCAGAGTCGTGCAGTGATCAGCTCCATTTCAAAAGGAAAAGCGAGGTCATGCGTCTATTGACAAACTGAGTTGGTCGATGTGACATAAGAAAAATGCTTAATATATTTGATTTTATTACATTATACACAACTCCCGTCCCGTCATCTCTGTGAGTTCCTCTCGCTGAATGGAACACGCCTCCATGGAAGTGAGAACGTCTCAGGTGAAGGTGTTAACACGGCCCCAGGTGGAGCCTATTTAACACCTCTGTGACCCTTAACAAAGCCGCACTAACTGCTGCCTAGCTCTGCCTTTTGTGCTTCATAACAAAGCCCTTCAGCTTCTAATAACACCGCAGCACTGGTAGTGTCAGGAGAAACCTGAGATAAGGTCCACATCACAGAGCTGGTGGGAACTGTTTAATCCGCTTCTTGAAACCAAACCAATACACAACAGGCAGGGATCATGTTTGGCAAAGTGGCCCGCTTTGATGGAGGGATCGGATGGTGTGAGTGGGAGAAGAGGGGATGAGGAAAAATAGAAAAGGCGGCTGAATGCCGGTAGTCTTTTCTCTGAGCGGTGAAAGAGAAGAACATCTGGAGAACAATGCGTTAGTGCGTGGTGCGCACAAACACACAAACTGAATCGGAGTAGTGTGTTACTCATATTTCTGTTTGTGAGTATTTCCCCTTTTAATTACAATAAGATTACTAATTTAGCTCAAATATTAAAGTTGTTTTTAATCCTACCTGGTCACATATAAACACATCGACACATTTTCACGGACTTGAAAGTATTTGTTCTTTAACATCCGGTGATTCTCCTTCGTGTAATAGAGTCACCGTCACTTTTGCAATATATTAGAAAGTATCTTTCACCCGAGTCACTACAATGTGGCCGTAAAACCGTCGAGTGGAAACATTAGCAGCGATATGTCTCAGAAACTCATAAAACCAATTTACGAGTGCACTTAGGGCGCGTACACCTACTGGAGCCATTCTATAAAGATGCAGACAGAGATTGCACCAAACTTGCTCCAATTACCCACGTTTAAAAGTAATAAACCTGGATCGATAAGTGATAGAGGGCCTGTTAATCCCGGACTTACCCGGTTATTTCTAATTTAGACACTCCTCTTCAAACTAAAATCGCAGCTTTTACAAGCTTACCATTGATTTACTTTATTGTTTTCTTCCTACGGGCTAAATGCTGCATTGAACGGTTTTTCGCGCCCGTCCTCCAGAATGGATGTTTTCTATCTGTTTGGAAGTGTTTAAATTCTGAAGAGACTCGCCTTTATCTTATTAAAAGAGAACTTGCAACCGGCTTTAAGCTTTTTAGTGCAGTTTGTATTTTTTAAATGCAGATAAATTAAGTTTTGACATCTCGAATGAAAACAGGTAAAGAAGATATAGAAACATCAGTGTGAGCTCCGTGTGAAACAGAGGGAGGACACAGTTGTCCAGCAGCAGGATATGGGACTGGACCAGTACGCCGTTGCCTAGTTAAGCTCATATGCTTATTTATTTACAGCTCGGCTCAGCATGCCGGTGCTGGAATGCTATCGGCACTCGCAGGTATGGATTAGACCCCTCTCTGTCTCACTGTGAAGTTAATTGAGGGAATCCTCCTCCCACGGTGGACCGGGACTGTCTCAGATCCGCCTGCAGACTCAGCTCACAAAAAAGCACTTGCAGTTTCACTTTTAATTTGCGATTCCCGACTCCAGTCTGAAGGGACTGCGTCGGATGAATCATTTCTCCGCGACCTTTTTACACGCTCTGTCTAAGACGACCCCCCCCCCACCCCCCCCCCTCCAGCCCCCCCCATTGCCTCTAATTTAACGTCATTAATGTGATATAATAGCTTATTACGGTGTCCCTAATTAGATTGCGCAGCGGTAAGATGTGTTATCATTCTGCCCTCCCTTTAATTGCTTCACTTAATGGTTTATTTTTTTACATATTTACATGTAACTGTGCAGTTAATCTACATGCCTATATGTGTTTACGTGCAGCAGCAAAGCAATAGAATTGCGCTCTTCCTGTCTACAGTGTGATAGATTCAATTTATCCCTAATTAACGTATTATCAAGGAAAAAGTCTCATCAGGAAATGCCACTGTTAATACCCAGGGAGGGAATTTAGTTTAAATACAAACATGGCTGACGGGGGATGAGCTTCAGTCTTTATTTTTTTCAGAACATTTGTCAGAACCTGTGATGTTTATGTGTAGCTTTTATGTAAATAGCCAATTAATTAAATGTCACAGCAAAGCTCAGCCACACGTGTGTTTGCTCCCAGTGCTGTGATTTATAAGAATTTCAGGAAAGGCAATTGATCCGTGATTGATGTGGTGTTGTTTGCCTGTCCCAGCTTATCATATGGATTTATGTACAAACACGTCCATTGTTAGAGTATGACTTGTTTATATCTCAATGGTAATTTCCATTTCTTTTTTATGTCCGAAAACATTTCGTTGGTATCTACTGAATTGTAAGTCAACGTGTCGGGTTGTGTAAATGTTTCACTTCCACACATCTGCACCCAGAATAATTCCCGTCATCCTGGATTTGTTTTCTCTGCGTCTCTGCCGGTCTTTTAATTGTGTATTTTTTCCAGTGTTTTACAGCCTAGGAATGATTTTATAGCAGTCTGTTTTACGCCAGTGTCCAAACCATGCAGCCCGGGGAAGATTTAGTGTGTTGCCGCTGTTGGGTAGTGAGCTCTAATTGGAAGGTCAGGAGGACGTGTTCAGGAGTAGCAGGAGATCACCCGCGCTCCGCAGATTTAAAGGTTATCCAAACCCACCCGCGGACTATAAGATGTAATTTTTCCTGTTATTTTATTAGCCATCTGGATAGAGTTTATTGCATGAAAAATTGATTTAAAAATTGTATTTTTAAAAGTGGCCTCAAACTTCGCTTTAAGTGACATTTGAATTACGCCATATAAAATAATTTGTCCTTTCACAAGCGAATAAAAGTGCAAATGTTCTCGTTTCGTTCCATGATTTGTCTGCAATAAAAATAAACACTGTATGTAGTGTATTATCATGTACAAAGGGTATTTTAGTTTGAAATTTGCCCATTGTGCTGTTCAGAAAAATGTAGCTATAAGTAAAATAGTTCTCCTGGTTGCTTCACGACATGAGGACGATTTTTTTTTCATCCAGTCATGGCGTCTCTCTTAAGAACAGCTGCCTCTGGTCCTGCGTGGCACGCCAGGAGTTAACCACACTGTGGGCTTGGCTGGGAGGCTGAGACGTCTGTGCGCCCGGACTCTTGTGTGCACGTCTGAGGGGCTCCGTTTCTGCATTTCGTGCCACATTTCGTGTCTATCGCCAGCCCGTCTCTCACGCTTGCCTGGTCCGGTGTCGTTGATGGGGTTTCGGGTGAAGGGTGGGGTGAGGAGGAGGAAGATGAGGAAGAGGAGGAGGAAGAGGAGGAAGAGTGGGCTGCCAGTAGATAAGTGGTAGATGTCTGGCTTTTGCTGTTGATGTAGGTTGGGGTAGGCTGCATATCTCCCTGGGTGATTCTTGGCACGCAATGTTTTGAACTCTGCCTGGACACACACCCTGTGGACAAACTGCCACTCTACACAAACACACACACATATACACAATACACACACTTTTTGACATTTTGGTGACACAGAAAACCAGTGTTTTACCGGCTCTCAACCCGATTGGCTCGGGCATTTGAGAGCTATTGTGTTTTGCTTTTTGTTCACCTGTCTGCACATGTATGTGTGTGTGTGTGTGTGTGTGTGTGTGTGTGTGCAGTCAAGTGTGCCCCAGTGCTTTCCCCCCCACCTCTGGTAGCCATGCAGTTATCGACAACAGAAGGAAAGGTGAAGTCTCTGCACACAAAGAGGCAGAATGTGCTGAGCAGAGCATCCAGCCACAAAAGGAGAGTGGGCTGAGTCGGGGGTGCAGAGAAAGTAGACGCACCATAAACAGCTCAAGTGAAGCGGCTTTCTGACCGACTCTCCTCTATTTGATTTCTTCCCTTCTCCTTCCTCTACATCTCTCCTTCCGCTGTTTCCTTTTCTTCTCCCCTCTTTTCCCAGAGGGCTGTCTGCCATTAAAGAAGTGGGAATTGATTTTTCTCATTCTTTCTTCCTCCCCCCTTCCTTTTATTTAATACCCCTCGGCCGTCGCCTACCCCCTCCGAGTCCAAATCAATACAGTATCTGCATGTACACTGGAATCAAATACAAGCGCACACTATCAAAGTGTCACAGTGGGGGTCGGCCATTCTGAAAGACGGCGACCTATTGTTCGTTCATCCTTTTTACCTTCTCTCTTTCCCCATCATGCACTCTGGCTGTGTGTCCCTGCATCTCTCCTCCGCCCCTCCTTGATTATTTCATCTTGTATATGTGCCTCCTCTCCTCCCTCGCTCCCGTCCTCTCATCGCAGCTGGGATGTATAATGCAGAGAGGTGAGAAAGTTAAGAGATTGAGAACGCATTTACAGTGTCCCTCTTCTCCTGTGTGCCTCCTCCTCTCCTCTTCCTCTCCTCCTCTCCTCCTCTCCTCCTCCTCCTCGGGCTGACTTGTAATGAGAGTCTGAATGCGTGTATGTGGGTGTGTTATGTGTGAAAGTAATGAGAGTCATATTGGTTCTTATGGGGTCACTGGGAACGATCACGCACAACAGAGCATGACTCTTGCCATTATAACCCCGCACCCTATGTAGCTGTTGTGATGTGGCGTGTTTATGTGCATGTGAGTGTGTGTGTGTGTGTGTGTGTGTGTGTGCGCGTACGAGTGTGTTTTTTTTTGTTCAGGTTACACTATAAAAGGCACAGCTGACTCTTATCTGCAGTCTGCTCTGCTTTAACCTTCTCTTTGTCCCCAGTCAAGCTTCGTCTAGAGAGGAAACAGAAGCAGGCGAGCATATGTATAGGCACACACATACACACACACACACACACATACACACACACACACACACACACACACACACACACACACACACACACACACACACACACACACACCACACACACACACACACACACACACACACACACACACACACACACACACATATTTATATATCCCTAGCTGTGAGGACACTCATACTCTGACCTGATTCTAATTCTAACCTTAAAACCAAGTCTCAACCATCAAAAAACCCTTTGAAGTAAAATGGACCGGCCCAAAAAGTCCCTGCACTGAAGTTCTTTCCTCACAACCATAGAAAGACATGTACACACACTCACACTCACACTCACAGCAAAGCCATCTGTGATGTGGACTGACACACACTTGCAAACGTACCGACACTGCTCCATCCCCTGACTACTATACTCTACCATATATTCAGCAGTTCTGAGGCGCAGCATTGAGAGCTGTCAGGCCCAGTTTGGAGCCCCCATGCTGGGCTTGCTGTTTCCTCGAGCTCCCCTCTCTGATGACAAATGACCCGTGTCTCCACATCAGACACCGGGCGCTGCTGTGGGGGCGGGGTGAGGGAGGGTTTAATAGTGTAAAGTGCCCGGTTATATGGACTGAATTTTAAAAAGGCACAAGTGGAAGGCGGTAAAGGGGAATAAAAAAAAAGAAAGAAGCCGAAACACGGAGAGAGAGAATGACCCATATCTGTGAGAAATGGACCCTTTAAAGCGACAAGGACCTCATTCACCTTTACCTTCACCGAGTCACCTTTACCTTGTATTACAAAATGCAATATATATATTTTTTTACCATGAAGTATGTAGTCGAAACGTCGGGTTTGATCTCAGCTAAGTACAAGTCTAAACACGGCTAAATACACACACTCCTAATGAACTAAATTAAGCTGTTTCAAATTCCTTTGGGTATTCCTAACAACGAATACAATATGTCCCTGATATTCATTCAGGAAAAATAACTTCAAAATGACTCTGTGGTGCTGCAGAGTAATTTAGGCCTATTAGAATAGCTGCTGATTGGAGCCACTATTATTTCGGTGTATTAGGTTGGTGCAAGGCCTCTGATTCAGTGCTTGTCGCAGGATGGAGCAGCCCAGGGGGGGGGCGGTGTGACTAACAGTTCCTCTTTGTTCATGCCAAGGTTTTCATCAGGCCTTCAAGACCTCAATTTTTAAACAGAAATGCCTAATTCATCCCACATGGTCCCTATTCCTTCTCTCCTTTTCTTCCCTTCTTTATGCCTCTGCACCGGCGACGGCCTCGGCTGGATTTGTTTCGGGGTTTTCTGCCCTTCCCTTTCTCGGGAACGCAATATCTCAGGAACACCTCGAGGGAAATTCTTCAAATTTGGCACAAACTTCCACTTGGCCTCAAAGATTAAATGATTAGATTTTGGAGATTCACGGGCAAAGGTCAGAGTAACTGATGTCACAGAATATGTTTTGGGTCATAACTCAAGAAATAATGCACTGATTATGACAAATTTCCAGACAAATGTGTAATTGGTTAAAATTATGAAGTGATGACATTTTATTGCTGCCTTCATATGGAACTCGTGAGCTCATGGCTACGACGTGGGAAGCCGTGTACACAGAACGCTCGGCATTCAAGTCGTAAAGTTGTGGGGACACAGCTGCTAGGCAACGGGCGCCATTATAAACTTCACTGTCAGCGTGTAGAACACACAGAGCTAGCACGCGTGTAACGGAATACAGGAAATGCAAAGGGGGGGATGACGGAACAAAAAGAGGAGGCTGTTGGGAATATCAACATTTTCCTCAGACTAATACAATTCTGAACAGTAGAAAGAAAATATACTAACATGCCATCCGTCAAAAGATGAACTTCCATGGCCTCTGCCGCACGTCACAGCTCGTGAACTCCAAGCTTTCAGAAAACATCAAGGTCTCAGGTTGTGAATGTGCCACGAGAGGTGGGCGTTCAAATGGACTCAACACGGTCAACACGACCTCATCTGAAGGCTGCATATATCCAAAAGGTGAAAGGTCAACTTCACTTTAACATCATAATGTTCTGCAAAAGCACCTTTCGGCCATTATTCAACAGCATAACTCAGGAGCAGATTAATGCAATATTTCCTGATACCTGACTGGTTGGAAGAGGCATACAGCTGTAAGGCGGTAACTCAGGCAAACACATCCCAGATTACACCTGCACACACATGGCAAAGCCTGGGTGATCATGTACACACAAACACAGAAAAAAACACACACATTTACATCCATACACAAAATGAAGACCTTCACCCTCGGCTCCTGCTTGGCTGTACCTCTCCCAGTCAGTCAATGTTAGCATCTTGCTGATTCAGACAGCTGTCACTGCAGCGTCAGCTCTGGGGGCCGTGCCAGACAGACACCAAGCACAGCCATGTAGACGTTATGGTGTGTGTGTCTGTGTGTGTGTGTGTGTTTGAGGGGGAGAATGCATATGCTATGTGTCTGAGCATGCACCGGTAGTTTAGGTTAATTCACTTTATCCTGTATTCAAGCAAAATGTATAGTTTAATGTCTTTCTGTGTTATTTCATGAGGGCAGACAGGGTGGCCCTGTGGTTAGAGAGCTGGTGCCATGAGTTGAAGTTGCAGATCTGACAGCCAGTGTTTAGTGTTGAGTGCGTTTGATGCTCTGCTCGTTCTTTTTAACTTGCTCAGGATAAAAGCATCAGCTGATTTACCTCACTCTGAGACAGACTGGATGGGACGGCAATTTCACGACAAAACGTTTTTTTCAGTGATTTGATTCTGAGGACGATTCACCTCTGGCATCAACGTCCTGGAACAATCAAGTTAACCCCAAACTTAAAGGGCCGGTTTGCCTAAATCTGATTTCACGCTGTTACAAAGGAGGAACGTGAAATTAGGATTCAGTCAGTTTTCATAGGCTCAATCTCATTAATGAAAAAACTTTCAGTAAATATAAAATGTGCATGGTATTCTATTGGTGATCCACGACAAGAATTTCCAATTTATTTCCATAAAATGAGAAAACAATGTTTTGTATTTTTACAACAGAGCCTTTACTTTAAATGTCCCTACATGGATGGGTGAGTGTGTAAACACTGACTCTGTTTGCATGAGTCATGTGAACGTTCTTTTTAGAGAGCAGGTCCCATTGGTGGTTGATGGGTAGAAGCGCAGCTTGGGGCCCTCGGCTCCTGCTGTGTCCTGAAGAGGGGGGGAGCTGTCCATAGATTAGACACCATCTGTCGATTGTCACTCGACAAACACATGAACACAGACTCACATGCACACACATGACCCGAATCATAACCTCAATTAGCGCCTTACCCCCTAACCTTAACCAGAACCAAAGAAATGACTTTTTGCCTCATTAGGACCAGACTGGTCCCATTGAGCCACTAACGGTCCCGACAAAAAAACGAAAAAGATCTCAAAGAGGTAACGGAAATTAACGTACACACACACACACACACACACACACTCTTTTATACTACATTATTTATTCCTTTGCTTTCTTCTAAACGTTTGTTCCTCCGTTCACCTTTGTCGTCACCTTGACCTCTCACCTGTTTCCCTCCCTGTTGCTGCCGTCTATCTCTTCTATGCCTCTCCTGTTTTTCCATAATGTATCTGCCCTCGTTCATTTGCTTCCCTCTATTAATCCGCCTCCGTCACTTCTTCACGTCGTCCCTCTCTCTATGCGTCCTTTATCCTCAACTCTTGCATCACTTCCTTCTTAAATATCTCCCCCCCCTTCCCTCCCGTCTGTCTAGTGGGAGTCTTTGGGTGTGAAAGACTATCATTAAAGAGATGCCCCCCTCTCCTGCTGGGAGTAATCATCTATGAAAGAGGACACATTAATGTTACCACAGCTAACACTGTTGCCTCTGTGTGTGTGTGTGTGTGTGTGTGTGTGTGTGTGTGTGTGTGTGTGTGTGTGTGTGTGTGTGTGTGTGTGTGTGTGTGTGTGTGTGAGCGTGCCATGATGCCAACATGGCCCACTTTGTTTCAGCCAGCACTCCCTCCTCACACACTCACCAAATCCTCCCTCAAGGACACAGTCACTTGGAGCAGACTCCCCTACTCCTCGTACCTGTGTGTGTGTGTGTGTGTGTGTGTGTGTGTGCATACGTCTCAGTCTGTTGCTGATCCCATGACTCTTGCTTTCTTATACCTAGATGAATAGGGCTCATTCTCTACTGAATCACAGACCTTCTTTTTTTTTCTTTACAAATCCTATTTTTGAAATTGGCGTATAATCCGCGGGACCAATTTCACAGGAATTGATGCTGAACTTAAATAAATGTGCACATACCTGAGTGTGACAGAGTGTGGCTGTACCGGGGATGTGTGTAGGCAGGTGTGTATTTTTGTCAGCAAGTCGGAGGACAGGCTCTATTTTTGTGCCGGCATTGTTTGTGTTTTATTTGTGTGTGTGTATGTGTGTGTGTGCGTGTAGTTGTGTGTGTTGCACCTCTGTGTTTCATCTTGCCTCCTGGGGCTCAATGCTCTCTGACTATTCTGAAGGTCAGAGATGACACCGTGGGAGAGGGGTCAGTCATCACTGCCACCCCTCCATCTCCTCCTCTGTCCATCTCTCCATCTCCTCCTCTGTCCATCTCTCCTTTCATGTATTCTCATCTCTGTCCTGTGCCGCTCTCGGTATGTGGACTTTATTAAATTTGTCTCCGGGTGGGTGACGGAGAAGACAGGAGGGGATCAGGGGAGTCATCCCCTCTTTGCCGCTTTCATCTGTCTCTCCTCTTTCATTCCCGCGAGGGGACTCTGGTCTTAGGGTCCTCATGGTGAAAAGGTAGCCCGAGAACCTATGCCCTCTTTGGGCACTGTGCGCCATGACAGCTCCCTGATTCTATCTGCAGGTCAGGGGCTGGAAAAGAGATAAAAAGAGATCTCTCTCTCTCTCCTGTCACATATTATACCCAGGCCATGGTGCACTAATTTCTTTAAGCTCTAAGCCGGACAGAAAGGTGCGAAAATCTGTTCAGCAACTCAGCTCATCTCATCAATCCTCCTCAATCAATAGAAATTAAGAAATGTGCTTTGCAACAGCAAAATAAGATTCAGCCCCGGATGCTTCGCTAAATCAGTTAGTTGGATCGTGAGCTCTTCTTTTTACCGAAAGGGTCAACACATCTTATTCTGCAAAGGCAAACACATTCCTAAACACGACAAGGCAAGTCAAACATTCATAAGAACACACACGTGCATGAAAGTGCTTCTGTGTCTCTTACTTTCCGCTTGGATAAGTATAGTTATAGAGCAATTATAGAATTACAGCTGTTTATAACCTAATGGAAGTATTTTATTCTCTCCTTATCTACTTTGATGAAGACCGATTTCCCTTGTGGTCACAATATCGGGTTTGTGTGAGCATGTGTGTATGTGTGTGTCTGTGTGTGTTGGGGGTGTTTTAACACTTAAGAGCTTGAGGATTAAAGCAGGAAAGACGTATAATTCAGAATGTGTTGGAATGTTAAATGAGTAAAACAGACATGGAAACATGTGAGGGTGAATGAACTTGAAAAACAGGATTCAACCGGTTCATGCAGTGTCCTGTTTATGTTTCATGTGTTGGTTTATGTGGTTGTTAATAACTGACACAGAGCAACGACTGAGTGTTGTTGTACAATGTCGGTTTTTCTTTTATTTCCAGTAGCTGCTGAGTCGTGTTGATTCCAATGTTATTATCTCTGTTTTGTACCATTATGAATCATATTGTGGTCTGCCCCGCGGCTCACACTGTCTCTGTTACAGCCGGGGAATCAAATGAGGTAATTGATAACTTAAAATGATAGATTTCCCCCTTCGTTCCCTGTGTGTGTGTGTGTGTGTGAGAGGAGAGATCATTTCTCCTTATTTCCCCATGAGGAAATAAGGTCGGCTGTTTTACATGTCACTCTGCAGACGTGCTAAAACACTGCAGCCAATAGATGACATGAGGTGTGTAGAAGGAGGTTCATTGTAAATTTCCTTCCTAAAAACAAAGAAGTTCCTCCTGGGGTTTCTACTCTACTTTCTACACAATGGTGCCATGCACATCAATTCATTTGAAAGGAAAACGAGCTGGTTAGTCAGAGGACAACTCTTTGAATGCTGGGTTTTGCCAGCTGCTTTGTTTAATGTGATCTTTATGCAGCTGATTGGGATGGGACCTGACCTGTTATTTGCTTAATGAGAACTTGTAGAGGTCACGATCACAACAACAAATTATTTATCTAAATTTTTTGTCGTAAAGCACGTTGTTCTATCTGCTGAAATATTCCCACACGGGAATGTGACAGATAAAGTAATGCTTTCCTCCTTGTTTAACTCTAAGCTCTGCAGCCAAAGGGGCAGGATTAATAATTTGTGTTAACAAGAAGGATGTCACTCCTCCTTTCATACATCCTCAACTTGTGCCCCTCTCTGCTTGCAGCCCTTTCACCCTGCTGATTACACCTGACAGCTCCTCCTTCTCATCGTCACACATGACAAAGTGTTGCTTCCGTGCTCCCAGAGTCTCATCCCTCACCCTACGGATGGCCCAGATCACAGCTGGAGCAGATATGAGGCCGGGGAGGGGGGATCCGTCACAACTTTCCATTTGTACCTGGAACCCATTTTTCAGCTCTTAGATAGGTCGAGTGTGTTGCATCTCTCAGTGGTAGATGGGATTTATCCACTGAGCTGTTGCTTGGTGCATTGGACGTGGCTACAGGAGCAGCCAGACTCACAATTAACGCTGATTTATCATCAGGCTCAACTGTGAGACTCTGAATCAGCAGCGGTGATAATGAAGATGCTCCTGGTCGAAACCGTGGTGGAGTTTTTATAGGATTGAAGTGAGAAGTCGATTTGTGCTGTGGGTGTGTGTGGGTGTGTGTGTGTGTGAGGACAGAAAGTAAGGCAGTCAGGAATGTATAATTGGTTAATATAACACTTCGAGAAGGCATATCAACTTTTTCACAAAACAGGACACCTTGTAGTCATGAATGTTATGACTTGATGAATAGTATTAAATCCAATCACCATCTTTTTGTATCCACATTCCTTTTTCCTCCGGTACCTTAATGGAGGGGAAAAGCTCAGCCCGCATAATTGAACACAACACCAGGCGATTAGAAGACAATGTAGGCAGCAGACGTTTAGCAGCACAGTATTAGACAGGATTAGGATGATTCACTGTAGAAAGGAGGCGCCCTGAGATGACAGCTTAGCTCCGCGTTTCACTAGGTGTCAGTTAATACAGCTCCTGCTGAGACCAAATGAATTCAGTCATGATGACTCCTGCTCTTTTCATTCTCTCCCTTTATATATTTAACTGTGTTTCATTTGTTCCCCGTTTTCTCTATCAAAATTTTTACGTAGTTATTAAATCCGAGTCTTTCTTTCCACTGTGGCTGCAAATCAGAACTCAACCACTTTGCAAGAAAATCATTCAATTTTATCTCTCTAATTATTGACATAAGGGGGAGTGAGGGGGTGTGTCAGAAACACTCACACATGCCCATTACTGGTTTCTTTGAAGCCTGCAGAAGCTTGCTCTGTCAACAGGTTTGCCAAGAAACTGTGACATGATTTACAATCATGTAGACAGTTAACGTCAAATAGTTTTCATACACACGCAGCGAAACAGTGACCACATCTCATGTGTGGTTAGACGGCTGGGCGTGCAGAGGAATTCAGCGACACACAAAGAGTGATGAATTCAAAACAGTTTTGCATCATCTCCCTCCCGCAATTTTAAAGCATGCCATAGTTCATCATAATGCAAAATTCTATTTTGACATAGAAGACAGTTTTCCTGACTCCACACGTCTCTCTGTTGAAATCCGGTGAGGAAAAAGTTATTTTTTGTGGCCGGGGACCAAAGGGATGGCAGGACTGAGAGGGGTGAGGGGGTTTAGGTCTTAGTCTAATCTGCCTCCAATCTGGTGTTGTGGGAAGAAATGCTGAGTGCAGGCAGTGGCTGGAGGTAAGGTCAAGTCCCCGATGTAAACCCACAACATTCTTCAAGCTCTAATGGTGTATTGCAATCATTTCTCCTGCGATCTGTTTGTGTGTGCATGCATGTGTGTCCCTGTGCATTTTCACACTTCTACCATATCAACTTATATTTCCACTGTGTGGGGAGCTCGGGTCCCTCGAGGGCCCCGGGTTTATGCTATGAAGCTCATAAAGAATCGTGATGGCAGGCGATTGTGTGAGAACGTGTTTATGTCTGTCTCTGCCGGGCGCCGACAGGGCTCTCTCTTGAGGTGGGTTTTAATTCCAGATGGACGTGTGAGGGCAGGCATAGAGAAACAAGTGTGTGTGTGTGTGTGTGTGTGTGTGTGTCAGTGGAGGGGGTAAAATGGTTATTGTAGCCTAATCAGCGTGGTGACCTGAGCCAGAGTTAATATTGAGGAGTTTGACCTTTTCTGTTGGCGGGAGATGAGGAGTGCCCTCAATCCCCTGTGGCTTTATGCAAGCATTCTTTCAGCACCATCACGCTGCACAGATGCACACAAAAACACACAAACACACAAACACACACAAACACACAGAGTATTTCTCTTTCTTTCCAAATGGCAGATGTATGGCAGAATATTAAACATTTACCCACCCACGCCCACATAAACTCGGACAGACACTTGGTTCCACACCTCTGTTTGTGTCTACTTATGCTACATATAGTAACAAAAATGATTATAGGTTTAATTAAAATGTGAATGATAATTATCTTGCTGTACAACTGAAACTAGCTATTTGTATAACCCATATTCACAAATTACGATTTGCCTCATAGGGTCTAACAAGGTCCGACGTCCTCTCTTCTTAAACTTCAACAACAGTAAGGAAAAACTACCAGCAAAATAACACTATTTGCGACATTGATTAGAATAAAAAGTTTCTGTCTCACTTAAAGAAAGTGAGACATAAAATGGAAAATAGAAACAAAGATGCTGGGAGCCTATTCACCTGCTGTCACTTGAAATTTAATTAACATTTGGCACACCTGGCCATGCCATGGAAAATTACTCTGAACTTTGACAGAATAGACCACTTTTCTAGCAGCCACTTTACTTATCCTTCACTTTTCTGGCTCCGTTATTCTCTGACTTCATCTGCTTTCATAACCTCCTAAGCTCTCTCTCGTTTATTCTCACCTCTTAAATCCTCCCAGTGGTATTAAATTTGTGTTTATTCCCCCAGTCTCCCTCCCCATGTATCCAGGTCCCCGAGGAAACATCCAAAGTACAGAGCCCCGGGTAGGGAGCCGCAGGCTGGGCTTGTAGCCGCCTAGGGAGCCCTCACAGGGATTGGCAAGCCCTGGAGACCCCGTACTAGTTGCACGACTACTTGTCTTGCACCAGAGAGAAATGAAGAAGGAGAGCGTGTAGGAATAGTGTTCAGGGAACAAAGTGCTTTCCTTGTGAACCTATATAATCATAAAGGCTTGTATTTCCCTGTAAATCTACACTTCTGGAATGGAAAAGCAAAAGCCTCCAGCATGTATATGCCATAAAAGCCCTTCTACATGTGAACCCATGCCTCCCATTTGTTTGACAGTGAGAGAACAATTGCTCTCACTGGTTCCAGAGGCCCCGTCTCGGTCTCAGCTTTGTGCAGGGATATGATGATGTCCCATGCTAAGAACAAAGCTGGATAATTGACCCCCTTCAGAGGCTCGAACATGGCTCATATGGCCTGTCGGACAGCGACAGCTTCCTGTGCACACAAATGTGCACCCATGAGTGCACTGACAAGCACAATCATGCTCACACACCAGCATTCAAACAGGCAGAAATGCAAACAAACGTTACTCAGTGCTTGTTTCAGTCGGACTGAAGTAAAACAGTGTGTGAGTAAATGTGAGCCGTGTGTCATTTGTCTCTCTGCCTACATGGAGCGTTTTCCCTGAGTGCCTTTCACTAGCTGAACATATACACCCTGTAATCTTTTCTGCTTTGTTATACAGCCTAGGTGTTAACTTTCAGCCGTGATGGACAACTTTACAATAGGCAGGCTCTCCCCCCCGTTCCTCCGAGTGAATGGAGTATTCTCTGTGATTAATAATAGACCATAGTTGACAATGAGAAATATTTAAAACGCCTGGTTGGAGTTGAAATATACCTTGTTGCTCCTATCTCTTGATCTATGTCTCTCAAATCTGGATGTTTTCTTAATTCACTCTCCACGCACAATGCACCGTAAGTACATAATGAATTGGGAAATCTTGCTTTCATGCTTGAAATCTGAAAGTCGTTTCCCTCCAGTCTCCATTTGAACCTCAGGAGAAGGAACACAAATCTGATATTACCTTTCTAGCATAGAGGGGAAAACAGGCGCTCATTTAGTATTCGATGCAGCGTCAAAAATACTCATGAGAGCTTTCAACCTTTTATCTCACAAATTGGATTCATTTGTTTGTGAGAAAAATAACTGAACAAAAAAATCCCAACATAATGTGTTTGAATCTGTGGCCCTGCTCATAAAGCAACACACATTTAGAGAGAGTGTGTGTGTTTGTGTGTGATTGAGCTTGTGCACAGCGCGGGTCAGAGACATCAGTCATTTTCCAGCGGCCAGAGTAGCAATATAGTGTATGCTAATTGTTTGCTGCTTAATATGCTACATCAATCAGGAGTAATTATGACATTGTTCAGCGCTCAGCGTCGTTTCAGCGAGTGAGGCCGAGTGGCAGAGCGAGGGAAGGAAACAAAGATGGAGAGAGGCTTCATAAGTGGAGGAGAACACAAACACAAGATGTGCAGATGTGTTGTGTGTAAAAATAGTGTTTGAGCTGAACTCCCTGTTTCCTTCCAAGTGTTTTCCTTGTGCTACGATGAAAATCGTCATGAAATGCACAGATTTCGATAACTGAGATCATCATCTACGGCTTAGGAGGAGGTCCAGTAACCTGGGAGCCGACAACATGCACGGCACGAACACACATATTACAAAAAAGCAGCTTAACTGGTGCTGTCTGTGGGTGTCTCCTCACAAATATGGGGGATCGTTTTAATGGCGCATTAAATGCCTTTCATGATTGATTACCTCAGAAATTCCTTTTAATGGGTTCCCATCACACAGCTGAAGAAGCACCTCTTGTTAGGCTGAATTATTGTCAGATATCGTGAGGTGCCAGGTTATCAAAATATTATTTCCCCTGTTAGAGAAAAATACCTTAAAGCACCCCTACACACACATGCGCGCCCCCGCCGAGTACACTCTCTCTCTCTCTCTCACACACACACACCTTTAAAAACTTCTTGACTGCAGTGTGTGACCTCCTGGTCGTTGCCAAGTGCCTGGGAAGGGGGCCCTCTGGCCTGTTTTTAATGGACTCCTAGACAGTCCATTTCCATTGTGTGTGGAGAACAACCCTGGTGAAAGCAGCAAATTAATCACATTTGGACCCCGATTGGCCGCCACTTTTCAGCATGAGCCCCCTTGCTAAAGTGCAACTAGGAGGACTAGAGGGGTCAGACAGGCACAAAATGGAGGGCTGAGGGAAGAACAGGAGGAACCCTTTAGTTTAACCCTCGGCTGAAAGAGGAACAAGGCTGTCATTTTGTATTCCGGCATGGCCTCTTTCGTGCTCCTGCTGCATTTGTAGTGGTGCGTCCCTGTGTTTTTGTGTGTTTGCGTGAATGTGTGTGTGTTTGCATGTGTGTAGGCAGACAGCGTTCTAGCTGTTTCGCTGTGGCAAAGGTCAGCTTGTAGTGCCAGCTGGAGACAGGCCTGTGAGGCCCCCGGACGGGCAGACTTTGAAGGAATGAATGAAAGGTGGAGGGAGTTGGCGGAGGAGTGCAGTGTAGGAAACGACAGAGGCTGGAAGCTCAACGATTCAGGTTTACTGTTTGATTGGCTTTTGTGTATTTAATTTAGAAGACAAATACTTTGCTAGGTAGTTTCAAATTGGCACAGGCCAAAGCAGAACGAGGATAAAGTGGGACGGAGGAGGGGGCGGGTGGAGAGGACGGAGGCTGGGGAACAAGGGGAGGTGAAAGCATGTAGAGGAGGAGAAAATAGGCTAAGTAGTGAGAGGAACCCCCTGGGCTCGCTGTGGCCCCTGTTCAGTATGCATTCCCACTGCCGGGATGATAGTGGGGGCAGAAGAAGGCCATTGTTCCTCGCGGATCTTCCTCTCCATTGAGAAGCGAGATGGATGGAGGAAAGGAAGAGAAGAAGGCGAGAGACAGAAAGAGGGTTAGAGTGCGGGGCTGACCCGTGACCCACCCCGACCCACAGACACCGGCTACAACCAGGGCTTTTGTCTCAGGATCGAGCTCCCTGCGACCTCCTCCATGTAAAATCGAATCCCTGGAACCAGACCCCCTTCCCCCTCGGACACACTCGAATGTGACAAGGTCAGGGTTCAAACACTGTCGGGGGCCCGGGGGCAGTCAGACAGAACTAAGAGGCAGCAGAGTGCATGTGTTTCTGTGTGTTTGCACCTGGCGAAGGGGATATGAGTTTATATGGCTCTGCGTGCAGTTGTTAAAAAAATCTGTGGTTATGTAATACAATAAGGGGGTGGGCTTAAAAGAACAGATCTCCCAGCGCTTTGGAGTGGTTAAACTAATGCTGGCTTTATGTTCGTGTCAACACCCTTTCAGCCCTTTGCTATATGTGTACGTGTGTGTTGATACGAGTGTTCAAGACTCATGATTTTTCCTTAACTTTCACTGTACAGAATCAGCCCCATTAACTTAAATATGTTTACAATAAGGACGAAAAACTTTGATTGGGAAAGACTCCATAGAAACTGAATCTTTTTGTATTTTCGTGACCCTGGCGCTTCATGACATCAACCGTCTCCGTATCCAAGACAACCTTCCAAACACACATTCATGCAATATTTCTTCCTTCTTTATTTCTTTATCCTTCTCTGCCCACCACTTTATTCTCATTTCATCATTGGAACATCACAGTTTATATTCACTGCAGAGCCCATATACTTGTGTAAAATCACAGGAGCCTGACTGTTTCCATGTGTCAGGTTTTATTGCCGGTTTCCTGCCTCGCTAATGTGGATTTTATCAACTCAGCATGTGAATGGAGATGTTTGAGAGAAAAGTAACGTTTCCCCTCCATTTTATTTCCTAAAAGAGGAAAAAAAAATCCTAATAAACCCTCTACGACACAGCTGGTGCTCAATAGTATGCTCTGGGACACACGTAGGCTTAAGTCATGATCAATATAAACACAAAAACTGGCTTTCTCTCTCTCTCCCTCTCACACACACACACACCACATTCACACTTCAGAAATAATATGCTTTTGGGGATAAAATAAATCATCGCAAGATCACACATACCCGCCGTCAACTCCTTGGCAAAGAATCCACCAATATAAATGAATTTCATAGACCTGGCCAGTGACCAGTGGCCAGTAGAAAACATATATTAACATTTTCCTCTATATTTCAAGCTTGTCAAATGAAGGGGGGGTAGACGGGATATGCAGCTGGTACAATTTTTTGGACTGATGCTTACTGGCTGGATCGGAGCATTTAAAGCCTCAGCAAGTGGGAGGGAGAGCAGGAAAGAGAGTGAGAAGAGCTAAATGTGGAAAACATGAGGATGCTGGCAGATATGCGGGCATTGGAGCAGCGGGGGATCAAGAAAGAGATGGTTTGACATGGCTCTGTCAAACCAGTGTAATTACTAAACACCCCAAATTACATACCCTCATTTAGTTGCACCCTATCATTTACCACTATCCGCACAGTGCTCGTTTTACTCCTCTCGGTCCTGCTCATTTGGGCTCTCTCTCTTTACTGCTTTTTTCCCCCAATTCTCTGTCTGCTTCTTTTCCCATTTACGTCTCCCCCCCGTTTCTCCACCTGTGGTTCCTCTGAGGTTTGGGGGTCCCCCGGGTGTTAGAGAAAAAAGTAGTGTTTTTTTCTTCTTACGAAACACATTCACATGCATGTAGAAACTCGTATTCCTGGTTCCGTGCAAACAAAAAGGCAACGGCGACCGGCTGTGGCTCAGTCGTCTATTTGCAAGGTCAGTGGTACAATCCCAGTTTTCCCATACCATGCCAAAGTGTCCTTGGGCAAGATACTGAGCCCCAAGTGCTGCCCATATGAATGTTTGTATGAAAAAAAACAGACCTGTACTGTAAAGCACGTTGAAAGGTCATCAAGACTAAAAAAGTGCTATTTAAATACAGACCATTTACCATCACTGGCACTAATTGCTAAACAAGGAAGCGGAGTTTTGGCCTTGAATAGCAACCGTCATTGTCTAAAAAAGATACAACTGTAAGCAATGCTTCCTCCGCATTTTAAATTCAGCTCCACTGTGGGTATGAGGTTTGTTGTTGTGAGAACATTTGTTTACATTAGTCCCCTGACAGTGAGTGAAACATCATTTCCATCGGCTCAGCCTCTCTCACTTCCTCTGGCGTGGTGGAGACAACCATATGTTTAGAGATCGGGAGCTCGACTCCGGGGTTAGAGCGCCCACTGTGTACATCTGTGGGCTCTTTTGTGTGTGTGTGCATGTGAACATCCGAGTGTATGTTCTTGCACATTTTTAAGTGGCTTAATGTGTATGTGGTTAAGGGTGTATGCTGGCGTTAATCCTCTGTGATCGTCCTGTTCTGATTACTAGCCTCGCTAGTTTGCTTGAATTGGCACATCGAGTGGCACAGGCTAACACCGGGCCAGTAGCAAAGCCTCTGCCACAGACTAAACACCCGGCTGAAATGCCTGTATCCAGTGTCCCTCTGTCTCAGCCACAGCGCACTGGTAGGTTTCCTGCTTGGCTTCCAGTTTGTACCTTTTTGAAGGAGTTCAAACCGCCGTCCATGCCGCCTCGCAATATGAAGTGTCTGCTTCTGTTTGTTTGGGGAAAGAATGAAGCACTTAGGAACGCGGCCCACTCCGACATTTTGTGACCGTTGGCTTGGCTCGAGTCCTTGTGGATGGATCGGACTGTCAGGATTGTCACCGCCATATCTCTCCTGTGGCAGCACACTGATGATGTCATAAACCTGCTCCAGCCCCCTCTAGATCATGGCTGACATTTTCACGGCTGACGGGATCCCGAATGGGCCGAGCACCTCGCATCAAGGAAGGTATTCCATTACTGTTCTCGTAACGCACGCGCTCACACCCACACACGCGTCGTCCACCACCCACCCACAGAACGTAGACTTGAACTAGAGGACATCCGCCCACTGGACACCCATGTCTGAAGAGGAGTGTGTGTGTGTGTGTGTGTGTGTATCATTCCCAGTGAGGACGTTTGGGGTTTTCAGGGTCGGGGAGTGTGTGTGTGTGCTCAGTTCGTCTCTGTGGTGATAATCGCTAGGCGCGGCCCCTGATTTATAGTCCCATCAGCGGCCACGGAAACCATCAGCGGAGCGATGCAGATGAGCGGAGAGGTAACGGGATGAAAAACGACAAGAGCAACGAAGGAGTGAAAGAGAATGGGCTGTGATCAATAGGAGAGAGTGGTGTCCATTTGGGTAATGGGCAGAGGATCATAAGTGGACAGGGTCAGAAGCAGTTTCATTATCCACTCCATCCTGATCTCTGTCTTGTTGCCGTGTGCATGAACGTACATGCATGAGTGTGTGTGCCTCTTCAGATGAATGTGTGTGCTTGTGTGTGTTTGTGTGTGTGTTTATGTGTGTGTGTGTTCGTGTGTGGGCCTCTTGTAAGCGCTGGTGGACAGGTTGCGAGTCAGCTCCATTATCTCGTCCATCAGCTCTTTTTTTCTCATCTCGGCCATGTTAAGTGAATTAGAACCGAAGGAGCGGGGCTGAGTAGACGGCCAGTGTGAGAAGCTGACACAACTTTAAAGTGAGCATTAAGATGAGGTGTATCGAACGTCCACCATATCATAACGATAACACAGCGTGTCGATCCACGTGTCCGATCTGATCACCTCGCCTGAACTCTCACAGCTTCATCACATCACAGAGCATGTTCATATTTTCAGGTGCACGCCAGCATCCGCATGGACTCTGAAGATGCAGGTCAAGTTGCCAGGTCACCTCCGAGAACCCCATCTCTCTGCCGTGTACACTATTTGATCCCACGCTACTCAGCGATGCTTTGAGGTGTATTTGCATTGTTACTTGCTGCCATGCAGGTGCTCTCTGTTCCCCACTCTGTCTCCGAACGTCTTTGCTTCTTCTGCTCCCCCAGCCCCTTTGTTTCTTGCATTCTCTCTCCTTGTATCTCTCCTTACCTTTTCTATCTCCCCATCTGTCTTCCTCCTCTTTCCTACTTTTTCGGTTTGCAATTCATCTATTCTCTCCCCTCCTTTCTTCCCCTCTCTGCCTCTGAGCCAAGAAAGTGGACTTAAATGGATGAGGTCATGGAGACCTGTCATCACCGTGATCATATGGCTGCTACCGCCTCTGCTAACAGCTGAGGATGTGCCTCCAATGGCAACTCAGTGTTTTGTAATCTCAGGAGAATCGTAGGCTCATGCAGGAGAGAGACGGGCTCGCTGGCTGAGTGATAGGCAGACGTGCGGAGGGACAGGAGGTGAGGAGAAGGGAATATTAAAAACAGCCTGATCTTAACCAATGAATACTGATAAACACTGCTCTCAGGTGACTGATCTGTCCGGTCATGTGTACGGTCACAGCTTTCTTCTCAGACATCAGAGAGAGACGCCATGAGAAGGTGTTGATTTGATCTCACATCCACACACCCCCACCACACACACACACACACGGTCTTTACATGCTGAGGGATTTCCCTTCCAGCCCTAGAGGAATGTAGTTAATGATTTTCAGACAGTGATAGGATCTCAGTGGTCTCACATATACCATGCAGATAGGATGTGAACGTGAAACCCCCTCTATGTGCTTGTGTATGCCTGCCTCCTCCTTTCCATACAGCACATTTTTACGTTGACATTAAAGGTTGGGTTGTTTGTTGTTGAAATTCTCCTCACATCCCGATAGTCATCACTAAATAAAGTCATCAGGAAACCCACACCCCCCTTCAAAAAATACCTGTCTGCCTCTGAAGGATAGAAGCAGACACGATACCCAGAAGTTAGCCAGTGAGGTGCGGGAAACTTGGCCTCTGCTTCATGTTCATGTGGGCGTAGCTTTGATGAGAGGACCGATGGGAGAAGGTGGGATGTGTCGGTTGCATTATTTCAAAGTGCAGCCTGCTCTCTCTCTCTTTTCCAGGCCTACCGACCCTAGCTTTAATTGTTGCATGTACATTGTGCATATGCAGTTTGAGACAAAGCCATACAACCGATCACAATCAGCAGGTTCGGGGGAAATTATGTGATATCCAATAATCCCCAGTGGTTTTTCTGTGTCTTTCTCAAACATCCTTTCCTGATATTAACTCCGACAGCAAGTTCACAGCTGCTTTCAGTCAAAGAGACACAGCACTCAGGTCGTCCCCACATGTCGGATCATCTGATGCTCCATTGAGTCTCTCAGCCTTTCATTCATTTGTGTGGTTCGGACTTGACACAAACTGCTGTTGTTGCTGATGCTGCCTCAGCTGCCGGAGCTTCCCTCTGCCCATTTACAAATGAAACACTATACTTCCCGTGGCAAGCCTTGTCTCTGATAGTTATGTAATCCATATGTCAATAAGAGGTGTTTTGCCGTGTTGTCTTCTCTTACCTCTGGGCAGTGAGTTACATCTTTAACATCCCGCCCTGCACAGTCTCTGGTTCTAACTGTGGTTGCAAACTGCAACTTGAATTCAGAGACGGCATAAAGTGGGAACCGATTCAAAACTCTGCTTTAGTTCGTCACAGATCGACATTCATCTTGACAATCATCCGTGAAGGGTTCGACAGTGTGGTGCCAAGTTGTTGGTGTGTTTGCACATCTATGTGAGTGGTGTGTGGAGAAAGAGAGAGGGACGGATTTTAAATTGCTTGTAAAAAAAATACCCTGCAGGTACTTAGATGTACTAGGCCATGCTGGTGGCTTTTTGCACTGCGTGTGGCTAGAACAACTCCCGGTAAGACTCTAAAACTCTTTGTCACCTCCGGGTTCACGTAGAGACGCCTCAGGCTACTGATGTTTACTCAGGGATGGCGTGCACCCGATGTGGATGTGGTGCATCTGCTTTTTAATGCCCCCCCTCTGTCCCCTAAACACTCCACACACATACACACACACTCACCAACACACATATAAACATACATTCACACACAGACACCCAGTCTCTCTTTCTAGATGGTTATAAATGGCTGGGTGTGTGATGCCTGCAAGCTGTCATTAGGAAGCCATTAGTAGCATGCAGGGGAAGGACAGAATGAGACGGAACAGAACAGGGGAGGACACATGCGACTAAGATCATCATGGATCTGGCACACTACATCCTCCTCCTTCTCCTCCTTCATCCTCCCACCCTGCAGCAGTTTGGAGGTGTTTGCCTAATGGCCACCACACCCTCCCTTCAACTGGCCCAGGCCCCCGGCGCTGCTGTCAGACAGAAGAATATACAGGGAGGAGGAGCCGTAGGTGACTGGAGGGGAGGGGAGTGGAGACAGACGAGGTTAGAAAACCTGGCAGAGCCAACAGAAACCGATATTGGACAGTGGAGAGAAAGAGGGAGGGGGGAGGGGGGGGCAGGTATGAAGGAAAAGAGAGGACGAGGGGAGAGAGAAGGGAACAAGGATGGAATATAAGAAAGAAAAGAGAAATTGCACGGGGCCTCCTCTTTCACAACGGCCCCCTTGTGTGACACAAAGCAGGAGATGGGAGGAGAAGAAAGAAAAATCAATAGTTTGACTTTTCTTTTCCACCTCCTCAAGTTTCCCTTCATCTCGCTGCAATGCACAGGCCTCCCTTTCTATCCGAGTTTATCTCTCCTGGTCTGTTCCCCCTGTCTTCCCTCATTGTCTTAGTTTGTCAGTGAGAGATAAAGTAATAGGACAACAAACAGATACAGTGAATCTCTGTAAAATAGAAAGATGAGGAAAAGAGAGAGGGGGGTGTGTAAATAAAAGCTGGTGAATAACTGCTTGAAGCGTGGACACGGGGTCTCCTAGCAACCAGGACTAGCTATGCATTTCTCCTCTCTTTGTTTGGTTTCCTTTAAAAGACTGAAAGGGGGAAATACACTTTGATTAGGAGAAGAGTACTGCGGTTTTTGTTCTCTGTGGACCAGCAAAGGGACAACAACAGGGATTTACTATATCTCTTAGAAGGCTGGCAAATGGGATAAGAGGAGGCGAGGGAGAGGAGTGGAAGTGGAGGAACTAATAGAAATAAAAAGGTAGAAAAGTGAGGGAAGAGGTTTGGCCCGGAACCAGGACACGAGGAACACACCCTGTTACGAGAGAGGAGTTGGACCTGTCTCTGGATGATGTGACGGCTGAGGCAGAGCAAAGGAATGCAGGCCAGACAGTTTGTAAGACAGGGTGGAGGTGAGGGTGGTGCTAGAAGGAGCGAGAAATATCAGATCTCTGTGCGATCCAATCAAGCTTGAAGTTTCCCGAGATGATATCAAGCTGCTGGTAGCAGATTGCACCAACAAGGGGGAGAGAGAGTGAAAAGAAAAAGAGAGAGAAAGAATTTGCAAAGTTTAAGTGATGAGACAGAAATGGGAATAAACTTAGATGGATTTTATTTCCTCCCACAGTTTTATAATGTCCCAATTTGTACCATCCACAAAGATAGTCAAACCTCATAGACCACACAGCAATGGTGCATATACAGTGCAGTGTAATACGAAGTGAAAGATCTCTGAAAATTGGGACATTATGAAACTTGGGGACGATTTAGAATAGGCTTTGAAATGGCTAGGCAGGGCATTAGCCTTGATGGAGGTCTACACTCTCAGAGCACCTTTCTAGATCCTTTAAAGTTGATTCTCTTTTCTGTTTCTTCTTATTTCAAAGCTTATTTCAAAGCAAATTCTGCTGCAAGTGGCGTGCAATGCTTTTCTCTCTCTCAGGCAACAACTGGACTTTTACTCTTTCATTAAATACCTGTCACTTGTAATCTGCTGAGGATCCACGCAACCATCAAGAAGCGAATGGGTTCCGTGTAAAAGGCGGAAGAGAAAGTAAACAAATTCCTGTATCTGTCGATTTTTTCAGATCCGCAACAATACTCAATAAGTTCTTTCCTGATCTGCCCCACATCCGCCTGTGGTATAGCCCATCCAGTGGTTTGTGTGTAATTCTGCAAACTGACAGACAAAATTAAAACATAACCACCTTGGCGGAGGTAACAATGCAATGCTGTCAAATGTCGCACACACGTGGTTAGAGTGGAATGGTGAAAGTGAAAACCAGCCATTTTGCTGCTGTGGCATCACAGCAAAGCAACCGCAGTCAATCAAAAAAAAATGAACTTCCTTTTGTCTTCTTGTTGTTTTTACCGTGGTGACAAAACCTCAGAAAAAGCGGTGATGAATGGCTGTGCATGTACGCGCATTTGTCCGCAGATTTGTTTTAGTTTCATGCCTTTTTTGTAAACGCTGTGTGTATATGCAGATGTGTTGGCTTTTTGTTACAACCTCAGTTTCTGTAAGACAAACTGTGAGTGAAGCAACTCATCTGGGGGCCGCCGCGAGCTGGGAGAGATCACGGCAAAACCATCTGTTTATATGAGTAAGCTTATTGTAATCGCTTTGTGTGTTTAAGTATTCATCTCATCCCGCAAGAGGGAGCAGTGCGGATAAGTGGTTCCAAGAACAATAGATAATAGGATCAGAAATATATAGTAAACAGCAGTTTTAAAAAAAAGAAGAGCAAGGGCACGGTTTTTTGGAGGAGTCAAAAATAACAATGAGGGCACGACACACAGTAAATATCACTTCATATTAATGACGCCTCGGGGTCATTGTCTAACAACAGCACATGTCATATAGTCGATGAAGGTGGGGAGCTCAGTTTGCATGGAGCAGAAGTTGACGGGACAAGAAGGAGGGGGAATCAGAGGAGGTAGAGATTAGATCATATCTCAAAATTGACTTGCTGGTGCCACCCTTGACTTAAGATAATTAACATCCCTACCTACAGACAGATGGAGGGAGAAATGTGACTTGGTAGATATGCAGAGAAAGACGTTCACTGGTGTGTGTGTGTGGGTGAATTTGTTTGATTGAGAGCCGCTTGTCAAAGAAGAGGAGATAGAGCTTATAAATGACAGTGACACCACCTGTTTGTCAGCCAATCGAAAAAGACAAGATAAATCAAAAGTCAATAACTAGTAATAGCTTGTGAATGGTGAGTCTATTTTATAAGAGAGTGTTTTAAAAGTGACTGAAAATCCTCAGTGCTGCCCAACCGCCACTTCTCATTCACACTTTATAATTAAGAGCCATTGGACCTAACACGTAGCAGTGCCTTCAGTTCAGTGAGGCTTTTTTTTCCCTGTGGATAGACAAAGACAGATGTATAATCGAAATCTATGTTGTCTCCTCTCCACTGAGTCACACGCTGTATTTTCAACGTGCCGCCACACACCGCTGTGGTCAGATTCATCGCAAATAATTCACACATGCTGTAATGTCACAGTGACGATATGATGGTTGTGTTTTAAAAAGAGCAGATTAAGCCTGATCCAGACAAAGTCACACACACACACGAAAAAAAAAGAATGAAGATGAGAGCAGGGTGCATTCCTGCGTAATAACCAGCCAGCCTGCCAGTTCTTGTTTACTGTAAACACCCTCATGCCAATCATTCTATCTCTCGCTCCGTCTCTCAGCGCTGGGACTCCAAGCGAGTGTGTCGCCCCTGGGCAAGTTTCAAAGTTTGGGTTGAAGCCTGCGCTCACATGCAGGAACATTTGTTGATGCATGCAGGCAGGTCTCGCTTGTATTTTTTACAAAACACTGCTACACGGATAGTCACAGATTTACACGTAGACAAATTTCCTTGTCCCCTCCCACGCAGACTTTCTATTTCCTGCACACGAGTCCACTTTTTCGAAGCCGGAGCAGGAACATGGAAGGACTTGAACTAAAAAGTGCCACAGATACCAAAATGCCACAATCCTTACCAGCAGTAAATCACCTCATAAGGGCCCAGAGAACATTACAATCAACCAACCACCAAAGTGTCTACATGTGAACTCGCTGGCCGACCAGCTCCAGTGTGTCTTGGAAGTGTGGGACAGTAAGAACAGCTGAACTAAGCACTGCTGCACACATGGCAAACATTTGATGTGCTGTTTGACCAGTTGTGTGTAGGAGTGATCACGTGTGTGTGTGTGTGAGACAGATTGTGACAGATTTCCTGTGTAACGCACGCTGCTCTTCAGGCGTCAGGATGGTGGTTGATCCAGTATAATGATGAACCATGATGGATCGACGCTGGGCCCAGTAGCCACTCGGGGCTGCCCATACTAGAGCCGAGTGAGGGGAGGGGAAACAACCACCGGGCGTGAGCCGACACAGAGCCAGGATTGGGGCATTTGTTTATTTATTTCCTCCTGTATGCCGTATCCACTGCAATGCTACAGTGAGTCAGCTTAATGAGGCATAAGGTGAATGCTCCATCAACTGTCTTAGGAGGGGCCGGCTTTTCTGCCTCAAGAGCAGCTCACTCAAACCTCCAGCATGGAAAGTGATTCTCTGGAAGGTTTGGGATGGGAACAAAGCTACTTTTGGCATTTCTCCGTAGAGGCCAGGGGATTTGTGTAGCTCACTCACTCACTGTCCAGGGCTCGCTCTGCAATGCATAGCAAACATATTAGACTTTGAAAATAATTAAAAACAGACGCCACCATGTGCCAATGTGACTGTTTTGGACAATTTGAATATAACAAATCTTGTTAATTACCATAACGAAACATTTTCCCACGACTAAGACGAGAAGTGAAGAGATCGGCAATATCACTGACATAAAAATACCACACAAAAAATGTAGTTTTTAGATTAAAGACGAAAATCAGTGTCTCTATTTTCCCGTGCTGCAGCTCTGTTTCCCGAGCTGTGCACCGCACCGCAGCTGCAGCTGGATATAATTGACCGGTATTATGTTGAAGTCTGCACCCCCCCGCCTCCCAGGAAGCACACAATGAGCACTACAGAGTAACTTACTGGTAGTTAACAGTGACAACAACAGGCCTTCAGGGAAGGAAACAAAGTGATATTTGGGCCCATTTTCCTCAGAATGACGAGGAAAGGGAAAATAACTAATGTGTTGCTGAAGGGAAGAGATGAAGCCATTAAAGTAGCTTGTAAGAATACCAGAAACCTGAGGAGACACTTCAAGGTAACTCGAGGTAAGTTATTGAAACGTTAAGGTGTTTTTTTTTAAGGGTAATGAGCCAACTAGAATATTTACTTTACAAATGTATTAAAACGGTAGCGAGACACTATTATAAACACTGGCTGTATGGATGTAACACAGTCTGGTACACCACAGAGGCCTTGCAAAACTACTGAATAAATCCAACACCTTTCTGACCCAGTCCAGACAAAAGTGAACATTTACAGCAGAAGTGTTCTTCAGGGTTTTGTCGGACTGTGTAGAGTTTTCTCTTTTCTGGATATTCAGCTTAGTGGTTTCCCTGGAATAGCTTATGTATTGAGTCTTTGCCAGTCCTATTGTTTCATTCTCCTTCGTGTTTGGATGTATTGCTTGAATTAATGACATCAGACCAGACACCCCCTCTACAAAGCCACGTTAGCATTCGATCATGCATCCTGTCATTCTGTGGCTTGTTTGCATTGTTTTAGAAGCCAAACAATTCAGCTGGATGAAATCTTATTTGAAAGCGGTTTTCTGGAGTTGGACTGAAATGCTCATTCCTCTTCTTGACTCGGTGGAGAAGGAGTTCATTGTCAAGTAAAGAATAAAATGTCAACTTATCCTCTGGTGACTTATACACTAAAGATTATAGAGTAAAATCTTTATGGTTCTCTGACTAAAGTTTGTCAGGAGTAAAATGTTGGTGTTGACCTAATATGAACAACAATTAATTTAGCTGAGGGAGTTGGTCTGTTGTTAATCTTGGAGGCAAAAGGCAAATTTTTTAAGTCCACAATCTATTAACAGATATGTGAAATGGAAAGTCCTCTAATGCCCACATCTCCACACGGTAACAATACCTCCTCATTAGCAATTGTCCTTCTTGGTGTTTGTTTACGCCATATGGAGAGGTTGGAGCCGGAAGGGTAGAAGAAGGTTTTGACTCACTTTACATCCCAAATAGTTTTGACCTTTTCATGGAAATTTCGTTTGAAGTCTTATTTGTGCCGGTAGCTTCAGTGGGAGAAGCATTAGTATGTACAGCAAAGGCCAGGGGAAGAGTTGCAATGGGAGAAAGTATCAGACGTGAACATAAACACTCACACCTGGAAGCTTTCTGTTTGTTGAGCATCAGGCTCAAGGACAAACAACAGACGCTCCTCAGTTCATCTGTGTTGCAGTTAGATATTTTGCATTTGTTCATTTCCATATATATATCCAACTGTCTATTCCCCAACCGTGCCAATTATTTTTGCATATTTTAAACACTACAAATCCTGCAGGGTTATTGACACTGTGAAGGATTTTCGAATGCACAGTTCTACTATGGATTTTTTTATTTTTTACCTATAGGCAACATTATCTGAAAAGTCTCTTTGGGTTCGTAGGTTGGAAGGTGACATCCAAGACGACAGATCTTACCTATGCATGTGATTCTCATTATGCTTTTACATCGTCCATGTATGTTTTTTTTTCTCTCGCTCAGAATTGATTTTCTGCCATCATAGCATGTGACTTCAATGCTTTTTGGCAGCTGACTCTTGAATCTTGGACATTGAAAAAGGGAAACACACCTAATTCATCCAGGAACCAATGTGCTTTGCTTATTGGCTGAAACACTCTCTCATTTCTCTGATAATGAAAAACAACTTGGATGCCTCAACAGCAAGTTTGTGCTTCTTTAATGTAATCCTTCTCTTTAAAGAGATTGCCTCTCCCTGTCACTGCTTTAAACACAAGCCTAGAGTTTACGATAAGCCCCGACGACTACACGTAAGATTTCAAATCCTGTCTGGATTAACAGTTTACGTTGACAGTTTCGTCTCATGTGTTCCCACTCGTGCGCCACCATCATCGACAATAGCCACCTTCTTTAAACATATTAAATTATGGTTATGGATTTAAAAAGTCCCTGCTCGTAATGACAAAAGCCCTCACACAGTATCTCAGAGGCAATAGAGTTTATGAAGCATAAAGCTGTAAACGTGTGAAAACTTTTTTTTTCAGAAACACTTATAATAGGAGATGTGGCAAGAAGAAATGAATTCCAATATCAAATTAGTCTGTGTCCAATCACATTCTGATATGGAAATACACAGCAGCTTGAAGAGAAAACCAATATGGAAATAGAAAATGGAAAATAAAGGCGACACCATTTCTTTAGCGTTACACAGAACAGCAGAGGCAGGAGTGTAACGGCTCTGTGATGGGAAACAGTTGCATGTTTACACGGCAGTCTGGTCCTTTCATCTATGTATATGCAGAGTATCTGTATGTGTGTGTGTGTGTGTGTCTTTGTGTGTGTCTGTGTGCCTTTCAGAGAGCCTAGTGTGAGCGTGTACGCATGTGTATCTAATGAACAGTAATTTCATTTAGAAAGCAGATAGATGGGAGGCGCAATCAGGCATCTCATTTCAAAACGCCATCCCCTCAGGTCTCTCTCTCACACACACTCACGACAGACACACACACACACACACAACACACACACGCACACACACACATGCTATGACTGTAAACGCATACAAAATAAATGTCTCCTGGCTGCTATCTAACTATCTAATTATTCCTTTTTTCATTAAATGGGTAAATCAGATTCTAATTAGCTAGTCTGTCATTCAGCGGCCATGGGAGAGAGAAATGGTGAACATGTTTTGGACAGTATTAATCTGAGAGGATAGTTAAGGGTGTGTCTGTGGCCTTCGGTGTGTGCGTGTGTGTGTGTGTGTGTGTGTGTGTGTGTGTGTCTGATAGCGTATGCGCTCCTCTCTGTCCCTAGGGCCAGGTAGAGGTCTGTGGTAATTACTTTTGTTTCGCCAGGAAAGAATGCCAGAAGAGAGGAGGAATGAAACCAGCACTAACCATCTGATTAAAGCTTCTCCAGACGTATCAATATGCACAGTGTGGAAGGTGGACATAACTGTCATCAGATTATACTGTCTACATTTGAGTTAGTAAAGTTTATTAAGATTCACATTTATTCCAAAGAATAACATACATGTGTACAACATTGAGAAAACATCGGATCCAGATCACGCTACAAGAATTTGCACATTCATTACGTGTGAAATTCTTAAATTTGCCCATATCTGATCTGAATGACTGGTCGCCCCAATTTGCTGTGCTTTGTTGTACATGTTTTGGTCGTGAGTAAAGGAGCATCAGATGAAATAAAGCAGACAAGAGGGTTGTGGAACATTGCTCCTCTGACTAATTGGCCCTCAAGAGACTCGCTGCACTGAAGGAGGAAACTTTCTTCTCATTCCTGTCCTGCAGCAGGACCACCATTACTGCACTCACTCTGCATCTTGCTACAAGTGGGAACACAGTTTACTTGGCGTTGACCCAACAGGGCATGTGTTGTGTGTGCATGTGAGTGTGTTTGCACGGCTGCCTGGAGGAGGCGGGGGGGTGGACGTGTGACAGCGTTCCCTCTCTGATTGGATGCGGCGCCTCTGTTTGTCCCATGAATTGATGTAAAACACTTCAGAAATTACTATCTCTCCCGGATAAGATAAACATCAACTCATCAGGAGTTCCAGCACGGCACGGCCGAACAAGGCTGCCAAAGTTTCCCATCACCGAACCTCGGCTAGAATGTCAATGTCCCTTACTACTGATTCGGATTCTAATCCTGGCCCAGGCCCCTTCACTCTGGGGACCCACTGCAGATTTGTTTGGGAGGCTTTTGAAATTTGTGGGACCTTTTGCATTTTGGCTTCTTGTTTTGTGCCCGCCTGTCGTTCTGAGTTTTAATTGCAATAAGGAAACAAAGATCGAGGACCTGCACTGTTCCAATGGGTGCGTATGCATGTGTCCCATGTGTTCCACCCGGTGTGTGACAGTGTTAGTAAGTAGTGGTGGGAATTTGGATTTGGTCTAACTGAACAAAAACATTCCTGCATAATGTTTAGTTCTGAGCATCAACGCTCTGCTCCTCACAAACATATACACAGTTCAAGCAGCCAATGGGGGGGTGGTGGGGGGGCAGGCGAAGGTTTGACATGAGGTTACGATGAACACGGCTCTCGGTGTTTGTTCTTCAGTTGTGAAACAATGACATTAGCTTTTATCTCAAATACACACAGAGCCTTGTTCAGGTTTTTTCCTGACAAGCAACTTGAATAATGACTGATGACAGTCTCCGTAGGAACAGGACGCTGCTACAAACACCTTGGGAAGTCGTAGGGATGAGGTCGTTGGAAGGTTATTACTTTACCTTGTGTCCTACCCACGATTAACTATGTTTTCTTTGAACAATGAATTTTCCTGAAGTCTGTGTTATAGATAAAGAAACATGTTTTGTCATTACTTCTGCCAAGGAGGTTATGTTTTCATCAGATTATCAGGAAGCTTGTTGGAAGGATTTGCTGTGGTTCAGGGTATAACCAAATCTGTGCTCTGGATCCAGACAGATCCATGGATTTGTATTTTTAACAAATACATTAAGAGATTTCACTTCATTTTTGTTAATTTTCAGAGGCTGGTGTGAATCATATTCAGACATATTAAATAGGTTGGTATGTTAAAAAGTAAAGTACCGTAGTAATGTGGCCTTCGCTGTAAGACTTAGTTTTAGTTGCAGGGGACTGTTGGGCCTTGGCGGAGGTCTACGCTCTACTGACTGTATCTCCAGTTAACTCATGAGGACTTGTTGCTTCTTTACATTAAACATCTGCTCTATTGGCAGCAACAGGAACCCCTGACAGTCTGGGCTCTGAGGGCTTGTGCTTGAAAGAGGAACACTCATAAGTTTCTCAGGAAGTTCATGAACACTGGCATCATCATCCTCTCTGTACTGTACAGAACACTTAATCCCTGTTTGACCGATACACAGATTGGGAGTTCAGATGGCAACACCTACTTGTGCACACCGCTGTATACACTGTGGCTGTGTGTGTTTGAATAGACGACACTGTATCGGTGCAGTGCAGCGGTTCACCACAGTCCAGCACAAAGCCTGGTTACGATTCAGGGCCTCCAGGGGAAGAGAGGAATTAACAAGAAACACAGAGTTGCGAAGACCGCAACGGTCTCGATTTTGAAAAGTGCTCTGTAGAAAACACAGAATGAGACTTTGTGTAAATAGTTAAAGGCTTATATTCAAAGACATCTCCTCACTTGTTGAAGCTGTTTTTCAAAGCACAAGCCTTCAGGATATTTGGTGATATTTTCTTTTTCCAAACACTGTGATTGAGAGCAACCCAGATGAATCATTATAAACAAAGAAAAACAAGAAACGTCTGTCTGCCGGCCTCGTTGCTCACTCCTCACACAGATGACATCACCGTTTGGGAGGTCCCTTTTCATGGACGTGTTTGTGTGTGTGTGTGTGTGTGTGTGTGTAGTTGAAGCTCATGTTAATCTTTGGAGAATACAATTTTTAAGGATATGACAGTGGAAGAAAGAGATTAATTTGGTGAATCTCGCCCTTACCTCGCCCATCTTTCTTTATTCATGTCCAGTGATAATTTGTCAGACAATTATCTTCTGACAGAAGGAAAGAGAATCCACTCTCTCCGTCCGCTCCTCCGATAATTTCTCTGTCTCTCTCTCTCCCTCTCTCTGCTCCTCCCGCTCGGCCCTGTGTGGGTGTTCTGATTTGCCAAGGCAGCTCGACCACATCTGGGCGCTGTTTGAAAGTACAGTTATTTCGGCAATTAGGCTTAAAAACAAATAGAATACCTTCGGTTTACGCTTGCCAGCCTCCATTTGTAAATGCCAGCGTGCACATGCGGGTCATGCGGCATATACAATGACAGTCGCTGTTTATGTTTGTCATCCATTATTCATGGCCAATAGGTGAAAAAGAGACTCTCACGTAGAGCGAGTCGCCAAAAACCTCAGCTATGGCAGGAAATCTCAGGCTTTTCAGGACGAGGCTTAGAAATGAGATGTAAGGGTGCACGTGCAATTATCGTGTATGCATGATGTATGTGCATCGCTCGGAAATGTCACGCTTTTTCTTTTTTTTATCGTGTTTGTGTATTTGTGCAGACGCCTGTGTCGGTGTGCGATGCTACCTAGACCTTTACAGAGTACAGTAAACTTTCATCAGTTTTGGACTCACACATCAATCATGGCAGATTAGCTGACACCTCTCCTACCCACACTGCTCTGCTTCCTGCCTGCAGCCCCCTGACTGATAGGTGGGGGCCAGAGAAAACAACAAACACTCTCAGATATACACAGGTTCTCTCTCTCGTGCACACACACCCGCACACGACAAACACGTATTCGCCTTCCTCCCTTGCTTATTTTCCTTTTTCTCTGTCTTTGTTTTTCCGCTCTCTAACTCAATATTTTTTCTGCACACTCTCTGGATCCGTCCATCTTCATGTGTATACGATTTCTTGTGGCTTTGCCTGTGTGCGTGTGTGCGTGTGTGTGTAAGTCTGTACATCTGTGCTCTGGTGTCGTTGTGGATAAATTTCGCTGATTGTCAGGTCTAGCCGCGGTGGCTCGACGCCCACCGGGTTCGGTATCAGGCTGATCAAATGCACAGCACTCTGTCTTTCTGATCACACAGGCAGGCCAGTGAATCCCCCGATGATGGGAGCTGCGTATCACAGTCTGGACCACCAACCAGTCCGGTCCGGAGGTTGAGCCCAGCTGGGACTGACAGACGGTCTGACAGATAGGCAGCAGATAGTTGAGAAACTAGGACGTATTACCTCCTTGAAAAAGGCTTCAGTACCAATCTGCACTGTAATGTGGAGGTTTAGCCACATCATTCACTTGTCCTTCAACACAAACTTGTTTTCAAAGTCGCCAGTGGTGAAGGATTAGTCATCACTGGTCTGCATCAGAGAATCATGCTGCATTGGCTTTGTTTTTTTGGCTAAAGATGTGTAGGAGGAAGGAGGAATGGAAAATACAGCAAATAAAGAGGAATCAGTGAACATAAGAAAGGACTTAAAAGAAAAAGTTGCAGGACACAGAGTAATCAAGCAACTTTTTATGTTACTTTCAATATCACAGCGCTGGTTCCTAGAAAATTCAACTTAATAATTCCAGAAATCTGTGTCTGTCTTGAATGAACAGTTGACCAGGCATCACCACAGGCCAAGTGAACAGCCCTTTCCAAACAGGCATGTTCAGAAGGGCCCAGTTTACTAGTCGTATTGTGACCCTTCCATTCACTAAGAGCACAGACAGTTGAAAAAGCTGAAAAGTTCACATTTGTTAGACGAACCGTTTCCACTGCACAGCAACATGCACAAGATTGAGCAATTGCAGTCAGAGTCTGAGAATGATCTGAATGACAGGCACTCGGAGGGGATTGCCACAGCGTGTGTGCATGACCAGTCTGCCCCGCAGCACAAGAGCTGCCTCTGTGTTTATCGGATGTTTACAGCACACGATCAAAAGTCCCATTTCTCCATTAAAGGCTGAAGTGTGAGTTGACTAATCATCTCTGCAGGCTAGACAATCACAGAAATGTTGAGAGATATCGAATATACTACAATAATGAGAACCACCTGCTAAGCTGTGCCGGGCCCCGTGGTGGAAACGAGGCCAATCACATGGTAAAATCCCTGCACAGCTTGAGTCATATTCTTTAGAAACAATATTGCCGTACGCAGCCCTGTACACAACTAGATACATGGAAGCTCTTTGTGGGTTATACTGTGTCTGACTTGGTTCAGCAGACCCGTACTATCAGCCCATGGGACCAGCTGACATGTGCAGACCACACCGGGGCGAGAAGAGGTGTCAGGTCTGCATTTCTCTGTGTGTGCATTTTTTGTGAGACTGCACCCTGCTTTTTCTTGATTAATGGAGTGTGAAGGGATTATGCTGATTCAGTTCATAACTGGGGCACAGTGACACAGTCATTACATAGGTGAGTCTGAGTGTGTGTCCTTGAATGGATGTTTTCCCCACACAGGCAGGTGAATGGGGATGGCGCAGCAGTGTAAACGTACCAGTCCCTTTGTCCTCTGTGCCAAAGGCAAACACGGCAGAGAGCTCTCGCTAATCCCCTCCTCCAGCCTTATCTAAACTACACCTGAGAGCAAAGGCGAGGGGAGAAGAGAGGGAGGTGAGGAGAGGGGGGGAGGACGAGGTGTGGACAGAAGGAAAGAAACAGGAGTTATGACAAAAGTAAGACGGTTAGATGGATGTTCAGAGTAGAGACGGGAGGAAGAGCGGAGTGACGTGTCGACAGGCGAGAATCATAAAAACAAACACCGAGTACTAAGAAGAGAACGAGCTTCAGAGACACTGTAATAATACACAGTGTCTGTGAAAGCTTAGCAATAGTTATGCAGTATGTAGCGTGTAGCGTGTAATGTAATACCTCCATGGTTGTTTCCAATTAAAGGCTCGCAGGCTTTAAATGAAACCAGACAAAACCATCTCTATTACTTTTAGTGTCTATATCTGGACATGAAGACTCGTAAACAAATGACCACATCGTCTCCACATGTTCTGGGTCATCTCAGTCAGGTCACGGTTTGAGGCTCTGACCCAGAACAATTGCTGTTAGCAATGGAGATACAATTATACAAGGTCTTTCATGCTGAGCAAGAACTTTGTATACTTTTGTAGTTGTATACTTTAAATAAACGAATTGAAGTTGTGCTGATATAAAAACGAACTTTCACTACAGAAGGCATACATATTTATATTTATATATTTTGTATATTGTTTAATTTGAACAACTCTACCTGCTCTGTGAAAGGTGTCGTATTAAATTAACTTTCATCAGTAATGTGTGTGTGGTTGTGTATGGTTGTTTAGATTAGATTTGATTGACAATCTCTTTGCAACAAATGCTAACAGCTGAGGAAATGTCATTCGATTTTGATTCAGATTTTTTGTCCGTTCACAAAAGTGTGCGACCTTTTCACCGGCCCCTTTTTCTAACCTGCTGCAGCCACTTCAAACCAGCCAGAGAACAGCAGAGACACAAACACAATTACTGACCCCTCTGATGTGAAATAACAAAAAACTGCAGCGACTTGTGTGCATTTCTGCTGCTGTACACAGATTTCAATCACACTGAGCTCTCGCTGACACTTTACACCATCGCATCACAATACCTGCAAACTCTGCTGCCAAACACAACAATAGGGACACAGAGAAGAACAGTTTATTCTCTACAACAGAATGCAGAGTTTGTGAGACAGCGTGTAGAACAAGATGAGCAAAGAAGACCCGGGTAAACATCGGCAGATTTCTAAGACTTAAGTGTAACATTTCCTTTTGTTTGAGATGCTATGATGTGGGGATTTTCTCAGCTGCTGTGATAAGGCTTCAGTCAAAAGCAAAAAACAGTCGTGTTAGCTGAAGCAGAGGGTGCAGCGTGGAAATCGCTGACAACATTATTGATGTTATTCAGCCTGATCTAAATGAGTATGTGAGGCTTTGCTGGAGTTTTCTCTTCTTCTCCGTTCAAAGAGCTAACCTGCTCCCTCCTGTCAGACACAACGAGCTAATAGATTATCACACGGTGGGACTGCAGGCTGCCGAGAGCTAAGGAGGAAGCAGAGGATGGAGAGAACGGCAGAAAGGCAAAAAAGATTAGATGGATGATGCAGATGGGTGTGTTGGGAGAACACAAAGGATATCTGTCTCCCTGCCTTCCCCCCCGTCTTCGCCTCATGTTCTTCTATTTATCCCTATATATGTGTGTGTGTGTGTGTCTGTGTGTCTGTGTTTGTGTGTTCACTCGCTAAGAGCTGAATGCCAGTTGCAAGTGTGGAAAGCAGGAGCTGCGTCACAAGCGTTTTACACAGATCAACACCTGCACTCACTCCACAAACCAGGGATGTGGATGCTAGACAGACAGACAGACAGACAGACAGACAGACAGACAGACAGACAGACACAGACAGACAGACAGACAGACAGACAGACAGACAGACAGACAAACAGACGCTCTCACTATTACCAACAATGTTTATGTGGAATCCAATAAATCCACCACCACCTGTCTTTCTCTCTTCGTCCCCCCCACATAACGAGAACCCAAAACACACAACTCTTCCTTTTGCTCCCACAGTGTCTCCAATGTATGGGGGGGAAAAAAGAAAAATATGTGAATGAGTGATGTGTGTTTCTGTAAAATATGTATTCTTCTCGTGGGCTTATGATAATATTCCTGCAGGGTTTAGTTTTGTTTTTGAAAACAATATCCCCATCCTGAGCTTCAGCCGGCCAGTGTCTGATTTATGGGATGGGGGCGGGGGAAGAAAAAGAAAGGGATCACGCTTAAAACACAAAAACATGCACTTTTTATACACGCAAGTGAACCCACAAGCTGCATGTTGCCATGTATACGTTAATACATTTTCTTAAATGTCCTATTTTCCTGTGTAAAGCTGAAAAACATGTTCAGAAGCTTGGCTTCAGACAAAACACGTCCAGCATGTGTTCAGCTGTCGTGCGTGTGGAGGTGTAGTTTATATAAATTTTCTGTCAATTTTCAGTGTGTGTGTGCATCCACAAAGGTGTGTGTGTGTGTGTGTGTGTGTGTGTGTGTGTGTGTGTGTGTGTGTGTGTGTTAGTGTATGATGAAGTGCCAGGGAATGAGTTGATTGGCCATATGTCTGCACAAATGAGCTCTTTATTTAATAAGGCCGGTGATCTAAATTGTCATTACTGTCAACATTTAACTGTGGTCCTCCCTGCCAGATGGTATTTGGTAATATATCACAGCGATGAGCTCTCACAGATTAACTCTTTACTGATCAATGCAGCCCAGATCAGAAAACACTCCAGCTTTCACTTAGATTATCCTGAAGAGCTCTGAGCGCTTATTTTACTTAGTTTTCCCCTTAAATGGCTCAATAGAACAAAAAGGTGTTTCTGTTCTAGCAAATCTAAGCTGTGTATAAGTAAAATGTGTTCTTCTGAAGCGAATAATAAACAAGTTAAATTCTTAACTAACAAAAAAAGGAGCCGTATCTGAATAAGTGTGGTGACACATATTGAACTGGGTTTCTGAAGATGGCATTGTGATAGAAGGTGTGCTAGTGTCTCAATCTGGGCTTTCATGGTATTGTTTCATTCATCTCCCATCACCCAGCACAATTGCTGTCTTGATGTTGGCTGCATGATAATGACGCTCTTTCTTCTCCTGACAATGCAGGACAGCTGAGGCAAATGTCAGCCATGTTTGTTAATGGTTGGGATGTCCCAGATGAGGTCAGGAGCGCGGGGAAGGCAATTAAACTTTGGAGAGTGTGTCGCATGCACACTGGTGTCAAACCGGCACAGAGACAAGAGCTGAGGCATTTATAGGAAACTGAGGATAATTGAATATTTCTCTGTGCTTTTGGGCTAAAGGGGAAATTAATAGAGTCATACTTAAAAGCCCGAAACGCAGGATGAAGAAGAGGTGTCCATAAATGGAAAAAAAGTAGATTAAAGAGCTTTTGCTGATACATCCTGCAAACAAAAATGTATGACTCCAAAACTCCCCTTGTTTGAATGTTCCCAGCGTTATTCTTGTTGTTGTGAACACAGAAAAAATCTCCTGCTGCGTTCTTCTTATGCAAAAAGGAAAACTCCTGAAAGCTGTTGTGTTTTCTTCAGTTTTGCCCCTGGTCACTTTCTCCTGCATATGTCTGAGAAACAGCGAAACGCAGCTAGGAGGGCTTCACCCTGTACGTGTGTGTCTGTGTGTGTGTGCGTGCATACACATATGCCTTTACAATAAGAGAACAGTAGGAGGAAGGCGGTGGAGGTGTGATATAATGACAAGGAGAAAGCGTGATAGAGTGGGGATGCAGAGCGTGAAGTGGAGATACACATTCAGATGGAATTGTAAAGACGGAGCAAATAGGTGGACACAGACTCTCCAGCAGGAAGAAATCAACAGAGCGAAGGATGCAGAATAGTGTGTGTGTGTGTGTGTGTGTGTGTCGGTGTGTGTGTGGTGAGCTGCTCAGGTATGTCTTTATCTCAGCTGTGGCCCTGTCACTGTAGCAGATTGTGTACACATGGCTGTATATATATATAAACCTGTCATATGCAGTACATAAGTGCAGCATGGTATTTTGCCTGCCTTAGGTTTGTTGTTCCTGTTCCAACCCTGCTGACATTCAACATCACACTCCCAGTCTGCATATCGATTCCCTCTCTTTTGGACATCTTTGTCCTGTCGGTGCTCCCCTGCGCCACGCATTTTGGCAATCTTTTTAATCAATGGCCGTGCCATTAAAGCTTCACGCCCTGGAACAGAACCGAGTGCAGGAAAAACAAAAGTAGAGACTCGGGCTCTGGCTTCCTTTCTTGCTGTCAGGGCAATACTTCAGCCGGTTATCACCCTGCCAGTGGAATTTATTCTCTTCTTCTTTTTCGTTCGGTTTGAATCAATACAGGGGGATTGAAAAAGATATAACTAAAAAAAAGTTACAAATCCTCTCTGTGAGAACGGAAAAGTGAAAGGGAGACATCTAACACTCCACGTCAGAGTCATAACAGATTGAACCACCGAGCGGAGAAGCCGTTGTGTGTGTGAAGTGGAGTCGTGCTGTGGACTTGGCAGTTGTGTGAAGAGTTCTTTTAATACGGCATTAAACAGCATATGTTGACAAACACACAAGGGAAGCGACAAAAGTGCTCCCTCGTCTGGGATGTAGCTTGTGTAATTTTGATGTTCATTTGATCAGACATCTTCGTTTCCTTTGATGGGCAGTGTCTGTTCTTTCTTTCTCTGATGGAGACAATAAGGAACTTTTTGGTTATTTTCCCCCCCCACACAGTTTTTGACTGTCTTTCTCTCTCTCTCTCCCCGCCCGTCTCTCCCTGATGGGGGTTAAGTGTTCAGGTTAATTGCAGCCCTAAGTGGAGCACCCCCCCAATGCAGCTGCACAGGGAGTATTCACACCATCCTTTTCTGTCCTTTATTCTGTCTCTCATGCCATCAGCTGCCCTTTAGTGTTTCAACACAAACCTTTAGGACGGGCAGACACTGCACATCTCTGTCTGCACCTCCATTGTACACACATTTTGCCAAAACAAAATTCCATGCACACAAGTTTCATTACAGCACTGGAGTAAACAATCTCCATAGCTTATAGTTGAGATTCGAGGTGCAACACCAAACAACAGCTTATTCTTTCTCTCCTTGGTATCCACCGTCTCTCGTTTCTCTTCCCTCTCACCTGTCATCCCTCCTGCGCTGCCAAAAGAGGAGAGGGATAATAACAGGGAGGAAAGTAAGGAAGGAAGGAAGGATAGGAAGGGAGAGAGGGAGGAAGGAAGGAAGGGAGATAGAGAGAGGACAGGGGGAAGCGATTTGTTATAATTGTGCAACAGAGAGAAAGTACAGAGTGATGGTTTCCTCCTGCTGCACAGTGGACATCCAGGGAGCTCAGGGATCGGCTTCAGATGGTGTTACATGTTGAGTTATAGCAGGAACAGAACATCATGTATAGTTCAAGATCAATATTTTAGTTTAGTTTGATTGTTAAGCTCACTCTGCTGCTTTCTAACATGCACTGAACTCTGGGCCTTCTCCAGAAATGTTCCTGTGGGGCTGTTTGTGAGGACGCAAATGTAAGAGTCAATATCTTCCCTGAATCTACCTGCCAGCCCCCTAAAGTACAATGTCTGGAACATGTGGGCCAGTTCATGGAGTTTCTAACAAGTTTGTTACTGTTGATCTGGCAGTAGTATAGATGCAGTTTGGTGTCAAATGAGGAGATGCTCCTGCTGCTCTTTAGGTTTCCACTCAGAATGCACATCCATGAATGCCTGAACATGGTTGGAGGGTGGATTTGAGTTTCCAGAGCATCTGATCATTTGAGATTTGAGTTTCTTGTTTCTGTTGATTTGTCTGAATTGTGCATCTGAAAAGATTGACTGTAGATTTACTGGTTCGCCGCACAGCGTCCCTTCTCTCTCTCTCTCTCTCTCTCTCTGTTACTCTGTCACTCGCTGCTTACTGTCATTCCACCTCACTTTCTGCTGGTCTTTATTTGCCTTTGTTTTTTACTCCATCTCCGCACTGACTTCCTCTCTCTCTCTCTCTTTCTCCCCCCCCCCTCTAATTCTATTCATGAGAGGTGCACACTCCATCATTCTGTCTCCCTATATCTCCCCCTGCCCTTCATTTTCTCTACACCTTTCTGCACCACAGCAAGATGGAGGGAGAGAAAGAAACAGAGAGAGGGAGAGCGGGAGAGATGGACAGATTAGGTGACAGTGATAAGCGATCGATCTCAAGGCCAAACAGCCCAGGGAGGATCCCCCCCCTCCTCCCACCACCTTCCCCTCACCCCCCCCCTCTCCCCTTACCTCCACTCTTTTCTTATTTTTCGTTTCCACCCTCCACTCCTCTTTCTCTCGGTTCTTTCTCTCTAACCTTTGTTCCCTTCAAACTGACAAGGGTTCATTAAGGACCCACTTTGTGTGTGTAAGTGTGTGTGGTGCTTCTATTTGTGTGTGTGTGTGTCCTCGTCCATGTGTGCGCTCACTTTTGCCTGTCTACCTAGTTGATAAGTCATGAAGGATAGCTCCCTAAGGTGCCCCTAAAGAGCTTTTAGTGGCTTTCGATCACACACACACACACACTCACACATTTGTACATCTATCTTAGTGAGGACACTCATTGACATGATGGACTGGAGTCCCTAACCCCCTACCCTAACCTTAACCCTCACAACAGAACTAAACCTAACCCTAACCCTAAAACCAAGTCCTAACCCTCATACAACCCATTAAAAAAAGGGTCAGGAAGTGAGTCCGGATCAAAATCGTCCTCACAAAGATAAACACACACCTTATTCACGCATTTTGGTTGTAAATATTCATTTTGGACCCTGTTGGTCTTCTGCTCAAACCCCGGTCACACAAAGGAAAACCACGGAGCCCATCTCCCAGCCGCACCTCCCCTGTCACACCCACCCACCTCCCCTGTCACACCCACCCACCTCCCATCACCCACCCACCTCCCTTCAGTCTCCTGCGTCTCAGAATTTTTGCCCACCGCAGCATATTGGCCCCTAACGAGGTTGTCTATTGATCAAGTGATGCTCTTTGTTCGGAATGCCTAAATGGACCTGCAGCTACTCGCACCAGGCCTTTATGGGAGCTGTTATGGCTTTGGCCTGATTACAATAGAAGCACTTAAAATGTTCAATGCCTGATGTTTTATGCAAGAGCACGCCCAGCTCCAGAAATGTACTGTGGCTATATAGGGCTGCTACATCACAGCGTTCCCCTAAGTGCATGAGTTCCAGCGTGTTTTTCCTCACGACGCTCATTGGTGGCGGCGGCTGTCGGACTGTTTCTGAGTAATTTGTTTAGCGTAGGTGCTGGAAATGAAAGTCTGAGCAGCTCAATTGGATGTAGGAACACAAACACAATTTATGTTGATTCACTCAGTCCCTTGCTAATCTGTATGATTGAAAAGTTGTGTTTGTACAGTAAATGCGTGTTGTTTTTCTGCACATGTGTGTACGTGCATGCGTGTTTTGAAAGTGCTGCGGCGGCCCTCCCGTGTGCTGGCTTAATTTAAGGCCATCCAACTGTGACCGAGGAAGCATGTGGAGATATTACCCACAACCCATTTCACTAAATCCCAGGTTTCCCTCCCTTCACTGCCCCCGTCACCTCCTTGCCCCCCCCCCGCGCAGCATCCTGCCGATAAATAAGCTTCTCCAGCCAATCATTTCCCCGGCTGTTTATTCATGATGCACTTCAAATATTTCGCCATTCATCGGGAAAAATATTGAGTCGGGGCTGATGAATTATGAAAATGTCTGACGTGTGAGTGTGTGTGTGTGTGTGTGTGTGTGTCTGCAACATGAGCCAGTGGGTTTAACTTTTTTTAATATTTTGTTAAACACTGATTGTGTCTTGTTTTGCTTTGATTAATTGTCATCTGTCAGATTTGCTGAAATGAGACGTTCAAATTCTCTCTGTAGTTTAAAATACTTTCTTGCTCCTTTCTCTCTTTCTCCCCTCTCTTTGTCCGTTAGTCTTCCACATGAGCCTCTTTCAAGGAGCATGAAGTCAGAGTCTCATATTAAACCCACCCCCTGTGAACGCCTCACACTGCTCGCTGACGTGCTGAACTGCAGAGATGGTCAATTAGATAGCGACATATGATTTTCATTCTAACACTTTCATAATCTCCTTCATTCCTTTTGTCTGTTCCAGTATAATATTCGCTCTTTCATTATCATATTTCTTCAGCTCGCACCAAATATTCGGTGAAATATTAACTTTTCTTTGCACAAGAGAGAAAAAATGAGTTTTTCTTGGATCTTTTCCGTCTTTTTCTTCTTCTCCTTATCTTGATCTGTCTTTTCTTTCCTGCTCACTCCCCAAATATCTGCCTGATGTTTCTTTTCCCTGCAACGAAAGCAAAAGGTCAGCAGTATTTATGGGAATTTAAGTTTTCTATTATCTCGCGGCTTGAGAAAAAGGCAGGGGAGGAGATAGCGCTGGATCCGTTAACAGCTGTGTGATGTCAGGGACTGTAAAACGTGCAGGTGAGGGCGTGAGGCGTATGAAATGATTTGTGTTTGAAGTGATCCCTAACACCTGTGGGAGGTTTCAGCCAACCCCGCTAAGCCCCCGCCGCCTCAACTTGGTACGGACCATCTCTTCGCACATATACACGGACACACTTGACTAATGCTTCAACTGGGACATCTCACCCAGGCATCTGTGTGTGTCCATGATGAAGGGGCCCCTGCTGTGCCCTGATGGGGACATCAATACCAGACGGTTTAGGCTTTCGACACACTAGAATGGGAGTGTGGAGAGAGAGCAGCAGGTGGAGTGAACCGGGGGGGACGGGCGGACGGGTCAGCGCCGGACAGAACGATCATTGTGTCGTAAAAGTGAATATGAACATAATGTCGCCGCAATAAACTTGTGAGAAAGTTGGAAACCACACATCAACAGACGGTTTAAATCATCTAAACTCTGCAACCAAATAATACGAAATCCCCTCAGCCCCATTAAAAAAACACTGTTATAACACACCATATGTACCAGAGCAACATGTGGTATTAGTTTTAGCTGCAAGGCAACAATTGGAGGCTCTTTTCTAACATAGATTGACGGTAATTTTTATTTTATGAGGCCCCCGCTGTACCCGGCCGTGGAATGTGGTGAACGTACAGTATGTGTCGGAGCAGGAGGCCCGGACAGGCAGCTCAGGTCAGGGGATGAGATGAAGGAGACAGCTGGGGAGAAGTGTATATTCAGGGATAAATGGACACAAGGATGGAAGGCATTCTCCAACTGCGCTAACTTTAGACCACACATGTCGGTAAACCTCCTAAAACCTGTCCACAGTGTGTCACCACTTGCCTCCATAAACCCCCTTTGTGTGAGAGTGTGTGTTTGTGTGTGTGTGTGTGTGTGTGTGCGCGTGTACATGTGTGTTCGGCAATTTTGGTGAGCATTTCTCTGTTTGCCCAAACCGACAAGAGTGCGAAAATAAATAGCACAAAGGGGCCAGATCTTTTGCTAGTATAACAAATCCTTCCTCTGTGTTGAAATTTCATCTTCCCTCCAGAAGCTTATTGTTTCAATTTCCTGCTTTGCGAGGCGAAGTTCAAGAGTTCACAAACTCACGGTTGGAAGTGTGAACAGAATGTAGCTTGTGCCCACCAAGACGTGACCTACAGACCTTGTTTCAGTGCCAGGAAACCTTCCGTCTCCGTCCACGGGGATAAACACAACTGGGCCAATTAAGTTCGAACGCAGAACTAGTTTTGGTTCAGTGAGAAACAATCAGGATTTCCATTATCTGAGAAATGATTTGGGAAGGGATTTGTGTGTGGGTGTGTGCATATATTTGAAACACGTGGAAAGATGAGGTTTGAGCATGTTGAGCATTATTCATTTGCTTAATGTATTTGTTTCTCCTCCTAGTTAGTTGATTGAATAATGACCGTTTGTCTCTGTCGTGAATCTCATACAAATATGATAAATACAAAATAAATAGGAGATTTAAACATTTTGAGTCCATTACTCATCAATGTTCCGAGGGAGCTGGCAGGAAAAACTCCAGAGAATGAGCAACTGATTTGTTCTCACATACAGCCCCTCTGGATAATTTCAGAAGACTATCCAGAGTTCAGTGCATGTCTGAAAGCAGTTTAACAGTAAGGTCACCTCCCCTAACACACACACACACACGCACACACACTCAGGCAGTGCGTTTGTAACACTAATCGCCTGCGGCCCCGCTCTCCAGGACGGCAGAACAAAGGCACACTGAGCATCTTTTAGCTTGTCTGACGTGACACAGAGCTCCGCTAAACTGGCAGAGTTCCTGCTCTGTCAAACTCAGGCTTTTTAAACGGGGCCGACTCGGGATCAAAGACAAGGACGGGACTGACTGCTCCCACTTTGTGCGTTTTGATCCTGTTTGCTGCTCTTTCAAAGGGGAAACACACCAAGCCGGCTCACAGGAGATCAGGAAAGGAAAGTTCCAACGGCCGTGCAAAGTTTTCACAAGCAGGTGTCAACGCAACGAACAGAAACTTTGTCAACAGATAATATTCTCACTTGGAGGTCACCCCACACTTTTTAATCACTTTGGTGCAATGCATGAATTAATTTGTTTTAAAACGTTAGAGTTTACACCCAAGTACACAAAACATGCGGGTTGTCTGTACATTAACACTGAACAAGGTCTGTGTGCAATAAATACAAAAAAAAAGGACAGACCAAGGCCTCAGCGAGGTAAACCATATATAACATAGGCAACACAAGGATAAGTGCAAAATGGCCCTGAACTCCACACTTTAACTTTTGAGGGATTTATGTGTGCACATGCATGTATATATGCATTCAGATTTGTGTGTGTGTGTTGGTCTGTGTGTGAGTGCGTGCGTGCTCATGTCTATATTACATACTGACCTTTGGTGCCCTATATAACACAGGCTTTGCCCACAAGAAGACACACGGCCCAAGCACCCGACACTCCACTTAACCCCCTGCCTGGGACCTTGACAGCTTCTTCATGGGAGGCTGACCCTGAAGGTCCTGGAGAACGCTTTGTTCATACCAAACACACACACACACACACGTCTGTATTACGGACTTAGACCCTGCACATGCATGCGCTCACATATGCGTATACAGTGTAGTGAGCTAAAGGACCATATAGCTTTTAAACAGGCATGAGGAATTAGGAGAGAGGCCCATGTGTCAGCCCCCCACTGTTTATCCCCCTGGAGGTACAGCTACTGCTCCGTGCTCTTGACCGCCTCGCCACGTCTCCCTGCCTCTATACATCTTCCTCTGTCGGACACATGTGCGGTAACATATGTGTGACAATGTTTTTAAAGAAAGCATTTCAAACATTCTTGTCCCTAAAATATTAAGATGTGCTGCCACATCTGTTTTCTATCGCTAGACATATAATATTTGTGGATTTTGAATTGTTTGCCAAACCAAACAAGACATTTGAAGACACGATTGTGGGTCCTTGCAAATTTAACTGGTATTCTTCACTTTTTCTCTGAAATGCAATAAAAGTGTATTCACTGATAATGCAAGTAGTTATAGAAAGTATTAATTCATGCACTTGCCTATGAAGGTATGTGTGCATGTTTGCATACATGCTTTATTTGCAGGTTACATATGGTTAAATAATATTTGTGATATCTAGAAACAGCAGTCCATTTAGCTGCTGTTGACTGTTTGGTTAAGAAATAGCTCCATCATCTCCTCGTATTCACCTGCTCTTAAAACATTCTGCCATTTTTACAATCAGCAGATGCTCTGGAAATTACCTCCTTTTTTCCCTCTGCTGCCACATCAGCTCAATCTCCTGTCCGCCAGATCTCCAGTTTAATAACGCAGCCCTAACGCTGAGAACGCCAGCGAATTTCAATTGTTCTTAAAAGTTATGATTGAACTTGAAAGTTATTATCTGACTGCTGAGAAAAAAAGTGGCCGTGCAGCCCCCTCTAATCTGATTCTGATCACTGTGATGGGTTTTCATTGTTGAGATGAAAGTATTAGCCCTTTCAAAAAAAGCTAAAACCCCAGGTTTCAGATTTTCAAACGATTTGGATCGTTTCCAGAGGTGATAGTTATCAGGTTATATTGCTGTTTTTTCCCCTGTTATCTGATGGCTGTGTCAACACTGTCTCCTAATGCTGCAATGTGTAGACTGCCTTGTGACTAAGAAAGGTGTTCACTGTCTAGACTGATGCAGATAACAATGGGAGCAACACATGTGTACAAGATGCGACAAAACATTCTGTGGGCACACGCATTTATTCAGAGGATCTTTCAGTACAGTGAAGGAATTTTAAAAAAATGGACCTATATTAATTATGGAGAAAAACAAATCAAACCACAACCCCGGGTAGAGTTCAAACCTGTCTCTGTTTGTTGTGTGGTGAATTACACTTTTGTTTAATCATGGGCTGGCACATGAAGCATGGTTCACATCATTATGCGAACAAGCTAAATCCATTAAATGAAATACTTGAACACAAGAGGCATGGGAGAACAGGCAGTGGGAAGATGTAGATTACAGTTGGAAGAGTGAGAAAATGAGCCTAGAGCAAACATTTGCGATAGCAATCCCAACAAGCTTTGTCATATAGTCTTAACTCAGCGGGGAGGGTGCCTGATGCCAAACAAAACATTTCCAAACACGATTTTATCTAAACCAGACTGGTGACGCCTAGGTAATATGAAGCTTTCCCGGAGTAATCAAGACTGAAATCTAGGAATGACCCTGAAAATATGAGTGTTAAGCTAAGGGAGGAGGAAAGTATTAACCAATACAGAGACCTCTTATTCAACAAGACTGTTCACGTCTGAGAGTTTCCCAGCAGCCCTTGCTCACTCTCATAAACAACTCTTCAAATTCATGTGCAGTAGTTTGATATATCGTGGAGGGGAACCTGTGGCCTCGGGGGATGTTTACCATCCATTTGACAATATAATCAGGCCCCTGAGACAATTAATAAATAACTTAAAAGCAACTCAAAAATCGTCATCATAGGAGTTCATTATTTTTCTGCGATAGCTAAGAAATCATAGAGTGAAGAAAACATGTGTTTCTTCACCCTGACAAGCATCATGGTGCCTATTAAGGAGATGAGTAGTATATGCGGATTGTCATGCTTTTGTAGAGCAATGGAAGTTATTATGTTTTCTTGAAAGAAAAGACAATGTAGTTCGCCTGTGGGGACGGAGTCACAGTGATGAAACAAGACAAACTTGAGCTTTGATACAGCTTGAAACACGCATATGAACTGGAGGAGTTACAAGAACAAATGTGCTTGAACAAAGTCAACAGCCTTTGGTGGAGTTTGAAACATTCAGCTTTCACGAAGACCATATTCTGAGACAATGTTATACAGGCAAGTTGTGTGGTGAGCAAACAGAGTGAGGGAACTGAAGCCTAAATCAGAGGGAGAATTCCTGAAGCAGCACCTTGTGGCTGCTGCTAGCATCAGACGATGTAACATTTTTGAATTGTCATAGTATAATTTGCAGCAAAAAAAAACAAACATTTGTTGTTGTGGTTATAGCCATCTGTGAGTAGCATCACCATCATCACTACCATTGGACATCAGCCTCACAACAGAGAAGCAGTTCCAGCCGGTGCATTAGAGGTGATAGTGTTTTATAAATATATGTGTTCAATAATTTAGAATGGCAAGTTAAGGATGTTATAAAAAAATCTAATGGCCCTTGATAAGAGTTATATAAAGGTGTACAGGAAGTGCGTGATGTTCATCTTATTACATATGAATCATAAGAACAACTTCTGAAACCAACAACTATTAAAACACTGAGTTTCAGGTGAAACTTTTTTGGGTATTTGAAGATAAACAATCTTTTTCATGATATCTGAGGGGATTTTATATTTTGCTCGGCTTTCATATGACAACAGTGATTTGCATTTTACAAACTGTATACTAACCCAGCCTCCATTCACAGACACACACACACACATACAGGCACAAGCGCACACACACACTCAGTGCTTTGTGAACTGTGAAAGGGGCAAGGGTTTTATGAAAGTGGAGATCCATGGCAACCTAGCTTGAAGGTCAGTGTGTGTTTGCAAGTGTGTATATACACAGTATATTAGGGTGTCAGTATGGATCAGTAAGTGCACGTGCATCTTGTTGATCGATACCTCAGGTGAAAACACAAAGATGAAGCAAACAGGAAACATGTTTGCTCTGTTTACTTTCTCTTTTCATCCTTGCTCCTGTTTTCTTCTACACACATGTTTACCCTTCCCCGTTATGTTTTCCTCAATTGTTTTGCATCTCTATAACGTTCATAAATGCCTTTTCTTCTTCCCCCCTACTCCCACTCTGCATCTCCCCCGTGTCTCCCACATGGTGCGCTTCCTTTATTCTTATTTGTTTTTGTCCATCTCTGCCATTTTTGCCAGTTTCGCTCGACAAATCACTCCTCCCTCCATCTGCTGCTCGTTCGTCCTGAAGAAGCAATGAGACAAGGAGTGAGCGAGGCTTACATGGGAACAACAGAAGACTAGTGGGCTGACGTTCTTCTGTAATGGGCCGCACACAACGGGTGGATGGAGCAAAGAGAAAACATAAAGGAGAAATGATGAACACATGCGCTCTCTGTTTCTCCAGGAAGTAGACTAGAGAGCAAAACTATGTTGAGTCTATTAGTAGGTAACACACCCCCAAAAAAACATCAACAACAACAACAACAGCATCCCCCGCCAAAAAAGACAGGAACATGTATCACACATATGTAACCAACTGTCCATATTCCTACATCATAATTG